>JARQAB010000044.1:2400000-3000000 GCA_036172955.1 Meloidogyne arenaria | reverse complement strand
GCCCCTACTAAATGAATTGTTTATTTCTGATTCAAAAAGAATAGCTATATTAGAAAAAGAAAATGAAAAGATAATAGAAAGTTTTAAATGCCCAACATATCGCTCAGCTCTAGAATTTAATACTTGCAAAATTGACCCAATGATTTGTGACTGTAATGCAGCAGACCATAATGTCGCTTGTTTGTGTAATGAATTATTAGATTTAGACCAAATTTTTCCCAACAAATTGACGCTACCTTTCGAACATAACGCTATTTTATTAAATGTTGAAAAAGGCACAATTACTGCCGCACCAGATTTCTCGGCAGTTCAAATACACACGCAAATTAAAGGTCTATCACTTAAAACAGAAATTTTAACAAATAAATGCAAAATAACACACGCACAACTTTATGGATGTTACAATTGCCAAAAAGGCGCAAAATTAAAAATGACGTGTGTTACAGATTTCGGCAACTCCTTGGGAAATATAATTTGCCCTTCTTTAAATACATTCACGGTTTGTAACCCAATGGGCAAAAATAGAACAATTTCTGTACACTTAAATCACGCAATCATAAAGGAAACTTGCGAAATATTTTGTGGTTCTTCAAGTTTTAAATTTGAATTAAATGCCGAATTGGATCATCCTGAAGGCTCTGTTGGAACAGATTGGAAAGAAAACCATGAGAGCTGGATGGAAGAAATATCCACTATTGACTTAACCCACTTACTTAAATATTTGATTTTTCCTCGCTATCTTCTCATATTAATTGTCTCTTTAATCTTCCTACTATTTCTTTGCTATTGTCTACTTCCTTTTATAATTAACCGCCTTATCTTTAAACTTTGGAAATTTATTTGCGCGCGGAGTGTCGTGACCGACCCCGGAAAATTTGTTTAAAAACATTAAAATATTATTATTTTTTATGAATCATTATTTTGGATTATTTTTTATATATTTTTTACAATTTTTTGCATCTTCAAATTAATCATCCATTCTTGATATTCTTTAACATTTTCCTCAACCTTATTTTTAACCTTATATAAACCTTTACATTATTGTTATAAATAGCTTATTCCTTGCTTCATTAATCATCTTCTCCCTCAATTTTGGTTTTACCCCAATATTATAATATAAATTTTCTTTTGGAATAAATTTTAAATAAAATAATTTTGGTTAAATTTTGATTTGGAAATCTATTGGTAAAGATTTAGTAAATTAAATAAATTTAACCCTTGTTACAAATTTGGTTGTAACAGAAAGGAAGAAATTGAGTCAAAAAATGCTATTAAACAATGCAACCAGAAATGTTTTGTTCACAGGCATTTTGATGGAAAATGTTTGTTTTTAATTTTAAAAATAAAATCCTAGTTCTTGAGGTTATAAACACCAATTTTCATTTAACGAGAGTTCGGGTGTGATCCCTGGCATTTACCCAGGCCCAATTTAATGCCGCCCCTGCATTAAGAAATGAGCTCTAATCACTTCTGAATGACCATTACACAGTATGCCTAACCTCAACTCTAACGACCCCTTGATTAAATGCTTTATTGACTAATTTAGGAATTTGAAGGGATAATTCGTAGGGGGTTTTTGGAAGTTTTAAAGTGTGTATATGTGTAGGGATTGAATGATTACACCCAGAAATTGTTTAGCATTCACAGATAACTCTGAGGCAACAAGGTTAAACGGTTTTCTCAAATTAAAGGGTTTTGTGCAACCCTGTTATCTACAACAAGCATATGTTAATCCTAAATAATCCCTCTTGTTAAATAACTGAAATAACTTTGTAATTCATTTAATTATGGAAAATATTTTTAGTAGATCAAGGTTGTGGAATATGCCCAAAAAATGTTAGCACAACTGATTGTTTTACATGTACCGAAAAATATTGTAACGAAGAAAAAAATGTTGATATGCATTGCTGGTTAAACGATAAAGAAATATGTAAAACTCCATCTACTAGCAATTGTTTTACTGAGAGAACAGAGGATAATAAATGTCTTTAATTATATTTTACATTAATAAATAAAATTATTTAAAGTAAAAAAAGGTTGTGGCCATTGTGCTTCTTCAACATGCAACAAATGCTACACACATCGCTGCAATAATAAAAAAGATTATGACTACTTTTGCAGGAGGAAAATTGGTATTGATAATATTTGCAAGAATTCTAGCTGTTATATTGCTAATTTAGAGGAAATGGATAAAGGTATACGCTAAAAACTAGAGCCCGGCCGGAGGGGTCGGTCGATATTTTTTCGATAAATATCGAAAAATACCGAATACCGAAAAATATCGAAAAAACCAAAATTTTCTCGATCGATATTTTTTCGATAAATATCGAAAAATATCGAAACCGAAAAATATCGAAAAAAAAGTCTCGATATTTTTCGATTTTTCAAAAAAAATTTAAAAATTTTAAAAATTTTATATTGTAAAAACTTTTTAAATTCAAAAATATAATAACAAAACCTTTATAAGCAAAATATTTAATCAATATTTATAATTAAGTATTGGAAGATTTCTGTTCAGAAATATTAGCATCTCGGCCTTTCGGGGATTAAGACTTCTACGACGATAAGTATAAGTATCTCTGGCAGTAGAAAATAACTGTTCGGATGCAATGCTACTCGCAGGAATACAAAGAAATTTCTGTGCTTCTTTAGATAAAACTAAATTAAAAATTATTAGAAAGAAAAAGTTAGGTTACAAACGTGGAAAATCTTTAGCCCTTAACCTCCAAAAATCTAAAGGATCTTCATTTGATTGAATCAAATTTAAAGTGCAATAATCTGTAACTTCCTTTTCAATATCTGGTCGTCCTAAATATTAAATTAATAAAAAATTCAATAGAACCCCCACTTATTGTTTCATCATTTGAAGAACCAGCAAGAGCTTCATTAAAAAAATCTAACAATCCTTTAGGTTTCTTGCTAATTGGAGAAATTGGTAAAATTTGATCTTCATTTGATTGCAAAAAAGTTTGATTGCAAAAAAGTTTAGTTAATTCTTCCAAAGGTTCCAATAATTTAGTGAGCTCATGTAATAAGATACTTTCATTTGCATCAAAAGTAAAATCAAATTTTTTGTTTTGTATGGCATATTGTGCAAGTGCTTCTTGTTGTTCTGCAATTCTTTTTATCATATTATATGATGCATTCCAACGACACGGCATATCCTATAAAATCTTGGATTTATTGAATTGAATTAATAATTAACCTGTAAAAGTGTTCTAGTCGGTATATTCAGATCCATTTGGATTTTTTTCAAAATGCTGGAAGCTAGAGGAGAATGTTTATAATGACCAACAATATGTCGACATTTTGCTAAAAGATTTTTGACACTTTCATTTTTGTCTAATGCTCCTCTAACAACAATGTTTTCCATATGGGCTGAACAATTTGTATCCAAAAAATTTTCAAAATTTAATAATGGATCAGAAAAAGCCTATAATTAGATAGTAAATTGGAAATAAAATAAAAAGTAACCTTTCTAAAATTGCTACCTTCATCGTGAACAAAATAAGAAATTGTTTCTTCCGCAAACTTCCAAACCTTCAATAATTCACGTATTTTTTCTAGTATTTTTTCGCCTGTATGACTTCCTGGAAACTCTGAGACTGACAGAATAAATGATTTTCTTTGAAAATTTTTTCCAATTCCATGAGCTGTCAAGCTTTAGAAATTAATAAATTAAGTTTGAATTTTAAAAAACCTTATAAATGAATTTGATGAATCAGACCAGATGTCTGATGTGAAGGCTATTTTTGGACAATAATTTAATTCATTTTTTACTTTTAATTTAACCATGTCGTAAACTTTTGGTAAAATATTTTTTCTGTAAACAGATTCGTCACTTAATTTTTGAAGAGGATTATTGCTCATAAAAAGTGAATGAGTCGTGGGATTATTGATGTCAGAAAAAGAAGCTTGCGTACAAGCAATCCAATGAATAACTTTTTTATCAAATGATGAAATTCCACCTTAAAAAATGTTGAAAAAATATAAATTAAAATTTTATACCACTTCCTGTAATAATATGGTTTTCTATTGATCCCTTCTCACCTTCTTTTTGTTTAGTCAATGCTTCAAATTTCGTTTGAAAATCGCTGTTTTTGTGTTTGCATTTGAGATGACTTATTAAATTTGTTGTGCTGCTTTGTTGACATTTAATTATCTTATTGCACTCAAGACATTCAGCCTCATCTTTATTGACTTTTTTGTAAAGGCCTATTTGCCAAATTATACTTTCCGATGGCATTTATTTAAAAGATATTTTAAAAACAAGACTAAAACATAAAGTATTAAGCAAAAAATAAATGTAAACAGAAATTTCAAAATGTTAACTAAAATAAACAAATAAGCAGCCTTTTTGGCGCCAAAAATTAATATTTTATTCAAAAATGACGTTCGATATTTTTTTCGATTTTTTGTAATTTGGTCGGTCGATTGTTTCGATTTTTAAATTTTGTCGGTCGATATTTTTCGATAAATATCGAAAAAATATCGAATACCGAAAAATATCGAAAAAGTCAAAATTTTATCGGTCGATATTTTTTCGATAATATCGAAAAAAAATATCGAAAAATATCGATAATTATCGATGAAAAATCGTATCGAGCCGGGCTCTACTAAAAACATAAGATATCATAATATAGATATACCCATTATTGGATTGAAAGTGACTGATCAGAGTCGGTCTGGTTTGGGTTCTTTCTGAGATGGTTTAATTCAATCGCCTATTTAATTGAACAACATCCACCGCGAGCGAATTTAAGTATAATAACAATAATCCATGGTAATCCATGGCAAATGTGTAATAATTTGCCGTCAAAACTTGATGGAATTGTTAAAATATATAAAATATTTTTTGAATGAGGGCATCACTTTTCATAAATAAACTTTTATAAAAGTTTATTTATTAATTGATAATATAGGTAATTATGATTGGAATTGTGGAAATTGCCCAGATATCCAAAACCATCCATTTAAATGTGCAAAATGCAACAATAGTCCTTTTTGTAATACTGTAGAGTTTTACAATAATGCTTTGTTTTGTTGGAATAAGACTGAGGAAATTTCTATACCAATTAGTGATTTGAGAAATTGTGAAACTCAATGTTTTGTTGCTAGAGATGAAAATGGGAAAGGTTCGAAACTAAATAGTATCAAAAAAGAATCTGACTTTTGGGGAGACCCCCAAACCACGATAGAACTTTCAACCATGACCCCATTCTTTCCAGAGAATTCACAAAAAGTGATCGAACGAGATATCTAGAAATTTATAGAAATACCTATAACTGAGTTTTTGTTCGGTACTTGCCTCGCTTCGATTATAACTTTAAATATCATAAATTTTTAGTTACTCAAGGCTGTGGTATTTGTCCATCGAATTCTAAAAGTACAGACTGTGTAAACTGCAAAGAAAGGTACTGTAATGAGGAACGACTTGTGCCCAAACAGTGTTGGATAAATGATAAAAAAATATGCAAAACTGAATATGATACTCCTTGCTTTACTGAGAGAACTTTGTCTAATCAAAGTTTTAAAATGTTCTTTAAAATTTTCAAAAAAAATTTTTTGAAGTTAACAAAGGCTGTGGGAAATGTTCAAGTTCTTCTACATGTAAACAATGCAAAGATAACCGCTGTAATTCTGAAAAAGAATTCCCTTATTTTTGTAAAAGCGTTGATGGGGACAAGGAATGCTCTGAACCTGATTGTTTTATTTCAAAAGGTAGATGGTATATTTAGTGTTTAGTTAGATCAGACATGTGTGTAGGTAACTAGATTCAGTAATTGTACTAGCATTAAAATTCCAGATCCTGAATCACGAAAACTGGAACAAAAAATTTCTTGACAATCCGAATAACTAAATTTTTTAAAATTGGGATAAAGCTGAAAATTAAGAAGGGGTTGGAAAGATATGTACTAATTACTTAAAATATAATATTATAGCCTAATAGGCCATCTAACTAAAAGTTAAAGCTAAAATTTCTATTGTCAGATAACAACCAAGGTTCCTTTGTATATAACTGCGGAAAATGTCCTCAATCGTCCTCTAACCTTTCCTTCCACGATATCCAATGTGCCGAATGTCAAAACAGTCCGTTTTGTAATACGCCCAAATTCTTTGAAGAACAATTGTTTTGTTGGGAGAAATCGAATGTAGACAAAATGGGAATGTTAAAAGGAGCAAGAGTTTGCAAGAGTAAATGCTTTGTATCTCGTGAGATTAATGGGAAATGTAAGAATAAAAATATTTTTAATAAATGGGTAAGAGAGTTTATCCGCATGCTAAAAACGAAATCCATTGACGAAGATACAAGGTTGTCAACCAATGGCAGTCACTCCCCTCTCCCATCCCTGAAAATCGGCTCCTCAATAACCATTAAGCTTATTCAGAATACTAATTTGAATTAGAGAATGATAAGTCATGGAAACCTCTATTTTTTTAATAGTTTTCATCTCTTTCCGTTAACTTAGCTAAATTTAGTCAATAGAACCAATAAATTTTTTAAAGTAAATTTTGGCTGTGGTGAATGTGACGACCCTAAACTTGACTGTAAAACTTGCTCGGAAAAGTATTGCAACGAGGAACGACTTGTTCCCAAACATTGCTGGATAAATGAAAAAGAAATTTGTAAAACAGATTATGATATTCCTTGTCATATGGAAAGAATTTCGATGAACGAATGTAAAAATCTTCTCAATTTAAAAAATGATTCTGAGAAATTATAGCAAAGAAAGGCTGTGGAAACTGTGAAACGAAAGCTTGCAGGAAATGCTTAACTCATCTGTGTAATGATTGGAAGGATAACCCTTACTATTGTTATAGTAATCAAGGAGCAAATGGTGTTAGTGAATGTACCGATCCTGACTGCTACATCTTGAGGTTGAGGAATAAAAAAGGTAATAAATGGGAGTAATTGGAAGGGTGATGGATGATAGATTAAGATGTAACCAATAAACTCATTTGAAGTTACTCGTTAATGCTTAGACAAAGACAAGTCTCTAAAAGCTATAGCTTTTATATAACCAACACACAAACCTTACCAATCCCTATCTCTACTAATAATATGTAATAAAATAAAATTATTTTTCAGATAATAAAAATGAATATTATCAAAATTGTGGAAATTGTCCAAAATCATTAATTGGCACATTAGACGAACTACTTGGGGAAAGTTTAAAAGAAAATTATAATGATGCCTTCCAATGTGCGGACTGCAACAATGGGATATTATGCAACACGGAAAAGTTTATAGAAGAGAAATTGTTTTGTTTGGAGAGGTCACTTAACGACTCGATGTTTGTCAATGGGGCTCGTGTATGCGAAGAGAAATGTTTTGTATCAAGAAATAATTTAACAGGATATGGTAGTTGTTTAAATTAAGTTGCTAAATTTAAATATTAGTAACAGAAACAACTCGTATGGCTATAAATTATAGCAAAGCTTAGGATATCTGAACCCTAACCAATAAAACCCTCATTCCTCTTTTTGAATCCGAATCACCAACAGTCATCCTGAAGATTACCGCGATTGGCAGATTCGGATATACAAAAAAATGAAATATAAAACCAGTTATCCTAACATTTTGGTTTAATACCGATTAGTATTTGAATAGGGCTTTTAAAAAACTTGTGATTCACAATACCACCCCCAAACTATCTCTAATTCCTATTATTACAGTAACTCAAGGATGTGGATCTTGTCCAACAAACGACACCACAGAATGTCAAGAATGCAAAGAAGTTTACTGCAACGAGGAAAGTAAAGTATACAAACATTGTTTGGCCGATAATGATGGGATATGTAAAACACCTTTTGATGCTCCTTGCTATTTATGGAGAACTCCAACAAACGGGGGTTTTGAATGAATAATCAAATAAATATCCTTTATTAATTTTAAAGTCAAAAAAGGATGTGGAATTTGTCCTTTTTTCACATGTAAAGAATGTAATACTCATCGTTGCAATAATGACAATGAACTACCATTTTATTGCTTTGGATTTATGGCTAGTTATAAAGAATGTAGTGAATCTATATGTTATATTGCTAAAATTGAGGAGAAAATTGGAGGTGTTTTATTTCTTAGATTTAGGCTGATATTCTAGTATCGGATTAAAAATATGTTAAATTAAAAGTATTAATCCAATCAAATCTTTCGAGTCCGAAGAATATCATTTTATTTATGTACATATTATGGATAGGATGTAGGCTCTCTCTTCCTCTCACAGGACCTAGATTCATCTCTCTTGACCCAGCCTTTGCGCATTTACTTAAATCGAGTTTCATTCTCGATTAAAGGATAAAAACTTATAATAAAAATTTCTACAAAAATAATTTTAAGACAAGAAAATTCAACAGTACCACTATGATTGTGGAAAATGCCCCTCTAATATCCTCGATTTGTCACCATACATCAAAACTAAAGAAACAACTTTCCTAAATAAATTTAGAAATCTCGATATGTCCAAAATTCAATGTGCAGAATGTAGCAACAGTCCGGCTTGTAACGCTGATACATATTTTGAGAAAGAAAAGTTTTGTTGGGAGAAGGATGTTAAAAAGTGGACACCAACCAAAGGGAGGAGGGTTTGTGGAGATTCGTGTTTTATTGGAGTTGACGCGAATGAAATGGGTAAATCCTTATATTTGAATGAAATAGCTTAAAATGTCGGGCCTCAATATAAGATACACCCATGTGACAGAAAATTTCGTCATATAATAAGGGGTACATATATACTCAATAGCCATTTAGATTTAAATTTAAATTGTGGTGTATTTTATACTGTATATTGACCTTATTAGGCATTTTGACCTAATTATTTATAGGCTTTGTGCAAGGCTGTGGTAGCTGCCCTTCTCTCTTGGAAAAATGCGCGACTTGTAATGCCCCTTATTGTAACGACAATAATATACTTCCAACCATAAAGTGTAACTACAACATTCCTAGAATTAAGCTTTATAAGAAAAAAGTGAAAAAATGTCACCCTATGTATACTCACTGCTATGTTGCTAAGGATAAATTTGGGAGAGGTATGAATTTGAATTTTTGGTTCTTTCCTGTTATCCACAAACAGATTTTATGCTAACTAGATGGTATTTATTTTATGTTTTTTGTGTTTAACTATAATGATGAATTTGTCAAAATTATTTCTCTAGTTGAAAATTCATAAGCCAGACGTTGTTCCTGTCTCAGAGCGACGAGGTTTTGAGATTTTAATTCACAATTCCCCCCCCCCCCCCCCCCTCAATAGGGAATCTAATGTATTCACTTCCCTCCCATGAATAATTATCGTATATGCTCGAATAATTAAACTCTACCTTTCCCAACTCAATAATTACCAACTAAAGTTAGATGATTCAAAATTAATTATCCGTTAAAAAGTTATTATTAGCCTTCCCAAAATATTTCCGAATAATTAACTCCTTTTCATTAATTCTCCCTCCAGCGAGGTGTTTGTTTGAGGGTATATCGTAGAATATATCTGAAATTTTTCTAAAATTTTATTTTAAAATTTAAGTGGAGCAAAATTGTGGCTTGTGCCCTTCAGAATACAAAGAATGTATAAGTTGTAATGACAAGGATTTGTGCAATACTGAAAAGGCCCTTAAAGATTCAACAATGCTTTAAACACTAAAAAGACTTTAATTAATCTTTAAATTTATTTGTGTCATGTTTAACTTAAATTGTGTAAAATTTTATTTTTTTATAACAAAAAAATAAATAAAAAATATATATTATTTTACAAAAAAATTGTAAAATTTTTTCATAAAAACATTATATAATTCGAAAGCTCAAAAACTTGATTATTTTTAATAATTGGACTGTTCAGATACCAAAATTTAAAAATAAACAAAATTAAATAGATATCTAATTTTATCCAAAATTACATTTTAAATGTAACATACAAATAAATTGTTTAAGCAGTTTATATATTTAAAAAAAATTTTTTTTTAATTTAAAGACTAAAAATCAATCTAATCTTTGTTTATTTAATTTTTGTTTATGTGAAAATTTATCTAATAAAATTTTCAGTCGAAAGATTATTAAAATTTTTTTAATAAATATTTAAATTGACAACGCACATAAAATTATTTTTAACGTTTTATTTAATTTTTTTATATTTGTTTAGTTGATTTATCAATAAAAATTTCGACTGAAAATTTTATTAGATAAATTTTCACATAAACAAAAATTAAATAAACAAAGATTAGATTGATTTTTAGTCTTTAAATTAAAAAAAATTTTTTTTTAAATATATAAACTGCTTAAACTTCTACTAGATATATCAATTAAATTAAATTTAAATTTATTAAATTTAAATAAAAATATTAATTAAAAATGTTCAAAAATATATTTAATCCAATTCTTCTTATTTCTATTTTCCTCATTTTATTAAATTTATTTAATGAAACTAATTGTAAATTTGGTCTTCCAAGGAGTCCGGGGAGTCAACCAAGTGGACAACCAGGCTCTTCTTCAAGCGATAAAAATGTCCTAGTTATTCCACCTCTTTATACACCAGAACAGACTGGCTTAAATTATGATAAAGCTATGGGAGTTATTGATAAATTTTTAAATATACGTTATTTTGGAAATTTCTCTTTTCATCCTTTTGCACCTGATGCTTCCAATTCTGGCGGAGAATGTGGACTTGGAACTCTTTATGTTTGTTTTTTTAATTATTTTTTAAATTTAATTTAAAAAATTATTACAAAAACGGTTATGTATATTAATGATTCCTAGTTTAAATGAAAGCATAGACTTAGAGCTATAATATATCCAAAAATAATTAACTAGCTTTTAGATTTAGAAAAGTTAGAAATTTTAAATTTTAATTATTTTCGAAAAAATTATTAATTTTTTTTCTTTAAAGAAATATCATGCTGGCTTTTCAAGCGAATTAATTATTCCTGATCCTCTAGGAAAAAATTGGGTGCCAGCTAAATTCAACCCTAAACAATATATTCGTAATGATAAAGTATGTATTGGCATTTGCACAAAAATTGAAGCTAATGGAAAAACGTAAAATTTAAAAAATATTATTTAAATTTGAAATAAAAAAAATTCTTTTTTCAGTCTTATCCTTCCATTGATGGATGAAACATCTTGGTTAGCTCATAATCAACTTGATTTATCTGAAGCAGCATTTAAATATTTAGAATCAAATCCTAATGCTGGATGGGTACCAGCTTATATTACTTATCAAAAATGTTAATTATAAATTGCTTTTGGTAATTAATTAATGATGAGGGAACTTTAAATATTCTGTAAATATATAATTTAATTAAACAAATATATTGGGTTAATCTTCTTTATTAAATACTTTTGTATGAAACATTTTAAATGTAATTTTGGATAAAATTAGTTAACTATTTAATTTTATTTATTTTTTAAATTTTGGTATCTGAACAGTCCAATTATTAAAAATAATCAGCTACGTATGTCAACTTATAGCGTCGAATAACGATAAATAATCATAAAAAAGAGCTAGATTTTCTTCAAATTTTGGTAATATTCATGTTTCTTAAATTTTCGGAAAAGCCTTTATTAGTCCACTAGACTCGATTATTTCAACTTATTACTCGGTCCCTATGTATCGGATCAACTTCTCCCACACATTGTTCGATTCAACTCTTTGAGCTAAGTCGAATGACACCTCACACGTCCATAGCCGTCCAGCATTAAAAGCCTCTTATAAGTTAAGAGTATCCATTTAAAGCCGCAAACTTAAATTTTTGCAATTTCTTTGTTCAAGAGACTAGATTGTTGGTCCGCAAATTTCTGCTCAACAAATCTCAAATCCACAAAATTCTAGTCCGTAAAGTTAATTCCGAAACGTTTATACAATTTTATAATCCTATATATCATAAATTTAGAATTAAAATTTGTCTGGCTATTCGTTTTTCGATGCAAAAATTTGGGCGTTGCAAAAGAAAATGTTAGCAAGAGAAAAAGGGCGGAGCTAAACAAAAAGGATCACTAAAAAATCAATTAAGGATTCTTTTTTTCGTTATTGTATTAAAAACACTTGATTTGTAATTTTTAGGTTAAATTTGGATTTTTAAGTTTTTTAAATAGCTGCGGGTACGGTTTTAACCCTCATCAGATGAAGGTACTAATTTTACCCGTAGTTGCGGGTTCTATTACCCAAAACCCCCATTTTGCAATAGGGCAAAAACTTGACCCGCAGCTGGCGTGTTCTATTACTGAGTAATTAACCAACAGCTCAGGGTTACCCTTACCTCATAATAAGGGTTCTGCATTAGCCTACCGCAGCTGAGGATTGGTTAACCCCAATACTGTCCCAGAGTTAGTAACTTTATCAATATGCAACATAGCCAAAAGCAAATGAATGTGCGATAGTCCCCGGTCTTAGTTCTTATATCAGTATTAAAGTTGCAAAGCTTTACAACCTCATTTCCTCACTCCCCAATCATTTTACTATAAAGCAGTGTGACAAACCGTGTGACAAACCGTGTGACATACAAACATAATTTCCGCCTATTTACAAATTATATGATTTTTATTTTCAGATAATTTATTTTAAACTTTAAACATGCCTAGAAAATTTACCAAGAAACCAAGAAAATTTGATGGAACTTCGGCTACTTGTAGTAATTTGGTAAAAATTTCTTTATTTTTTTTTCAAAATCTTTTTAAAGGTTGACCAAAATGATCCCGTTTTCAAGGACATTGACGATTTTGTTAAACATTTTTGTGAAGACAATACAAAAGCTAGAAGGATTAGAAAGGTTTTAAATTAATATTTATGGGGGGGGGGCAGTTAGTTATACGATGGAGAATTATTGTATCGGGACTCCGATGAACTACTTCGAATCCCAATTATTTCCCTAAAAGTTCGCAATTTTAGTTTATTTTCTCTTTCTCCCCAAACTCATTTAAGGAAGCTTACAATTAGGTTTCTGTTGTTTTCCATAACATTTTTTGTTCGGCGTCTTTACACTTAATGATAGGTTGCGGACAAAACTTGCGGATTTTTTGTAGACAATTTTTCTCAATTTTAGATTTTGGTAGCAGCAAATGGTATAGCTGCAGTTAAATTTATTAATTCTATAAGAAAATTGTTGATGCAACTTTTTGGGAATGAAAGAATTATTAATTTTGTGTGTTTAACTACAGAACAGGAAATTCAGTCAGGTTTGTTTGGAGGGTTAATATGTTTTTTATAGCTGTATAGGGACGGTATTGGATGGCGGGAACTTAAGAAATTTAACTTCTTTTTTTACCAACCCGTTAAAAGATCAGCAAAAACTGCCGCATAATTTTTGGCTCTTGTGTCTAATGGCATTCAACGTTAAATCAGCGGCTTTTCATCCAAATAAACTTAAGTCCAATCAAACAGGAGCTATTAAATTCCAGAAATATATCTTGTAATCTGACTAATTTTCCTTCCAAATTTACTTCAAAAAAATTTTTTTCTTCTTCACAGAATATCTAAAAATGGCCGATCATCTCATTTTCTCCCCAGCCGATGCAAGTACAAATAACTGTGCAAATGTTGATGAAATTATTGAACACGCAACTCGAAATAAAGTGGATGCAGTGTGGGTAGGATGTGGAAATGCTAGAGAACATCCTCAATTACCAGAAGAATTGAACAAAAGAAATATTGTTTTTATTGGCCCTCCAAGTAAAGCGATGTTTGTTTTGTGTGATAAAATTGCTAGCACAATTATAGCTCAGGTTTTTTTTGTTTTTTTATTTATTCGGTGAAAAATAGATTTGCGGAAAATTTTCTTGCGGACAAAGTCTGCAAATGTTTCGAAAAAAGATTTCGAGGTCACTTTAGTATATGGGTGCCGAGCTTAATATACAAATGTTATATCATTTGAATGAGCTCGTCGAGCTGAGCCGAATGACACCAAAATCAACGAAATCCGACTTCATTACAGCCCCCGAAATTTGAAAATTTTTGGGGTCAAAAATTTCGAATCTGAAAAACTGGTGTCAATTCGACTCAGCTTGACGAGCTCTTTCAAATGGTATACTATTTGTATATCAAGCTCGGCACCCATATACTAAAGTACAGCCAAGATTTCCAAGTTCGCAAAACAAAAATGTCCGAAAAAAATTAAAACACTTGAAAGGATTTCTAATTTCGATTTGCGGACACATCTTTGCGGACTATTTTAAATGATATTTTTGAACTGAAGGGATTTATGTAAATGACGCTCTAAAAGATGTCCGTTAAAATTTTTAAAAGTCAGCAAAAAATTGCCGTAAAAAATTGTTCACAAGAAAATTTAAAAAATCCGCAAAAATTTTCAGCAGTAAAAAATATCCGCAAAAAATTCTGATCTCTTAAAAATTCTCTTTTTTAATTTTAGACAGTAAAAATTCCAACAATTGAATGGACTGGTATTGGGTTAGTAGTTGAATCAACAGGAGAAGGAAAAGAAAAAGAAGGAGGGGGAGGAAATGAATTAGAAATCTCCAAAGAATTGTATTTAAAAGCTTGTGTCTCGACAGTTGAAGAAGGCCTATTATCAATGAAAGAAAAAAATATTTCTTATCCAGTAATGATAAAATCATCAAAAGGATGTAGTGGAAAAGGAACTAGAAAATGTATTACTGATGAAGAATTTCGTTTAAATTTTACAAGTGTACAGGAGGAGGTCCCAGGAAGCCCTATTTTCTTAATGAAGTAAGTTTTATATAGTGTTTAGTAGGGTTGTACCCCGTCCCCGAAAGTCGGGGAATTTGAGAGATTGAAAATTCCCCGGGCCCCCCCCCCCGTGGAAAAAGAAAAAATTCTCCCCGTCTCCCCCCCCCCCCCCCCCCCCCGTGGCGCTGCCTCCCCGAAAACCTTTCCCCGTGCCCCCCCCCGCCGTCGGGGAACAACCCTAGTGTTTAGGCAAATGTACGTTTGGCTCCCCACCTATCCGCAAAGAGAATTCCTCTTTTTGCATTTTTCGTTAGGAATGGCACGAGCTTATTCGTCTTTCTTTACAGTATGCCCTCATGAAAGTAAAAGAAAAAATATTATTAAGCAAAAATAAATATTTTATGCATAATTAAATAACGTAGATTTGGGATAAAGTGGGGAGCCAAACGTACATTTAGCTAGTGTTTATTTTCCTAAAAATGTTTCCTTTTCCCGGAACAGTTTATTATTTTATTTTCTGGGAAAAGTCTATTTCCCGGTTGATTATGAATACTTTTATTTTTTCCGGATATTTAATTATAATTTCCGGAATAATCTGATTTCTATTAAAATAAATACATACTATCTCTCCATTATTTTTTCTCTCTTTCCGAAGAAAATAAACTTTTTCTCCCTCTAGATTTTTGGTTGATGCTAGACATATTCAAGTTCAATTAATTGGCGACCATTATGGCCAAGTAATTCCAATATTTACCCGTGATTGTTCAATAGAAATGAGTTGTCAAAAAACAATGAAAGGAACTCCAGCATGTATTGTGCCTCCAGAAATTAAACGTCAAATGCAAATGGATGCAGTAAACTTGGCTAAAAAATTTGGTTATGTTAGTGTTGGGACTGTTGAGGTTTTTTAGTTTTTTTTGATTACCGTATATGCTCGAATAGTTATTCTGTGTAATTATTGCTTTAAGCATTTACTAGATGGGGTAACTATTTGAGAAGGGCAATTATTTGAGAGAACGTAATTATCTGAGCATATATGGTATGTCCCCCCTTTTTTTTAAAAGTTTTGCTTTGTATTTTTTGGACTTTCCAGAAGTTCAACAAAAAAAATTCTAAAAATCCAAAAAAATTGTCCGCAAATATTTTTTTCAAAAAAATTTTTTGGTGATTATTTCCGTTTATCTCCTCTTCCTTTTTTATTTTTGACCGGTATTTTTTGATTCAAATATTGTGTCACTTTTTTGCGTAATAGAAGAAGGAAATGTAATAATACTCGTACTACCTATCTCTTTTAAAAAATAAATTCCCCATTTCTCAAAGATGTTGGGAATATGGTCAGTAGTTTCAACCCGACCCGAAACCCGTAGATTTTTGATTTCAGTTAATCAAAGAATTCGGGGGAAACTTACAACCCTATTGGAAATATTAATCCAAAAGTAGGGTACCTGGTCAAAAATTATTTAATTTTTTAATTATTTTCAATTCTTTTAAGTACATGTATCTACCATCAGAACAAAAATATTATTTTTTTAAATTAAATCCACGTTTACAATTGGAACAAAAATTTACTGAAATGAATGCAAATATTAATATTCCAGCTATACAACTTCAAATTGCTATGGGTATACCTTTACATAGAATAACTGAAATTCGTCTTTTTTGTGGAACGGATGGGTATTTGTTTTTTATTTCTTAAATTAAAAAATTTTTTGCCACAAAAATTGCAAAGGGGCTTTTTGACTTCAACAATTAAACTTCCAATTAATACAATTAAACTGTAATAAAGAATAAATGATTTATTTCTAATTCTTGGTCACTATTGATGACCGAATTTATTTTTGGGGACATTTACTTGCGGTCATTTTTGAGATTTTTCCGGACCCCTCAGCAGCTCCTCCGGATCCAGAGCTACATAGCTCCTGAAGTCATATATTGCTCCTCAGTCTACACAATCAGTCAAATTTCTAAACTTTGGTACATTTCCGTTCTGCCACAACCCTCTAAATTAATGCTCAAAATTACATATATAGTGTAATAAAAGGTTCTGAATCGAAAGGCACCACTCTTTTTTCGTAGATTCCTGTGGACCGAGATATAGGGCTCGAAATGGCAAACCCCATTTGGAGTGAGCTCTTATTTAGGGCAAAAAATTAAATATGAGCTATTGAGTATCGAATGAGCTATTGCTTGTACGAACTTTTTTGCCCGAAAAAATCGCCCCTATGGTTCTTGAATTTTCAGGAGCTTTTATCTCGGTTCATTCAAATCATATTTCGTTGATTTTGGATGTCTTTCGACTTAGCTCAATGAGTTCTTTTGAATGAGTTTTTAACTGCGTGTTCCGCATTTTTTGTCTCCAAGAATGATTTTTGTTTCGTTTGTTTTTGTTTTTTCCTATGGTTTTTGACCATTTTGAGCTCTATATCTCAGCCCACAGGCATCTCCGGAAAAAAGAGTGGTACTGTTCAACTCAGCACCTATTATTACCCTAGATATGACATTTTGAGCATTATTGTAGGAAAGGTGGCAGAACGGAAAAATACAAACGTTTTTATATTTATAGAAAATCTGTTAATTCAAAAAGGAACTTTTATTCAAAAAAAGCGACAAAAAACAAAATGCTTTTTCACGAGGGCTACAAATTTTATTGGAAAGAAAGAAATACTTACAGATGTGAAAACAATCTAAAAAAAGCTATTAAATGTAATGCAAAATTAGTTTTCAAAAATAACGAGATACTTAACTTTATTCCACACAATAGTAAATGCATTAAGGTATTTGTTATTAATTTTCTTTTTTTAGAATAAATTGTTGAGTGCAATGAAGACAGCATATGCAACTTCGGAATTGGTTGCATGTACAAGAGTTGTTGGCCCCACTATCGAACATTAATTCTTTAGAAATATAAAACCTTAATGATTCTTTAAATAAATTTTTTAATTTAATTCTTTAATTTAATTCTTTAAATAAAATGATTTTTAAAAATTAAATTATATTTAAAAATTAAAAAATTAAATCTCTGTTTTAATTCTTGCAATTTTTCATACTGTTTTTCCAAAGCTAAAAATTTTTTATATACATATATTTTCAAAATTTTCTCGTACATATTAAATTTTACATCAACATTGACGGCTAATTTATAAAAATTTAAAAAAAAATTGTTAAAATAAAAATTTGAAATATAAAACTTTAAACTTACCAAGGTGTATTAATATTCAACTAATATTATTAGTAGACTCTATGGCAATAGTTAAGTTTGTGTTCTCCCTTTTTTTTATTTTCCAACACATATACAAGTAAAAGTGAGCGTCGATGATAACAATTTCTGTGCAAGCTCAAATATTGTGGACTTATTCGGTAGAAAAGTTATTTACAAGAAAAAAGACAAACTTTGATGAGAAGGTTGACCATTACGTACATTCTTTAAAAAGTGGAAACACAAACTTAACTATTACCGAGTTTATAATAGGTCGAGCTTTTTCATACTAAATTTTGTAAAATAATTTCAACAGTTTTATTCAGAGTGCAAATTGACAAAGTATGCACGAAAAATTAACAAGGTATGCACGAAAAAAAGTTGGATTAATAATTTAAGAAAATATGTTATTTTAAGACCTTCTGAAATTATGACGAAAAATCGAAAATAAAAGTACTTTATCCAACCTTTAAAATACAACATCAGACCAAATATGTTTTCTCCCATAAAATCCAAAACATCTCAAGAATTAATCTCACAAAAAATACCTTAAAATCCACAAAACCTCCCCATACATTTATCTCGCAAGAATTTTGGCTCTATCTGAAAGGAGTGCCTGGTTGACTTTTTCCTTACTTCAAGATTGGGTGAAAGGCAAAACTAGGAATTCCAAAATACGGAACAGACAAAGCACGGTCTGGACCGTGTTTTGGTATGGCATGTATGCCATACCAACCTGCCACGATTAAGATTACCAATATTTGTATTTTTTCAAACCCATTTCAGGTAAGACAAACAGAATTTTTTGGAAATAAAATATATGAAAAGTAAAGCAAAATCACTGAGATGTGAAAAATTAATCATACACATTTTTGTCTTACAACAAAATAAAATATAATGCGAAATTAATTATTCCAAACAGTCTAAGGAAATAAAAACAACCAGGCACTCCTTTCAGATAGGGTCAAAAATTCTTTCTTTAAATTCCTCACAAACACTTCTTCAAGCCGCTGCTGCTGAACCGTCAGCCCCAGGTGGTCCAGGAGGACCAGGTGGTCTTCGGATGACATAAGGTTTGCAACGACGACCCGCTGAAGATATTTCAAATTTATTTTTAATATTTTAAATCTTACATCCTGTTCTGCGCACTACTAGCTGATCTCTATTTCTATCAAATTCAGCGAGTTCCCTTCTGCCTGCGGGCAAGCCTTCGTTCTGCCTTTAAATTTTCAAATATAACATTATTTAAATATTAAACATTTAAAAATTATTTAACAATTATATAATATAAAATAACAGGGTTCTCATTCGTACTTTTTAAAAGTATTGTACTTTTAAATCGGCCTCTGTACTTACGAAATTGAATTTATACTTTTTTGAAATAAATCAACATTTTGGATTGAAAATGAAGTTGGGGAAGGATTGGGCAGAAAAAGTACTTTTTGGCCTACTTCCTTCAAATTTTCAAAATTCCACAGAAAAATCCCAGTATTAAATCAGATTAAAGATGAATTAAAATTTAAAATTATATAAAACCTTCCACAGAAAATTTGAGACAAACTAGAAAAATTAAAGAATAGAAGTTTTAAAAGTACCGATTCTCGCAATGCTTGGAATGGCTTCCAAATGAAGGTGAATGGCTTCCAAATGTTGACGTGCCTCACCAAGCTCACTAGAAATGTTGTTGAGAATATTGTCAATAGTGACCAAATCAACATTATTCGAAGCAGAATTTGAAGATGAAGATTGATTATTTGAAGAAGAATTCGACGAATTAGATTTAGAAAAACACATTTTTTAGAAAAATTTTAAAAATCTTAAAATATTAACTAGAAAATATAAAAAATAAAAGCTCAAGAAAAAGAAAATGAAATGAATGTGTATGTATATAGGAAACATTATCCGCAGAGATAAGATCAACTTTGCCGCAATATGGCGTTCCACTATGTCCTTGGAGAGTGCCAACAATAGAAAGGGGTGTCGAGACCTAATACCTACTCGGGTATTAGAACGCCGAGCTGTCTACTTAATTCCTAAAATTTTAATAACAGCTGATAGAGAAGTCTTACAGAAGTCTTAGAGAAGTCTTACATATTATAGGCAAAAATCAGAATTTTAGCTTAACTTTCCTGCGACTTGCAAAATTAAAAAGATGTTTATTGAAATAATCAAGAAATAAGAAAAAATGCCTATGAGTCCTTTTTTCTCACAAAAATAGGGCACCTTACGCGAGAGAGTATAGTAAATTTATTTTTCAACGAAAATTTTTAAAAATTATATCAAAAAATATAGCACACTCTAATCTATCTAAACATATTTAATTTTGAATTTTTCAATTAAATTTGGATTTTTAAAAAATTTTTAAAGAGATGCGGGTAAATAACGACAGCCCGAGTAACTAACCACAGCTGCGGGTTGTTTAACCCTTAGCTCGTTTTCATAATACCGCCCCTGGTGTCAAGCTTAATTGAAATCAGACCTTCCAAATGAGGCCCAATAAAATGGAGACTGGATTTAGGATTGGACAGTTAAACATTTAAATTTTATTAATTTAAAAGTTGCTTATAAAAGAAAAAAAATGTAATTTAAAATGTTTTAATTATTGACAGTGTATCTGTGAGTGTGTATCATTAGAGAGCAAGTTTATAAGCTAATAATTTTGACCTCAATGAATTGGACGATTTTTCGATAATAGCCTGTAATCTGACAAACCCCGAACGTTTTGACAATGAAAGACTGTGCCTTACCCCAACAATAATGCATGATATGAATTGTTTGCTCTATCAATTATTTTTAAATTAAAAATTTTATTGTAAATGAATTTAAGCTTTTATGGCAAATTTTATTCATCAATTTAATTTGAATTAATTTAATTTCCAAAAATATTTTTTATAATTATATGGAAAATATCTTCAAAATATATTTTTTATATATCTTTTAAAATTAACTATAATATTAGAAATAGATAAAATTGTTGTGCATCTCCCCAGTCTTCGTCATAATAATAATCTATAAGCGAATACGATTTTATAATACCAGTTTCTTGCGAATATATCCCAAAATTAATGTAACAAAACATGCCAAAGTAAGCTTCGTCTCGCAAAAAAAGGTAATTATGGAATCCTCTATCTATAGTTAATTCAACTTCAGATTCTATATCTTGTGCTATTAACGTAAGGTTTGCCGTTTTTCTATCCTGCCTAAATATAATAAAAAAATAACGTTTAAGTTTTAACATTATTCTGATCTTATAAGCATTAAATGTTCCAAGACCAAGTCTGATTATGGTGTTTTGAGAGATTATAACGCCACCTAGATTTTTTCTGTTTTTAGGTTCTGGTTGTCCAATTAATCTGAAATTTTTACAGGATATCTATAACTACTATTAGACATTACATCCAAGTACGAAGAAGACGAGGTACGATTAGGAAGTACGAGATGGGGTGGTACGATGTACAAGGCCAAAATTAGTGGTGTTAAGAGCATTTCTAAAATTTCCGAGCAATGGTTTTATTTTTATTGCTCGGTCATTGGAAATCGCTGCCCGTTCAATAATAGAATTGGGTATTGGTTTAAATTGGGTATTGGTTTTAATCAGGGTTTCGATCTCGAATTTTTAAAAATCCGCAAAATTGATCGAAAAAATCCGCATTTTATTTCAAAAATCCGCAAAAAATTATCAAACACAAAAATTGAATTAAAATCACTTTATGTATTATATTTTTCGTCTTCTACAATTGAATTTATTTATTTATTTATTTATTTATTTGCCACTTGGGCGACATTACAAATTGAAAATATATGAATTGAAAAAATAAATTAAAACAAGTTAAAAATTAAACTAAAACAAATATATATCAATAATTGAAACAACAAATATGTGATTGTATTATGTTACGGGTGTGGGGCGTGATAAATATGTGTTGAGATCTATTTGATCAAGAAGTGTTTTGAATATTTTAGAATTTGATTTACGTATTGATATTGGTAACTGAGAGTATAGCCGCGCTGTCCTAACAAAAAAGGAATTATGGCTAATTTGATTTGATCTTGCCGGTATAAAAAATTTATATTCGTCTCCCCTTGTATTAGTTTTTGTAATTTTATATGTTTCTTTTTGATCGATTTTTACTTCACCATGTAAAATTTTGTGGAAAAATTTAAAGTCAGTTTTGAGTCTTCTAATTTGTAGCGAGTCTATTTTAAAGATTTGTAAAAGGTTTTGATAGTCTGGAATTGGTGTGCGTGGGTTCGACCTATTGTATATAATACGTAAATAAGTTTTTTGTATTTGTTCTAGGTGTTCTATATCTTTTTTAAGATATGGATTGAAAACGGGCGATGCAAATTCTATTATGGGTAGTACATATATTTTATATAGTTCGATTAAAATTTTAGGATCATTAGTTTTTAGATTTCTTATTATTGTAAATGCTGTTTGATTTGCTTTGTTAGTTATAATTTTTATGTGCTTTTCCCATTTTAAGTCGTGTGAAAAGTAAACGCCAAGGTCTCTTATAGAATCTTGATTTGAGACAGTTTTTATCTTTTGATTATTAAGTGTGTATGTGTGTAAAGGGTTTTTAGGTCCTATGTGTAAAAGAAATGTTTTTTCGGTTGAAAGTTTGAGTGAATTTTCCTCAGCATATTTTTCTAGTTTTATGATAAATTCTTGTAGATTAATTTCAAAGTCTTTAGTGTTTTTAGAGAATGAGTATGCTTTAAGATCGTCTGCAAACAATTTTATCTTTACGTCCTTTGTTTCACAGAAACTGGGTAGATCTGATATGTATATAAGGAAAAATAATGGCCCTAATATTGACCCTTGTGGGACGCCTCTATTTATATCCCCTAAATCAGATTTATAATCTTGAATCATAACAGTAAATTTTCTATCAGCGAGGTAGTTTTTTAGTAATTGTAAAAGGGATTCCCTTATTCCAATTTTGTATAATTTATTTATAAGTTTATCATGTGGAACTGTGTCGAAGGCTTTACTAAAATCAAAGTATATGACATCAATAAATTGTTTATTTTCCAAAGCAATCGAAAATTCGTTGAATGTTTCTAAAAGTTGTGTGGTTACTGATTTTCCTTTTCGAAATCCATGTTGGACTTTAGGGATAATTTCATTCTTTTCTATAAAACTAATTAAATGATTGTATAGTAATTTTTCAAACACTTTTGAGATAGGGCATAATAGAGATATTGGTCGGTAGTCTGAAGGGCATGATGAGTTTTTATTTTTTGGAATGGGTATGATTATAGATTGTTTCCATATATCGGGTAAGTTTCCGCTCATTGTAATATAGTTAAATATGTAGTAGATAGGGTAAGCAAGTGATTGTGAGCAATTTTTTAAAAATATCTCAGGAATCATATCTGTCGATATATTTGATTTATTTGTTAACGATTTTAATATAAAGAATATATCTTCTTGAAAAGGTTGTATAAAGTTTAAATATGGTTTGTTTGTGTGTGTGTTAATGAGATTAATTTTATTTGGAGGATATTTTGGAGTGAGAGAATGTTGTTGGATTAGAGATTTTTGATTGGATGGTGAGAGAATTTTTGAAAAATAGTTAGAAAAGAGATTAGCTTTAGATTCAGCTGATATTAGAGGAAGTTTATTACTGTCTAAGAGTATTGGAATTTGTGTATTTTTTGTCTTTAAAAGATTTGTAATATGAATATATTTAGTTCGAATATTTTTTAATCGTTTATTTTCACGATTTTTAAAGTATTTCTGTATTTCTCTATCTATTTTTAATGATGCTATTCTAAATTTTTCTGTTGAATTTAAACTTTTATCTTTAAATAGTTTACGGCGGTATTCAATTAGTTTTTGTATGTGTTTTGGCAATAAATTTTTATCATTCCTAGATTTTGTCGGTATAAAATTTTTTATAGTTTCAGAAATAATTTTTGGAAAGTGGAGTACAGTTGATTTATGTCTATGCAATTTGCAAAACATAAATTCCAGTTTATTGAATTTAGATAGTTGTTTATGATATTATAGTTACAGTTTATAAAATCTTTGTATTTTGGATTAAGATTTTTGGTTTTTATAAAATTGAAAATGATTTCTATTCCATTATGATCGGACTGATGTAAATTTGATTGTATTGGTTCGGTCATATTTATGGATTTATAGGAGGAAAGTGCATTGGTAAATAGTAAATCTAAAAAATTGTTTTGGCGTGTAGGAAATTTTATAATTTGTTCTAGTTGCGAGTAATTTATAAATTCTAGTAGAATATTATCATTTTTAATTTCTAGTAAATTTTCGCTACCCCAGGGTATATGAGGAATATTGAAATCGCCAATTATAGAGTATGTATAATCAATGTTTGTTAATTGTTGTAATTTTTCAACAAGGCAATTCTGTTGTGTTTTGTTTACAGGTGGTGGGAGATAAACTAATATAAATCTATGTTTATGAGAATTAAGAGGTGAATATATGTCAAAACATAGTATTTCATAATGAGAATTTTTGGAAGTTTTAATTTCATTAAAGGGAATAGAATTTGAAATAACTGCTAAAACCCCGCCGCCTTTTTTAGAATTAATTCTATCGTTACGTATTAATGAGTATTTTGTATTTTCTATTATGGATGAGTCTAAAGTTTTTTGGTTTAGCCAACTCTCAGTTATCAATATAATTTCAAAGGAATTTTTTTGCATTAGGAATTTAAGGGTGTCAATTTTGTTTGTAACACTTCTTGAATTAAAATAGTATAATTTGATCTCAAAATTACCAATTAGTTTTTTGTGCGTCGTGTAACATTTTCTCCAGAAGTCTTATTCTTATTTTTCTCTTCCCAATCGATTCTGCGTTTGTCTCTCTCTTCCTTATCTAAGCGTAGCTGTTCAGGTGTTAGTGAAGGTCTTATGAGTAATTTGGTCCATTTTTCCATCGATCGCATTTCAATACGTTTCTTTTTCCATTGAGCCAAACAAATTCGCTGAAAAGATGTACTGGGAAGTATCATTTTAATTAAACGACCATTTGGACCTGATTTGGCTGGATTTCCCATTCTATACACTGCCAAAGGCAATGTGTCTCTTCCTCGTCAGCTTTCGCACGTTCTGTTGGCCGAACTGCTGTTGATTCTTTTAAACCTATAATGACAAGGCTACGTTGTCTTTCTTTATCCTCAACAGCTTTGGTTGCTGCTGTTTCTATAGTCGTTGAAATATTTTCTAATTTTTCAATAATATCTGTTGTGTTTAATGTTTCAACTTTGTCGTCTAATTTATTAATTTGTTGTTGAATTGTTTGGAGTTTAGCAAGAATTTCTTTAATTTCTTTAGATTGTGCCATTTTAAATATTTGTAATCTTAAACTTGGGTAAATTTTGGAATTTTGGAAGATTCTTAAGCAAAAAATCGTTCATTTTCAGGCCAGGCAAAAAATTTTGAGGATTTTGGAAGATCAAGGACACAAATTCCTACTTTTTTATGCGCCGCAGGCGAAAATTTTGAGAATTTTGGAAGGCCAAGAAACAGGATTTCTTCCATTTTCAGTGCCGCAGGCGAAAATTTTGAGGATTTTAGAAGGTCTTAGCGGAAAAATAATGCCATTTTATGCTAAAAACCACAGGAAAATATAAAAAATCCTCATAATCTTCAAAAGACCACAAAAATCCGCAAATCCGCATTTTTAAAAATAATCCTCATCACCCTATCAAAAAACCACAAAATGACGAAAAATCCGCAGATATCGAAACCCTGGTTTTAATGGTCTAATTTAATTTAAATATTAATTTAATAGTATTTTAAATTTACTTTATTATATCAATGATTCTTGACCGCCATTCAGTTGTAAAGTTTTGAGAATAAATAGCTGAACTCTCGGGTCTAACTACTTGGCGAAGGGTTGTTATTTTTACATTTGAATGAGTAAAAACATTACATTTTGAATCTCTTGTGCATCTAGGGCCAGAATACGTTGTATAATCATCCTTTTTATCAGTAATAATAACTGTGTAGTGCCTCCTAATTATGATTTATTTTAAAATTAATTTAAATATTAATAATAAAGATGTTATGTTTTTTAATTATTACAAGCTAATTTAAAATTTTAAGTAACTTTATACAGAATTATTGAATACGAGACACAAAATACGAGACACGAGATACGAGACGAGCGACACCCCTGGAATATACATATGTTTCAAAAGAATCTTAAGCGCTATCTGTTTTTCAACTTATCGATCAAATCAGGTTCGAAATAAGGATGTTGGAAACTAATCTGATCAATCATAAGAGTTATAGCCGATCAAATTCGAAATAAAGGAAAAGAAAAGACTCGAAGTACCAAATTTATTATAAGGATTTTTCAACTTACATGTTTAAACCTCTTTCCGCAAGTTCAATTCCGAAAATTTCAGCTGTGGTATTGTATTTGTTTACAGCAAAAGTTTCATTACCGATGGCCATTTTAGCATACTTTATTTGTGTTTCCGGGAATTGAATGTCCTTTAATTAAATTTTAATTAAATTTTAATTCTAATATGATTGTTCATATAAATTCAGATAAAGTATATATAATTCAGATAAGGTTGAGGGCCGGGTTTAACCACTAGTGATGTTCGAGACTCTCGGTCTCGGTTCCCGAGTCGGGAAATTTCCCGGGTTTTTTGAGCTCTCGGTCTCGATCTCGGTCTCGGTGTTTTAGTCTCGGAAAACGAGACTAAATTTACACCCCTAATGACGGAAATTTTTTAAATTTTACTCGTACCTCGCGTACTTTGACATTTATTTTTTTAAGGAAAAGGGAAAGAAATATTTATATTTTTTTCCCATTTATTTTTGTTGGTCGATAGTTGAGTGGTTAAGGTGACTGACTTCACACACTTAGATATTTTGATAGGAATGGGTTCGACTCTAAGCATGGAAATAATCTGAAAATTACTTCTCTTCAAAAATGAATGTTTTTAATCTTTGATTTAAATCTGTAAACTTATTTTTTTTTATTTTTTAAACTTGAAAAAACGTTAGAAATTTAAATGTAGTCATGAATTTTCCAAAATTTTCGCCTGCGGCGCTTAAATCCTCCCTATATTCTCAAAATCTCAGCTTGCGCGCAGAAAATGAAAGAAATATGGCTTCTGACCTCCAAAATTCTCAAAATTTTTGCCTGCGGCGCAGAAAATGGATGGAGGATTTATGGCTTCAAACCCTTCCAAAATGCAAAAATTATCGCATACGGCCTTAAATAGTAGGGGGTCAATGGAGTTGTCGTATATCGGAGGCTTTTGGGGATTTGAAGGGATATAGAGGTGGATTAAAGTTATGAGGGATATCTGGAAATTTTAAGGATTAAAATAAACATAAAGGGACTTGTGCTTGGCATCGGGGGATAAAGAAGATATCGTTCGATTTGGAGGGATATCGAGGGATATATGGGGATTCTAGCGATTAATGGGAATATCAGTGGATTAAGTTGGATATCGGTAGATATAGGAGTAAAGTTATATTGTGGATTTGTATATTTAATTGATTTGAGGGATTATGAAGGATATATAGGTATTTTTGGGGATTATGAGGGATATCAAGTGATAACCCTCCTAATCTCTCGTCTTGACTCTCGGTCTCGACTCTCGGTCTCGATCCGAGACTCGGTCTCGGGGTTGATTCCCGGTCTCGGCTCTCGACTCTCGGCTTTTTTTCACTCCCGAACATCACTATTAACCACTAGCGTGATTAAACTATCTTTATCAGAGGCACTTTATTTAAATAAGGTTCAAATTTGCTATCCCTTCAAATACGAATCCATAAATAGATACAAATCGCTCATATTTTTGTCTATATTTTTTAAAATAATTTGCACGAAAAAGACTCGGTGCCCAGTTCGAAAAATGAGACGCAAAAAAGACTCCTGGTCCGGCACGAAAAAATGATTCTCGAAAAGGACTCGAACGTCCATTTCGATAAAAACGATGCCCGGTAAAGCTCGATAGGTCTGGCCCGCTAAAGATGAGGCCCGAAGAAAATGACTCGAACGTCGGCCCGGTACGAAAAATCCAACCCTAAATTCAGATTAAATATAAATGTGTTAGTTTTTTATTTTTATAATACATTTTTATGAAAATTTATGATTTCGAGATTTAGGATTTTTAGAAGTTTTTTTAGATCTACCAATCTTCTCCAGGACCACATCTCCATATAATTTAGAATTTGTTCAGAGATTTCCTGGATTCTATCTAGATAGTCTTCAATTTTCGTGGCATCACCATTAGAAGCAACATTAGCACAAATGGTAGCTAATTTGCCCTAAAATTAATCGTTATTTTATTTTTTCGTATATAAATTACAATTTGCATAACATCAGCAATAATTCTATTCACTATCGATTCTAATGCTACTGATTTAAATTCATATGATCTCAGTGCTGATTCCAATATGCAACTGAATGATTATTTAAACAGCTTATTATATTATATTCCCAAAAAAATTTTATCGCCGCGGGTGAAGATTTTGAGAATTATTTGGAATACTAAAAGCTACGGGGATATTAAAGAAAGATTATTGCATAGAGGCCAGGAGATTCTTGCCGTTATTGCAAAAAAATTTTTAGGTTTAGTCCCGACTAGGGTTGGTCCCCGACGGGGGGGGGAGGGCCACGGGGAAAATTTTCGGGGAGGCAGCGCCACGGGGGGGGGGGGACGGGGACGGGGAAAATTTTTTATTTTTTTACGGGGGGGGGACGGGGACGGGGGAAAAATTTTTACGGGGAAATCTCGGGGAATCAAAAAATTTTTTGGCGCCTTCGGCGCCAAAAATTTTCATTTTTTTGCGCCGCAGGCGAAAATTTTGAAAATATTGGAAGGGTATACGTTAAATTTCTTCCATCTTTTGCGCCGCAGGCGAAAATTTTGAAAATATTGGAAAAACTTAAAATAATCAGAAAATAAGTCTAGACAACTGATTAGTGCTCGAACCAAACTCCCATTTAAATAAAGACAAGCGCCTTAACCAATCAACCAACAGCTTATTTGCTTAGAAATGAAAGAAAATATATTTCTTTACTGAGTAAAAGAAATATCGCAGTGAAAGAAAAATTTTTAGTTCTGCAATAAAAATTTCGGGGGGAGCTCGGGGAAAATTCTGCCACGGGGGGGGACGGGGACGGGGAAAATTTTTCCTTTTTTCACGGGGGGGACGGGGACGGGGAATTTTTAAAAAATCTCTCAAATTCCCCGACTTTCGGGGACGGGGACGGGGACGGGGACCAACCCTAGTCCCGACCCAATTGATACTTGCCGAACCGAGGAATAAATTGATCCATTTACAATGTGTCCTAACACAGATAACCACGACCAATATTTTTCTGGATCATTACTTAGGCTCTAGCTAACCTCAAACATAGCCCGTAAAATAAGAACTTGGTCAGATGTTATTAGGATCCGAACCGAAATTGAGCAGATGGCCGGAAGATGGAGTTTTGGCATTAATTTCCCGGATCCACTTTTTTCAGCGCAGGGTAAATTTTTGAAAGTTCTACGGATAAAAAAGCCATATATATATTCCTTCTTTAGCGCCGCAGACAAAAATTTTGGAAAGCTAAGAAGCCAGATTTTCCTGCCTTTCACATCTTTTTTTCACTTATATATATACCTATATAATTTTCTTCAGGATTTTATAATGACGAATTTGGATGCTTAATTCATCCATAAAAAATTACGACTATTTAGTAAGCTCCCGGCACCCGCCCCCGAACCAAAAGTCAATTTCGACCGCAACCCCAACACACTTCCCGGAGAGTCGAGTTGCTACCCTAAATTAAATTAAATCTAAGAGTTACTCTTCTGGTGCTTCTCTTCTGCCAAATTTGTTAAGTGTCTCTTCAATTCGCATAGTTATGACAGTAATTTCATTATTATTTTCATTTATTAGTTCATTTATTCCTTTTAAATTAAATTTTTGTTTTCATTAATTATCTTGATATCAATTTAAAAATTCAATTTAAATATGTATTATCTACTTTTAAAATATTAACTTTATTTATATTGTATATTTGTTTATATTAGCTATATAAAAATACTTGTTTCAAGATCAGAAAGTTGAAATTCGCTGTTCAGATTGTTTATAAATTCTTTAAAATAATAAATTACTACATATAAGTATTATAATTTTAAAAATAGTCTTAAAACTATTTTAAATTAAATTAATAATTTATTCCAGACCTGCTCATGGATACTGATTTTGATATCCGCATCCGGATATTTACGGCGGATACAGACGGATATCCGCTGGCATTTTTATAATATCTTTATCCATAACCGTATCCATGAGCAGGTCTGATTTATTCTATAGTCATTGATAAAATTTTAAATATTTAGAATTTATTTTCAAAATTAATGTTTTTGTTCATAATTATTAATTAAATGAAATTATGAATTACATTTTAGATAAGCTAACTAGATAAATTAAATTTTTATCTAGAATGAAATTTTAACTCTAATTTAATTAATTCATCTAATGAATGAAGTTACTTGAGAATTTAGAAACAAAATTTTACTTAAGTTTAAAATTCTAACTATAGATCGGACCATACCGTACCACGGCCGTATTTTTCGGTATTTATCGGTATTCCGTATCGGTAATACGGTACTTGTAAATTAAATTTAATAAATTAAATACATAAATTAAATTAAATCTAAGAGTTACTCTTCTGGTGCTTCTCTTCTGCCAACTTTGTTAAGTGTCTCTAAAATTTTGAAATACGGTACGGAATACGGTACGATACAAAATTCCTATCTCTAATTCTAACTAACCATTCTATTAGTTATACTATATGTACATATGTTATACTGAAACATAATTTCATAACCTTGTTTTCGTGAATTGTAATTTGCTAAAAATGATCCAAATTTTTTCTCATCTGGAATAAAAGCATCTAATCTTGAAAATAAGTCAATAGCCCTGTTGAGTAGTTTTTCATTTTCTGAGCTTGGCCATTCACAATTTTCAACTGTCATCACTTTTATTCTCTGAATATAAAAATTTTAACTATACCGTATTTAACCAGTTATGTGACCCATCCAACTGAAGGGCCCTTTTTAACCACAAACACAGATATTTCTTTATTTACTTTATTAACAAGTTTAATATTCTTTTTAATGTGATAATCCGGTTATTCTTGAGGCAGTCTAGTGTCAAAAAAGGGGCTTAAGAGGGAGTAGGGGGTTTGAGAGGATTAGAGGGTCATCGAGACATTAGAAAATTTGTTAAGATATCGAGGGATTTATTTTTAGATCAAACGCATGATCAAGCGAGATTTGGAAGGATTAAATGAAATATTGATGGATGTCGAATATCAAGGTATATTGAGGGATATTGAACATCAAGGGATATCTAGTGATCCCACCATTAAATTTTATCAATTAAAATTTATAAATTACCATAAGTGTTAATATTGGACCGTTATATGCTATGCATATTTCTTTTAATTGTTGTTTAACGTATGCTTCGGGAGAGGGTTTAGTAGCAATATTTGCAATCTCCTGGAGATGCATCATTGTAAAAACAACATTCTGTAAATTAAATATTTAATTAGTATATAATTTTCTATTTTAACTTTTAAATAAGGATCTTAACGGTCTGTTAACCTAAACGGAATTTACCGTATTTCTACTAATAGTTCGACCGGTCCTTTATTTTTCATCCATTTTCTAGAGCGTCGGTCTATTAGAAGGGGTCGGTCTAATAGAGACAGTTGGTTTATATTTCAATCTTCCTCCAGGTGGTCGGTTTATTAGTAGGGGTGGTCTATCTAATAGAGAGAGTCGCACTATTAGAGAAATACGGTTGAGGTTTGAGTTCAGAGCATTTCAAAGCATGACTTGAAGTGACTTCATTATTTATTTTATGGCAAGTTCAAAGAAGATATTTTTGTTTTAACAATCTTTTTAGGAAATTATAAAATTTTGAAATTTTTTAAATTTTCGAAATTTAAAAATTTTTATTTATTACGTTAAAAATAAAAAATTATGATAAACAAACATTTTGGTAGTTAATCATATTCATTCGATGAAAAACTCGGTTCCCAACCGACTGTAATGATTCTGATACCATTTCAAATCCTTTATTCATATCAACGTTAAGCTTTGATATAGCAATATATTCATCGGATTCAGGCTATTTATAAAAAAATGGATGTTACAAATTTTACAACAAGAAATATAAATTCAAAAAATAATTATACTTATTTTTCATAAAAGTTAAAATATCCTATAAATTAAATTCTGAAAATCAAATTTAATCTTCAAAATACAAAAGGCTCTTGTCTAGTAAATAATAAATTAGTCCAAGTCAATATTTTAAATAAAAAACACTAATTCCACACTTAATGTACACTTAAAGAGCACTTTTAAAAGATAGTATGAATTAAAATTTCTTCAAAAAAATTTTTAACAGAACATCCTTAATTTGCAGAATTTTTGTTTGTGAACCCCTAGTAATTACTTAAGTTTACTTGAAACACTGTATCGAGTCCAGCAGCAACTAAGGATGAAACGGGACCGGACAACTTGAGAAACTTTCTAAAAGTCTTTCCAAGCCGTCCAGTTCTTTTAAGCCAATCTGACGTTGGTTCAGCCATTTGTGCCCAAACTCCCGTATATTTTTCGACTGTCTCAACCCCTGAATATTTATGATAATATTTTCCATATAATTAAAGGAAATATAACAATTGTTCGGAACCTGTACTCGAGAAGCGTCTGAAGATTTGTAAATAAATAGCCCACAAAATATTATTAATAAATTTTTTGAAATAAATTCCATTTAATACGGTAATCGAATGTTCGATAATTACTTATAATTTCTTTAATTTAATTTAATTATAAAAATATTTTGTGTAGATTATATATAAAATATATATCTTTTATGGAGATATAAATTAGAATACATTATCAGGAAACAAAAATTAAATCGTGATTTTGCAGGAATATTATGAATTCCAAAAAATCAGAAATTTAAAAACGATCAAAATAGGTTAATAAACATATGGCTGTGATAACAAATAAAAATAAAATTATAAAATAAATAGAGTTGCCATTTATTATTTAGCTGTCAATTATTAACAGCTGACATTTAAGCATTTAAAGGTTAAGTATTTTAATCTACTAATAAAAAACACCTAATAATAATAAAAAATATTTATTCACTCAATGAATAATTTTTATCAATATTATTTTATTTCAATGAAATTCAAAAAATTATTAAACCCGCCTACTGCACAGCCTTAGGAATTATTATAAATAGCTATATGCTTTACAATTTAATTTAAAAATTATAGTATATAAATTTAATTTATAACATGAATAAAAAGAATTTGATAAAAAGTCCGGCACGATTAAAATAATAAAAATTAAAACTAAAAATATTAAGGTACAAATTATTTTATTTGATAAATATCAGTTTCGATTATTCCCTCTCCTGTTATCTCCTTGAACTCCTTTCCTTCAGCACTCATGCTAGCAGACACAGCTATACCAACCAGAGCTGTCCGAAAATTTTTCGTTTCGTTTCGTTTTCGTAGATTTTCGTGGATTTTTGATGATTTTTGTTTTGTTTCGTGTTTCGTTTGAAAATATTTTTTTTCGTTTCTTTCGTTTCGTATTTCGTTAAAAAAATATTTTCGTTTCATTTTCGTTTCGTAAACTCAATTTTTAGACGAAAATGACGAAAATAATATTCGATACTTTTAGGCAATTTTTTTTCTATTTTGTAGTATTTTTAAGCCAAAAATTGTAAATTTTTCTCCCGGGAACTGAAAATTCAAAAATAATTTTGCCTGCGGCGCTGAAAATGGAAGAAATCTGGCTTCTTGGCTTCCAAATTTCTCAAAATTTTCGCCTGCGGCGCTAAAAACGGTTCCTTGTATCTTCAGTTTGATTTGCCTAAGGTCATTTTTACTGGTTTTTTGAAGTGACCTGGATCAAGGGTGAGGATATCAGTCGATATAGAAGGATATCGGGGATCTGATTTCCAGATCAGGAATGGGTGGAACTGAATTCCGACCCACCTCTGCCTCCGACCGTCTCTGCTCACCACGCTTACCACCTCAATTAAATGGGCAATTTTGGAAGTAAATTTGGGGAAATAGAGAAATTAAATGAATAGAGAATGAGGGGGATATAAGGATTCAAAGAGCATTAGAAGATTTTTGTGGATTAATACGCGTATCCGAGAGAATATCAATATTGCTTCTAAATCGTTTAGCCCCTAAATATCTCACCTAATAATATCCACACACTTCCTCATAATTACTCCAAATCACTTGATATATTTCTTACCTCCTAAATCGGAAATATCAGGGAATATGATGGATTAAGTGGATATCAAAGTATTTGAAGGGATATCAGGGGATTTGGAGGCTAATATCTGAATTCAATCAAATAGGTATTTGATGCATTTAGACACGTACAACCTCGAAAAACCTATTATGTAGCATTAGAATCTAAAGATTTATAATTTAGATTTTTTTCGTTTCGTTTCGTTTCGTTTCGTGAAAATTGAGATTTTTTTCGTTTCTTTCGTTTCGTAAAAATGAAATTTATTTTTTTCGTTTCGTTTTCGTTTCGTACATTGGCGAATTTATTTTTTTCGTTTTCGTTTCGTTGAGAGCAAAATTTCATTTTCGGACAGCTCTGATACCAACCTTAATTTCCATATCAAATGTTCCTTTAGTATTTCCATTTTCATTAACTGGTAAATAAATCTTTGTCATATAGTGGTAACCCTAGAATAAAAAAAAAGTATTTAAATAATAATTTTCAACAAATTTATTTAAAATTTGTGTTAATATTAATGCATTCCTAAATATAATTAACGGTTCTCTCTACGGCTCAATCTATCAACGCCTACTGGATTAAAAAAGTTTTTCGTTTAATTTAAAAATAAATTACTTTTTTTATTTGTTGAAGACTTGCTGGGGTGTAACATTGATGGTAGACAAGTATGTAAGGTTCTGGCGTTGATAATTCGTCATGTTCTCCGTTAATTTTAAAACCCCCATTTTCATCTGTCTCTGTCCCATCTAATTTTTTATCGGCAAAAGGTTTTTCATCTTAATTGTAATAAATTTTTATTTATTTTAAACTCTCTATTATAATTATAATTTTAAAATAAAGTTAATTATCACAAACACACCTTCCCAAATTTCAACTAATGCGCCTTGAAGTCTCGCTTTAACAGACTTATCTCCAAGATGAAACCTACAGTACACAGTACCAGAAATCTCCATCTTAAGTTTACTTCCATTTACATTTCTGAAATTATTCATTTTTATTTAAATTTTTATTAAACTAGTTTGAAAAAATTTTTTACTTTGAAATTATTAAGCATATTAAAATTATTACAGCGTAAGAGAACATTTTTAAATTACTTTAATAAAAATTTTTTTAAATATTTAAAATTATAATTAGATAAATTAATGAAAATAAATTAGTATTTTAGACAGTATTTATACACATAGTTAAAATAATTCAAAATAAATTTTATTTTACTTTAACGAATGTCAACTTTATGTACTCTCCCTCCCTGTACACAAGTATTTTTTAGGACGGAATTGCTAATTCCTAAAATTGTAAATTTATTTTTTCTGTCGCCAGATCCTCGATACATATTTATAAAAATATTATTAAAAAAATAGTTAATAAAATTAAAAATTTTAGAACAATACAAATTTATCTTTATTTACTGCCTATATTTTAATTAATTTTTATTTCGCTTTCCAATTGTAATTAATCATTTATTTAAATTCCATTTTTACCATTTTCCCATTAAAATCTGAAATAGAAATAAAAAATTTTATTATCATATAATTGAAATTTTTAAATAAAATTTATATATGATGATTAATTTAAAAACTATATTTTAAAATTCAAAATAAAATCAAATGATTTTTCTGTTATAATTAGTAATTATTAGCTGTGGAATAACCAAAATTAACAATTGACCAGAAATTCACCAACTAATAAATAAAGTTACTGAATAATTAATGAAAGGGATAAAGTACGAGATAATTTTAAATTAATTTATTAGCAAAAAAGATTTCTAGATTGTTTTGATAACGGGACGAACACACATGAATTAAACCAACAAAACTAAAATGGATATACAAACCATTTTATTTTGAGTCTCAGTTTCCCTAATCTATATTAGTAGTGTAATAAATCCAATATCTCCACAAATCTTATCAATCATAAGCTTAAATTTTGAACCTTTGGATTTGACACGTACAAATTATTTTCCAATTTGTTTAATTTTCGAAGGTGTTTTTGTCTAAATTTCGAAGATTTTGAAAAATATTTACAATTTTGATATTATGAATTTTCTTTCTGCATAATTTGACTTTTTTTCCTCTGGATCACAAAATTCCGAAAATTATTGAAGCCTAAAACTCCGAAAATTTTTATACACAACCTTCCAGATGTTGTGTCTTGCACAACAACAATAAGCAATACAATGATGTGTTTATTACACAATAGAAATACAATAAGGTTGAAAAAATAAAATAAGGTTGGGGTAATATTTATGAGACAATTAGGAGACCCTGATTGAAAATTATGTGAGGCTTTTATAGTAGCAACCACACCACCAGTGACCAAATTATTCACTAATCCTTTGGAATTAGTAAATATTTTAATAACTTTCCCATCATAGTATCGAAATAAATTTTATTTTGAACAATTTCACTACAAATATATGTAAAAAAGATCATTTAGTCACCCACACAATTTTATGTATTTTATAATTATTATTCTTTTTGGAGGGGAGCAGCATCTCCCCTTCCACTTAATAAAAGATAGGCAGAAGAAAGTTGTTCTTGTTTTTTCAATTGTTTGTTTAGTGTACCTGAATGTTGAAAAATATAAAAAAAAATTTTTTCGTTTCGGGTTTCGTTTTAAAATTATTTTTTCCCTTCGTTACGGGTTTCGCTAAAAATATTTTCGTTAGTTCTCGTTTCGATATAATTTGTTAAGTCCCAAAGGCGTCCCTTATGGCGAGGATTTAATAAAAATATTTACCTAAAGGAGTGTCTTGAGAATTCATTTTCTTCAATTTCTCCCTCTTGTCCACTTTCATTTTATGTTTTTCCCCTTGTTTCTTTCCAGGACCTTTTCCATGGAATTTCCAAGATAATACACGAAATGCTTCTTTTGGCTCTAAAACACGTCCTGATTTGTCAGAATAATTTATTTCAATCTAAAAATGAGGAAACAATTTAATAAAATTTCGTAAAAATTTTATGAAAGATCCCATGATCAGAAAATCTACTCAGCCTCTATTCAGATTCCGTTAAGAAAATTTTCAAATTTTCTGTTCTCTTCCAATTTTAGTTTATCCCCATCAGAGGTGAATCAAAATTCCGACGTTTTTCCCCTCCGAGTTCCAAAATTTTAGGCTGATTTCCGACTTTTGAGTCATTTCCGATTCACATCTGGGGCCTATTTCTCCCCTCCACAGAATCTGCGGAATGTTTCCACAGAATCAGTGATTGTTTTCGCAGAATCTGCGTACGCAGAATTTCGGAGAAATAGAATTTCCGCAGAATCTGCGTTCTGTGCACAGAATGCAGATCTGTGGAGGGGAGAAATAGGCCCCTGATCCCCATTTAGAATATTCACAAAAGAATTTACAAGTGCCCCCATTCCTCCCTCAGTTAGTTAACGGAAAAATAAAAATTGAAGGCTAATCTATCGTTAATCCAATTCTTTTTTTTTTCGAAAATTAAAAAAAATTTGGAAAAACACCTTAGGCGTGTAATCAGTCTTCTCGGGAAATGGTCTTGTCGGGCCAGTCCCTGTTGTCCCCATCCTTTCCAATTTTCTCATAGTTTTGTCTTCAATGTCATAACGTCCTTGCTCGACTTTTGAGTATCTTTTACTTTCCAAATGTTTTAAAGACCCTTCTCCATGACGTTTTTTGTTACCAGATTCTAAATATCCCTTTTGTCCCGCAAGTTTCAACATTGCTGCTACACCTTTTGTAACATCCTTTTCTTCTCCCAAAATATTTGAATAATTTTTGGTTGCTGAATATTTTTCTAAAAATTGAAAAAAATTTTTAGAAATAATAATAATTTAGAAAACCCTAAGGTTCCTAAAAAAATTTTTCAGAGAATGTTGATGAGAAATTCCGAGCAAATTTCCCATTCTTAGTTAAACTAGAATTTAGTAAAACTGGGCAAAGTTAAAAAAAAAAGGCAAAATTAAAACTTCAAGTTCCTTATTATTCTAGAAATTTGTCGGGGCCGAGAATCGACTCTCAGAGACAGAATAGAACCGCTCTAGTTTCTATAAATGAACATCTGGGCCTAAAATAAAAGAGGGAGATTATAACTCCCCTTCCCTATTAATCAAATTCCCACAAAAAATCCGGAGTGATAGTCTAATTTATGCGTCCAATCAACAGAAAAGTCGATTTTTCTTGGTGTTGCGAAGTTGGGGGTATGGGGCCGTTCCTTACCCTATCCCTCGAAGTTTCTAAAAGTTAAAATCGTTTTTTTTTTAAATTTTTAAAAATTGGCTATAAATTTCAGAAATTTCAAGTAATAGGGTAAGGACTGGTCCCAGACCCAGTGGGCGTTGGGAAACTTTCAAAAATAACAAAAGCTAAATACCTAACCAAACCCTTTATCGGATCTCCTACTACCCCCTTGAACATTAAATTAATTTAAAAAAATACCCTCATCACTATCAGATCCATCCCCATCTCTTTCCTCATCCATTCTTTCAAATTCTTGACTAGACCCACTATCAGTTCTTCTCCTTTTTAAAAATTCTTTTTTTGAGCTACCCAAAGCTATTTCACTCCCAATTTCCATTTCTTCTTCAATTTCAGTTTTGACAACTTTTTTATTTATTTGTTGTTCATTTCCATAACCTCCACCCCCTATAGCTTTGTATTTTTCTGACGTGGCGTCAAAAATTATTGCTGTCGAATTTTTCTGTTCTTCCATATCTTCATCATCACTGCTGTCTGAAGCAAAATAAGTAACCTCTTTTTTAACAATTTTTTCAGAATTTTTTAGTAAACGAGCTTTGGCCAAAATTGCATTTAATTCTTCACTAGCATCGTCATCTTCAATTTGTATTGGTGCAACATTGGTAGGAAGAAATTCTGAATTAAAATTTTTTTTTAATTTAAGGAGGAATAATTACAAAGAACCATTCTTTACTGTGACTGCGAATTTGATATATTTTTTGGTACCATTCGATAGAGGACAAAATAGTAAATCGAGGGTATATCAAATTCGCAGTCACAGTAAAGAATGGTTCTTTGTTAGGAATTTGACCAGGGATGTCATAGGTTGAGAAAAAAGTCCGGTCTTCAAAAGTCCCGGTTTCGGATCAGTTAGGGAGATTAAGAAAAAAAGACGGATCGGGAAAAAGTCGGGTTTCTGGTATTTTTTAGACTTAAACAAAAATCAAAAACCCAAAAAGTCTAAAATTATTAGGTCCCGCAATAATTAGCCGCGTATTTTTTATAGACATTTATTTCAAAATAACAATCATATACAACATTAAGAAATGAGATATTCGCCATTGAGATCAATAACGGAACGCCAACGACGACACAACTTTCGAATTCCATGTTCGAAAAACATTGAACCCATTTTTGAGACAAAATAACAACCCACCGCATTTTTGACCTCGTCCGCGGACTTGAAATTTTGACCCCTCAAAAAATTTTTTAAAGAAAAAAAAAGATGATAGTCCGACGGCGCAAGGTCTGGAGTATACGGTGGATGTGGAATTAGACGCCATCCAAGCACCTCCCGAATGTGTTGTAGAGTTTGCGCAGACACATGCGGACGAGCATTGTCCTGTTGAAAAAATATCGGTCCTTCCCACCGCATAAGTCCACGCAATACTTGATGGCATTGTTTACATTTGTGAGTTGGGCACAATAGAGGTTGGAGTTAATGCTAGTGTTAGGATGAAGGAGTCCCAGTGCACCGGACCTCGCATTGACCAAAAAACACAAAGCATAAGCTTTTTTCCATGTAGAGGCTTTCGAGGCACGGGAACCCCCCTCTGATTTGGTGACAACCACTGATTTCCCCGGTGAGGATTATCAAAAAAGATCCAGGTTTCATCACAGGTGATAATATTTCTCAAAAAATTTCCTTTGCGATGAAGACGGAGCAATTCTAAACACGTGTCAACTCGTTTGTTCTCTTGTACAGTAGTTAAGAAATGTGGCACCTCATTGGCTTTCCTCCAGCGTAGCCCGCGATTTTTCAACCAATACTGAGCCGTACGTGTAGAGCAGATATCCCTTGACAATTCTGCAGCAGAAATAGTCGGATTGTATTTGAACCGTCTAAGCAAAGCCCTCCTGTTTACGGTCACCCGCCTCCCTTGACCATGTTTGCGTTTGGGTGTCCGACGACCTTCCCGAAAATGTTTAAACCATTCTTGTGCTGTACGTGTAGAGACAACAGTCCTTTTGACTAGATTATTAATGTTTTTGGCTGCTTGTGTTGCATTTTTGGTGATTTTGAATTGATGGTGTAAAAGCTTGTGAATTTCTTCCTGAGTTAGTGACATTCTAAAAATCATAACTACCGTATTTCCGGAAATAGAGCCCCATGGGGCTCTATTTTTCAACTATCCTCCAAGATGGGGCTCTATTTCAGGGTGGGGCTCTATTTTTCAACCTATTTTTCAAATTAGGTTAACACTTCTTTTCGAATTAGTAATTAAAATTTTATCACAAAAACAAACAAACTTTTATATCGCGTGCAATAGTTTAAACGAAAATTTGACTAAAAACTATTAAATATCAATTAAAAAATCGCTCTCATAATTATTTGCCTGCGGCGCTGAAAAGTGAAGATCTGTGATATAAGAGGAGAAGAGACCGCATTATTATGTTCGCTTTTAATTACTCTTAAGCATCCCAAATCCTTTAAATCACCTCCAATCCTCAAAGCTCTCGATCTCTACTTCATATCATTTTAACCCTTGTGCTTTGGGATTAAGTTTAGATTTTTGGAAGATAATGGTTTTCGCTTGCGGAGCTGATTTAAAAAATTTGGGATTTCTCTGAGATTTCTTAATTTCTTCTATTTAGCGTTGCAATAGAAAATTCTCAAAAAGGAAACCGATGGGGTATATCGGAGGTTTTTCTGGGATCCAGGCGGGAGTTGGAAGGATATCGGATGGATTAAAGGGAATATTGAGGGATTTAGGCGTGATAGCAAGGAACCTATAGCAAGGAACCTAGGGATGTAAGGGTGATATCAGGGGATTTGCGCTAGATCTAATTCTTCTAAATTATGAGTAAGTATCAAAAGTTGGTAGTACAGCTTCAAGCGAGTACAGCTTCAGCGCCGCAAGCAAAAATTTTGAGAATTTAAGTAAGGTTGAGTAGTCAAAATTCTCACATTACTAGCGGCCGCAGGCGAAATTTTTTGGAATTTCTGAAGTTCAAGACAGAAAGACTACATTTTCGAAAAATCCCACAAAATACTAGAACTAGAATTACTATCTTCGGAATAATTTTCTTCCATTTTTTAATTAATTTGACATTAAATAAAAGAAAAAAAGCGGTAGGGGATCATTGAGTCCCGCCGTTTGAGTCCCGCCGATTGAGTCCCGCCGTTTGAGTCCCGCCGTTTGAGTCCCTGGCCGTTTGAGTCCCGCCGTTTGAGTCCCGCCGGTTGAGTCCCCACCCAAAGGGGGACGTTTGAGTCCCCGCAGTTATTTTTAGAATTTTTCATTATTATGTTCATTTTATTTAGATTTTTCCTAGTTTTTGTCAACTAATTTTGTTAATTGGTTAACCGATAACCTTCACAATTCCATCTGGGCACTGAACTTTCTCAAGGAGGACGAAAATCTTGTGTAAGTAAAAATTTAAATTTTATTTTTTAATTTTAGATTTTCTTTTTTAAAGATGACCGCCACGTGCTGGACTTCATCCCAAGGCTACAACGATGGGAAATTCGAAAAGGTTTGGAATTTTTATTTTGTTTTTCAAGTTTTTATTTTTTTAATTTTTTACTTAATTTCCGTCAGTTTCTAACTGGCGATTTTCAAGCACGTGATCGTCGAAGGAACGAAGGTGGTAAAATTAGAAGAACGTCGACAACAAAAACGAACCCAAAATTTAATAAGTGAAGCGAGACAAGACAATGGTTTTTAAGATTTTTTTTGATAAAATTAAAAAAAAAATTTTTTTTCCTTTTTTCACATTTTGATTTTTTTATCCGGGTAAATTCTGCCGGATCGGGTATTAGGTAATAGTAGTTTTTTACTGGAGAAGCAGTAGAAAAAGTTTTCCCAGAGAAGATTCAGTTGGTCGCAATTTTTTCAGAATCATCAATTCGTGATGATTTTGGTGTCATTCGACTCACCTCATCGGGTCCTTTCGAATGAGCTATCAGTATATTAAGAATTTTTTTACCCAAAATTGAATTTGACCCCTTTTTTGGATTTTCAGGGGTCTGTAACACGGACCCAGAATGTCGTATTGACTCAGTAACACGCCAGAATCTCTCGATTATCTCCCTTAATTACTCTAGATGAAACTATATCCTCTTTAATCCCTCCAAATCCGAAAAACAAATGCGGGGACTCAAACGTCCCCCTTTGGGTGGGGACTCAACCGGCGGGACTCAAACGGCGGGACTCAAACGGCCAGGGACTCAAACGGCGGGACTCAATCGGCGGGACTCAAACGGCGGGACTCAATGATCCTGTTCCGGAAAAAAAGTATAGTATTAAAAAATATGAATTTATTAACATATAGGTAAATTTCAAAAAATTGGGGCTCTATTTCAGGGTGGGGCTCTAATTCAGGGTGGGGCTCTATTTCCGGAAATACGGTATTCATAAAAAATCAATATATAGCCATACCTAGTACCAAAATGAAGAGCAGAGTATGAGCTTTGTGTTGAGTAATAGAAATAAAGAATATTTGTAAAATTACACTCTGAAAAATCTGATTGAAAAAATACGCGGCTAATTATTGCGCGACCTAATATAAGCCCAATCCCTAAATTAAAAGTCCAATCCCTAAAAATAAACAAACAAAAAAAACCTTCTTCATCGTCCTCATCTTCTTCTCTTTTTTTAATTTTTTCAGCTAATATATCCAACATTTTAACATCAACATTAACTTTCGGTTTTTTCCATTTTGTCTGATCTGGGGGAGGCATTGCAATGGAATCTTTTGATTGTTTTATCTGAATAATATTTTATATACCTTAAAAATATTTTTATCACAGACCAAAAAAAAACTCAAGGAACCCCAAAAAATGATTTGATGATGACTCTGGATTTAGAGAAAACAACCACTGAGAAATTATGGTTTAGGAAAAGTCAAGGTTTAAATTTCAGATTTATTGTCGGTCGACCTCTTTCCTAAAATTCGGATTATTTCCGACCCGGAGAAAATTCGGATTATTTCCGACCCGGAGAAAATTTCCTCCCGATCCGGCCCATCCCAGCCAGTTAAGGACCATAAATTAATCTTATTAAAATATAACAAAGAAAACCTCTTTTTTACTTTCAACAATTTCACCCTCTTCCATCACAACAGAACGAGAAACTTTTGAAGAACCATTATTAGAAGATTCCTTCATTGTATCACGAAAAGATTTTCCTCCTCCCTCTTCCCCACTTTCTTGTTCCCTCCTTCTTGCAGCCAATTTTTCTTCTCTAATTTTTTTCTCTTCTTCAGTTTCTTCCAAAGGTTCCAATTCTGTTGTTTTTAATGCTTTTTTACGTGAATTTTTTGAAGTTTTTTTCTTCTTAAGACGACGGAATTGAATAACTTCTTCCTTTAATTTGTATAAAAAATTAATTGAAAAATTGGATACGCCTAGAAGGAAATGATCCTAAAAGTCTAACTCCAAATGGTCAAATCAATTTTATAATTTTATCATCAATTTTATCCCCTCCCCCTTCGTCTTACAGACAGTTTCTAGAATATCATATATCCATCACCCCAAAAAATCCATCTTAATCCGCCCAAATCTATCACCATTCCCCTTAATAACCACAAACGTCTTAATCTTCACAAGACCTTCCTTATACGCTCTAAATCAGGAATTGATCTTATGGGTAATTTAAACTTTTGGGAGATTACCTTTTAGGGTAATTTGACCTTCTTAAACGATCCAAAAAATTGTTACAAAATTTAAAAATAAACCTCCGTATAAAATTCATTCGCCAAAGTGTATTTTGTCTCTCCCAAAGATTCAAATTTTTTATTCACCATCATTAATTTACGTTTAGCTTCTGCTTCCTTGGCTTCTTTATCCAAATCATAATGTCCAGTCTCGTCTTTAAAAAAAAATTTTTTTAATCAGAATTAACTGGATAAACAGGTAAAATCGAAAGAAAAAGGGTTATGTGGCAGGGAAAAGGGCCTTGTGCCAAATTAAAATAGTCAATACGTGGGTGTTCCAGAGATGAAAAAGTGGGCTGTCCCAATCCCTCAAAAATTGGTAATAAAGAATTCTAAAGACTGTTGTTCCCATCCCTAAAAGTCGAGACACTTACTTACTTTCAAATTGGCAATCCCATTACGCGGTCCCCGAGGCAATCCCTTTCCTTTAATGTCACATCGTAGATATGGAACTTATTCTTTCCTGAACCCGAAAACTCAAAAAGGTTCAACAAACCTGTTTCTGATAGTTCTAAAAATAAATCGGGGTTCAATTAAGTTTTGAAATCAAGAAAGTATGGCGTCCCCTCAGCCTTTTATAAACCGAAAAACTTTTTAAAGAAAAACCACGCTAAGCCATCCCCGACCCTGATAACCCCAAAAAGATTCAACAATCCTGCTTCTGATGGTTCTACAAATAAATCATGGTTCAATTAAGCAGTTTCGAAGTCAAGAAAGTATGGCGTAGAATCCCCTCATCCTTCTAGTCCTCTAATGAAAAAATTCAAAAAAACCTAATCGAAAAGTTTCCTTCTTTTTATTTTCTCCATCCATTCCCTCATTATATTTATCCAAAATTTCTTTCCTTTTAATCTGTCCAAATTCATCAATTTCGTCGTCTTCATAAGCTTGGTAATGTGTTGCTTTTTTCTTTCTCCTTTCCACATTTAATTTTGTCCTTTCATTTTCAACCATATTTGGATTTATTAAAATTTCTTCGTCGGCGTCTTCACCGTCGAGAAGTAAACCTTTGAAGAAAATTTTTAGAAGGTTTTTTAAAATTAAAAAAATACTTTTGTCCCGCAAAACTAAAATTGTTTCTCTTCCTTCTTGAAAGTCTTGGACAGAATGGCCAACAATTAATCCGCCAGAAGAAGCTTCCGTCTAAAAAGAAAGAAGATTTTGCTTATGAAACAAAAATAAAGGGAAATATTTAAAAAATTTATTGGTTGATTAGAAATAGGGTTGGGGGCACGATTCGGCCATGTCCGAAAGATCGAGTCGGGCATTTAATTTTAGCCCGAAAAAGACTCGGTCGTGCCGGCTCGATAAAATTGAGGCCCGAAAAAATGACACGAACGTCGGCCCGACTCGAAAACCCCAACCCTATTCAAAAAGGACTATTCTAACGTCAATTTTCCTCAAGTTTACTTTTTTGGATATGGATAGTAAATCAAAAAACGTATTAAATTTGGGTAAAAACTAGGACAGAAATTTCAACAAGGATGGACAAAAAAAAGAATTTTTAACCTAGCCGTAGGTTTGTTGAAATCGAAAAGGAACAAAAAAAAGTTGTGTAAACTTGATGAATAAATTTTTACTTCTTAATCGATTTACTAGCCACAGAAAAACAGGAAATTTGAGAAATTGAGAAAGAGTAACTACCACAAAATGGAAAATTACCCGCCCTGCAGAGATGGGTACTTATCGGCTATACGCCCACAAAGAAAGTGCCATCCGACATTCCCCTCATCGAAGGCTTTCAAATGATATAAGAGGTTTTGAATTGGACGAGCATAAAAGTTAAGGCCGATCAAATTCGGCTGGCGCTCAGTTTGTGGGCGAATAACCGGAAAGTATACAGAGATGTGACCAACCAAACTCTGTTTAATCGATTAAACTAAACCAAAAACCATACAAGATAATTTAAAAATTAAAAGAAATCTTCTCAACAAACCTCAACATTTCCTCCTCTTTTCTTCTTCTGTTTTTTCAATTGTTCCTCTTTAAGCAAAGCCCCAATTCCAAAAGACTCATCCATCTCTTCCAATTCTTTTTCCTTTTCCTTAGCTTTTTTCATTTCTTCCTCAATCCTTCTCGACCTTTCAATCCATTTTTTTGTGTTTTCAATTTCTTCGTCTTCTTCCTCAGCCAAATTCTTTGATTTTAATACTTTTGAATGCAAATCCCTTTGACGTTTTTTGTTTTCCAATTTTTCTTTAAGCTCTTTTTGACGCTTTTCTTCTGACCAATTTCGTGAAGGTTTGTGGACTATTTCTACGCCGTCTTCGGTAAATACCTGGAAATTTTTAAATTTTAAAAATGGGTCAGACTATAAAATTTTAAAAAATATTCGAAAAATATGAGAATAGTGATCGTCAAAAAATAACGACAAAAAGTTAAATGGATCCATAGAATATTGTCAGAGACGTAACCAAAAGAATATAATATTCAACATTTTCAATCCCTATAAATTTTCCTAGCTAGTTATTGAATTAATAAAAGGAAAGAATTATAAAAACAATAGTGGTAATTAAAAGAAAAAACAGGAAAAAATCTGTGGTACATGCAAAAACTGAAGACCCACATAAATGTAATAGTCAGTTTTGCGTACTAATTTTTGCGGACTTTCTCTTTAAAACTCAAAATCGTCTTCTCAAATAATTATTCAAAAGTAATTTTTTGACGGGTTAATTTGTGTAGTCATTTTTACAAATTACCTATAACCAGTGCTTCGAAGCTCGTACCAAAATTCGTACTCGTACCTCGTACTCGTACTCGTACCTGGTACGAAGTACGAGTACGAGTACGAGGCCAAAAAAAGTGAAAAGTACGAGGTACGAGGCCTAAGTACGAGCTCGTACTTCTCGTACTTGGTATTAATAGGAAAATCGAAAAAATATGTTTAATTTTTTTCTATACTCATTATATGAGCGAGTGGCCGAGTGGTGAAGGTGCTTGGCTGCACCAGTCTGATATTTAATATTGGGTTCGCTTCCTTTTCACTGACAAAGAATTTTAATATTTTTCTTTTCATAAATAATTATTTTATAAGTTTAATTTTGTTTTAATTTTTTCTGCGCCTGCGGCGCAGAAAAATGCAAAATTTTCATGGCCTTCAAAATTTTGAAAATTTTCGCCTGCGGCGCAAAAAATGGAAGAAATCTGACTTAAGAACATCCAAAATTCTCAAAATTTTTGCCTGCGGCGCAGAAAGAGAATTGAGATTAAGAGGGATATTAGGAGATAAAACTGTGTAAAAAATGTATAAAAATATATAACGTTCCAAGGAAGAGAATGAAAAACGGATGAAAAAATACCCGACCCATCCTGGAAACCGACCCAACTTGAAGGAAATATTGCTCCATGCACTCCAAAATGATCAAAATTTTGCCTGCGGCGCAGAAAATGGATTATATTGGAGGATTTATGGCTTCAAAGCCTTCCAAGATTCAAAAATTATCGCACAAACGCTTAGAATTTAAAACTAGATGTCCTGGACTCAAAAAAATCATAGAAATTTTAGATTTTTTCATTTATACTCAAGTACGAGTAAGTACGAGGTACGAGTACGAGGTACGAGGCCTAAAATAAGGGTAGTACGAGGTACGAGTACGAGTACGAGCAAAAAAATGGGGGTGGTACGAGGTACGAGTACGAGTACGAGGCCAAAAAAAGAGGTGGTACGAAGTACGAGTACGAGTACGAGCAAATTTGAAATTTCGAAGCACTGCCTATAACCAAATCCGTCTTGACAAAAAATCAATAAAAAGCAACCCAAAAAAAAGAAGGAAAAAGTCCGCAAAAAGTAATCAGCAAAACTCGAACCCCAATCATTTACCCGAAACTCTTCCAAAAAAAATAATTAAAAAAAACAACCTTTTCCCCACTTCCATCATCCTTCTCCACCGGTTCCGTATTTGTTTTATCATCCAAATCTAAAGGTGCTAGTCCAAGTTTAGCCCTCAATTTGTTTGTTTCTTCAATTGACATTGACTCTTCACTAAACATAAATTTTTAAAAAAATTTTTAAAATTCAAAAAAAAACTTTTTTGAAGGAGAGGAATCGTCTTCCTTACGCCTCTTTGACCTTAAATTTGAAAATAAATTGAATAAAATAAAAATTAAAAAAACTTTTTGGGTGAACGCGATCTTGAACGACGATGTCTTCGACTTTCTTCTCTGTCTTCTTCAATGGAGGTGTCAGCATCCAAATCTCTTTTTCGATTTTTTTCGTGTTTAGACGGCATCCTAAAACTATTTAAAAAAAGAATTAAAAAGCCGGATCAAAAAAGGGAGCAGGCCACTTTACAGCGCGTCCATTATACCGCCGAGTTATAACTTTATTCAAAATTGTCGATTCAGGGAGGCCCTGATATGGTTCGATTCAGCTCGTTGAGGCGCATCGAACCATACCATGGCCTCCCGGATTCAACAATTTTGAATAAGGTTATAGATCGGCGGTATAATGGGCGCGCGGTAGAGTGGGGTGTACCCAGCAAAAAAAAAGAATAGGACGAAATGTCGATAAAGTCCTCATGAGACAAAACATCGCAACTGCAGAACGAGACAAATCGTCTACTCAGCTATAAAACTAGAGACCGTTGCGGGACGAGATCCCGCGCGGAATTTAGTGGGATACCGCTCGTGCAATCTCATAATTTTTCGATTTACGGCCATGTTTTTGGTAGACACTACTAGAGGTCGGCAAAATCGCATTTCCGGGATCCCGAGTCGGGATTTTTTTTCTTGACCGATGCCGGGACGGGATCCTGAGGGATAAATCCCGAATTTCAAAAATCCCGAAAATAATTAACCGGGATCCCGCCCGGGATTCGGGATTTTTTTCAAAATAAAAAATATAAACTTTTAATAAATAAAGTGCATCAAAATACTGCAATTTATATGTAAATAAAATAAAATTTTTAAAAATATCAATAATTTTTTATAATTGGAATGGTTTTTTAAAAATACCTCGCTTTCTCTCTTAAATTTTGAGAATTTATGAAGACCAAGTGGGTATTTAGAGGGTTAGACAAGTTTGAGATATAAAATTATTTGAGAATTATAAAAGAATATAATAGAGACTATGCAGTAGGCGGCGTGGTGTAATGGATTACTGAAGATGCTGGTTTGCTCCCAGCCGCCGATTAACCTTTTGCAACAGATGAAGGAGAAAAATAGTCAGCTGCTTTACTCTATTATCACTTGTTTGCTAACCCTGTTTTCAAGTTCTGAACCGTTTACCGTATGTATTTTAACGTTTATTAGAAAAAATTTTATTGAGAATTTTATTTATCTTTACTCGCGCGAGGCAGTTAAAAGATGGAGGAGACAGCTACACATATACACATGTCAAATCCAGCGAAGCATTTTATTATAGATATTTATTTATAATTTTCAATAATTAAAAAAAATTTTTTATTAATCGATTTTTAATATATTTAAATTTAATATATTAATATTTAAATTTAATAAAGACAACTAATGTTTTTGCTTTATAAGTAATTTTTTTTCAAAAACTAATTTTATTTCTTAAATAAAATTTCTATAGAGATCGACTTGTTTTAAGAAGAAATTTAACCGGTTTTATTCTGAGCTTAGTTAAATATAGACTAGTTGAAAATAAAAAATTAAGCTAAAATCTGTTTGTTAGATGGTTGACTCGTATACCTTAATGAAGAACTTAAATGAAGAACTAAGACTATGTATTTAATAGTTAGGGTTGTCCAAAGCGTGCAAATGCATGTTTTGTCTGCGGATATCCTTGGATTATTTACCTACAAATAGAAATTTATGCGTGAAATTTTATATGCGTGGACCCATGAAGATTTATGCTTCCCAAGAATAATTTATGCGTCCAATAAAAATTTATACATCCCATGAAATGAATTGGAAAAGCCCATCTCCAATCTCGGTCTAGGTTCGATTGAACCTCGCCGAGGAACGAGGCGAAATATAAACCCCAAAGTCTGGACTTTTTGTCTGATTCATATTGGGTCCTCTACTGGATCTGAATATGATGTAAATTATTACTTATAATTTGGAATGATTTAGCAAATATCTGATAAAATTTAGCAAATCTAAACAAATTTTCAAAAGATTAAATTAAATTTTCAACCTCGGTTATCCTCGAACCCAGGCCTCGGACCTAGCATCAAATTTGACCCTCGACCTCGATACTCGTTTTCCAGTCTCGGTGATCCTGGGTCTCGGTTTTTTCGAAAAACCACGACCTCGCGCAACCCTACTAATAACTTTGCATTTTTTAATTCTTGAATATTTTTTCAATTCATTTCATGGGACGCATAAATTATTTTTGAAACGCATAAATTCTCATGGGACGCATGAACTGGACAAGAGCCTTTTTTTAATTTTTGGTTTCTTTCTTGAGCTAACTAGTGATTATTTACAGACAAAATGAAAGTATTTTCTTTAAATTTTTTGTTATTATTCGCGATAAAATTGCATCAAATTGAGGCTGGCAACTGTATACGAGGAGTAACTCAAGATACTGGTGGAATAAGCCAAAGTACATAAATAATAATAATAAATAATAATAAATCCTAATAAAATTAATTTTCAGAAATACTCTATCTAGCGGATAGCAAGGATTACAGTCGTTTGCAATTAGCAGTAAGTATAGCTACTGGAAAATTGGGCAGAAAATTTCTAATAATTATTTTGGCAGATTGATTAATTCGATTGAAATCTGTCATAGAAAAGTAGCCTTCACCCTAGGTGTTTGTCTGGTATGATGTCGGAGCCTATTTTCACCTCAACGTAAAATTTTCCCTGCTTCCTTAATTTCTTTAATTTTTCTTAATAATTGTTTATGTATTTTATTTAAATTTAAGGCGAGATTAGCCAATATACTCGATTCAAATAGATATTGCGTGGTCAGTTTTTAATACTGCATTAGGCTGTTAAAGCTAGAGACCCGATTGAGACAAATTCTTTTACGGAAATTCAAGTTTTTCGAACATCTCGTACGACTCTTGTATAAAACTCCAAATACTGTCTTGTGTTCCCTTAAAACAGTTACCTAAATATATCGTATAAAATACTTTTATATATGACAAAGATATGTAAATAACATATTTGATAGGTGATTTGATCATTGATTGATCACTATTAAATTGATAGTGATATTATTAATATTATTAATGATATTATTAATCACTATATTATTAATCATCATTGATCACCTATTAAATAACATATTCAATAGGTAATAATAACATAAGCATAAGATTCTAAAAAATAACAACGGATTCGGTCTTGTCACACCCTAAATATTTTTCAAATTCGATCCCTAATCACGTATATATTTCTTTGAATAAATATAGTTTTAAAGTATTTTGTTATCGCCCAACATGTAGACCATGATGATTATTCAAACCGAATCCATCTAAATGTTGGAGTGGAAAAATTATACGTTCAAGTTAATTTCGAGCCACAACAAGGAAATCAAGATGCTTTAAATTTGTGGGAAAATATATTAATAAGCTCTAAACATCCCGATTTTTACTATTTGGTTCAATATCAAGCTACTTATTTTTACCAAGGTAGAAATTTTATTTTCATAAACCATTGTAACGCATAAGGCTATTTAATTCCTAAGGCTGTGAAGTAGCTGCGCCCGGTCTATTGATAATAACCTCAGAATAACCATTCGCAATACCTGAAGGAAAGAAGCATCTAAAGCCCAGCTGCTTTACTCTATTTACAACTGAGGGCCTATCAGATCTGTTATAAAGTAACCCAGTAAGTGTGGTAGTTTTAGTCCCAAGTTAGTCCTAAACAATTCTCGATTTTTAACTATTTACTAATAACTTTAGCTTTGATATTTGAACCTGCAAACCGACCGATATACAGATCATTGAGAAGACAGAATTTTGATTTGGGTATTGCTGACATTGACCAGATTTCAAGCGGCTTTGCTGTTTTTCACAACCTTGGTATAACAAACATGATTGCCACATCAGCAACCCCGGCTAGTTCTCCTTTCTACCATTTTTTGGGGTTGGCAATACCTGTTGAAGTGCCAGGTATTTTGTTTAAAATTTTGGTTCTCCAGATATGTTTATGTTCAAATTTGGAACTGTTTATGAAAATGTTCTGTATTTTTTGTATTTTTAAATGTGACAAATTTTACCAAGAAAATGAATTTCCAGCCCAGATAATATTTTTGTTTAAAATTTAAGAACTGTACACGGCTCAGCCAGGTGATGGACTTGCAAATTCTGAAATTCGTAATGATGGCAGCCGAAGACAAAACGAAAATATACGTGAAATTAAACATTTAATTACTACATATCAACAAATATACGGTAATGCATATTCTAATCAAAATATTCCTCCACTATGGCAAATAATTGCAAATGTTCGCTACTTGTTAATAAATCATCATCAAGATGCTGCATATCCACGACCTATTAATGATAAAATAGGATTTATTGGAGGAATTGCTATTGACACGCATAGATTTTTAGATTTCTACTCAAAAGTTATGACTGATCATGTGATAGAACCGGTCTGGGATGTTGAAGATGACGAATATAGTTTCCTCAATAATGTATGTTTTAGCTATTCTAATTTGGCATTAAGCTTCATTTTTTACTTGATAGGGGTAGTAACTAGCTTCAATATAAACTTTGCGTTGAACTACCGTATTTCCTTCATTAGAATGCCATGGCATTCTTTTTTCAATCACCTCCAAAGGTGTGTTCTATTAGAGGGTGACATTCTTATAGAGGAACAACTTAATTTTCTAGATTACTTAATTTAAATTACTTAATTTCTTAAAATTTTCTCAAATTTCTTTAAATATGTATAGTAACGTCATGAAAAATAGGTATTTTATCATTTTGGCCATAATTTCTAAAATTCTCTACAACCAAAAAATTCTTATGCCAAAAATTTAAATCTATTTTCAGTGCGAATGTGTTGTAGTAGTCAATTTTAGTCCAACAATTACATTTCATGGAATTAACCAAACCCAATTAGAGAGCATTTTCAATGCATTTGAGCAACATCAGACTTGTAACTTTATTTTTCGAGCTGATTCGACTATTGAATTGTATGCTAATCATTATTTACAAGTTCCAAATAATGTACACTTATTTTATGGCAATATTGATATAAAAGGGATTCTTGGTAGTTTTTTTGCATTTAAAATATGATTATTTGTTTAGCCGCTAATTAAACAATTTCTTATAACATTAAAAATCATAGTATTTTGGTGAATGGAAAAGGATTTTATTTTAATACGAGTCAGAAAATACAATTATTTTACTAAATTTTATCCTATTTTAAATATTTAATAACTTTGTGAATGAGAAAAGGGTCAGAAAGTGACAACGAAGTAATTAAATGGGAACAAACAAACTCACTTAAATGGGGAAGTAATACACTTATATAGGTCGGAATCAAACATTAAAATTAAATTTATTTAAATGTTCGAATGAGCTATCATTTCTAAAATCGAACGTTTTAATCTATCCAAAATATAGTAACAACAATTTTTAAATATTAAAGCTCAACGTAACACAAAGTTGGCTATAATTAATTGTGAACAAGACAGCCTAAACGAGGTACATAATTGGAGTAATCAGATAAATCTTTATAACGGATCATTTTAGATCTTAAAATACGCTTTCAATGATTTAATTCCGGTAATAATTTAGCCTTAGGCAATGCCCCGTCACTACTTTAAAAACCGTTTAACTTCAACGTACACATAGTAAAATCCCATTAAAATTCAGGCTTTATTTGCTGGTGTCCCAGTCATTTGTATACCATTTTTGGGTGATCAACGCTATAATGCATCTGTTGTTGAATATCTTGGTGTGGGGATGTGGGTTCCTGCTCCAAATTTGGAAAATCAATTTCAAACTGCTGTCAATGCTTTGCTAAATAGGGCGTGAGTTTTTATATTATATATTTCTATTTTATAAATTATAAATTCTATTAATAATTTACCTATTATAAAATATAAATATGCTATTAATAAGTAGTTAATTACTGGGTTTCCGCACAAAGGGATGCCGCATCCCTTTGGTTGATTGATTAACCGCAATTAATTATGATTTGTGTTCGCGTACTAACGGAAATAATCTATTTAAATATTTTGTTGCGTTGTAATATATTTTTAATTTACAATTGTTTAGCTGTCAATTTGTTTAGCTGTCAATTAGCTGTCAATTTGTTTAGCTGTCAATGTTGATTGATCCTTATTGAGTTGAGTCGGCGTTGAATAACATAGGAAACTTTTTTAAAGTCCCAGTCGAGATTAGAGCTTGCAAATTTTTCAATTATTCTTACAACGTGTTCATTTTTACTTATAAACACAAATGTTGAACTGTTTCAACAACTCCAGACTCAAATCCAAGCTGATAAAAAGACTGCTGTGCGTCGGCTAGCTGGAAACCATTTTATCTAATTAATACATCAGTAGGCTGCCCATCCTCATAAGCCTTATCAAATGAGCCGAGAAACCACAATATGCTCTACCATCTATAAACATTAGGGTACGATCATATCCTGAATAAATAAATCTAAAATTAATAGCATTTGCTGGAGACTCGATAAGGATGTTTACGTTTAAACTTTTTTTCCCAAATTATTTTCTTTGTACTTCCAGTTCATGCTTTTAACCATAATTTTAAATAAAATTAATAATATGATAAGAGTGATCATCTATAAATAAAAAATATATTCTATAAAATAAAAAACTGGGAAAAAATAAGTGAAGAAAACAATCAATGCGAGAAATAAACGGAAAGAAAAAATCGATAAATGACCATTTACTCTTGATTTTGTACGTTGAGTTTCATCGATTCCCCTTCCTCCTTGTTATGACCCCGCTTACGAAGAGATCAGAACAAAACGTTTATCGCACACGAAAATACAGAGCAGGTGAAGGTAGGTAGAAGAACTAAAACTCGGAGCGAACTAACTATTGGCTGGGCTTTTATACTAATCACTTTAAGGGCTGACGCCCATACACAACACTCCTACTATCCACTCGGTCAAAAGGATAGGAATGCTCCGCGCGGACCACTCCCTCGCGAAATCTGTCAATAAATCATAATTAATTGCGGTTAATCAATCAACCAAAAGGATGGCGGCATTTTACCGGTTTGGATAATTACCATTTAAAATATAATTACCATTTAAAATTAAAATAAAGCATTTTTAAGTTACGGATACTTAGAAAGAGCTCAACAGTTTGCTCGACAACTTCGCACTGAACAAACTCAACCTATACAGATATTTCTTAATGCAGTTGAAAATGCTATTAACTCTAACGTTCCATTTGACCACTCATTTCAATTGAGAGACATTGAATTTGTTGATCAAGAGTAAGTTTGTTTTGTTATAGAGGGTTTTTTAGATTTACATGTCTCGATACAAGTAACGATCCGCGGTTCAAAATACCTCCGACTATAACTTTGTTTATAATGATCGATCCAAGATAACCTGGTCGATGCAACTCGACAAGATGATTCGAACCATACCAGGGCGTCACGGATTCGATAATACCCCTCCCTCAAAATGAATTTAAAATTTAACAATTTTTAATAATAGAGGAAGACTCATTGAGGGAGGTATTAGTAGAAGAAGACACAGTGAAGGAAGTACTAGTAGAGGAAGACATGGTGAGGGAGGTACTAGTAGAGGAAGGAATAGTGAAGGACATAGTGAGGGGAGTACTAGTAGAGGAAGACATGGTGAAGGACACAGTGAAGGAAGTACTAGAAGAAGTGTACTTAGTAGACTAAGTAGAGGAAGATCTAGTGATGAAAGACCAAGTACGTACTACTATATAAAACGTTTTAATACTAAATAATTTGAATGATAAATCCTAATAAAATTATTTTCAGAAATCCTCTATCTAGCAGACAGCAGAGATTATAGCCATATGCATTTATCAGTAAGAGCATTGGGAAATTGGAAGGAATTATTTTAATCATAGAGGATAAATGGGCATAAAATCTCTTGTCATCTGGGAATAAATTAGCCCGTATTTCTTTATCATATCCAATTTCCTAGCTTCATTATTTTTTATTTGTCTATAATTAGGGACTACGAATATTTTATATATCTATTTAAGGCAAGATTAGCGAATATACTCGATTCAAATGGATATTGTGTGGTTAGTTTTTAGGCTATAATTCTATAATTATTTATGTTAAAGTATTTTGTTATCGCCATAGACGTTGATCAAGATTATAATCAATTAAACCAATTCCATTTAAATGATGGATTGAAAAAATTATACATTCAAGTTGATTATTTGCCACAATTCGAAAATGTAGATTTGTGGGAAAAAGAATTTATTAACTCTAAGGTTCCCGAGTTTACGAGTGTTGTTCAGTACCAAGCTGTCTATTTTTATCAAGGTAGAAATATTTTCATAAACTATCAATAATGGTAGTTATGGAATAGAATTTAGAATAAGGTATTTTCCCGGTCGGTGAGATAGTATACCGTAAATCCTCTAAAATAGCCCCCCCCCCCTCTAAAATAAGGTTTATTTTAGAGGATTTACGGTAAGTCCTATTTTACAATAAAATATACTTAAATGCTTATCTCGTCTTTATTAAGTTGTAAACTATGTTTGTTTTGAGCCCCCCCCCCCCCCCATGTGTTATAATTTAAACTAATTTTTTATTTTATTAACGAGAATGTATATCCGTGATGCGAATTTCTTTTCATCATTATAGTAGAGTATATAAAGACTTAACAAATTATCTAAACATAACTCAATAACAGATGTTTTAACGATTAAATAAATTTAGCTTTAATACATGAAACAAACAAATCGGTATTAAAACGATTGGAGAAAACAGATTTTGCTTTGGGTATTGCAGACATTGGTCACAATCCAAGTGGCTTTGCAATTTTTTATAAACTCGGTATAACAAACATGGTTGCCACATCAGCAACTCCGGCTAGTTCTCCTTTCTACCATTTTTTGGGGTTGGCAATACCTGTTGGAGTGCCAGGTATTTTGTTTAAAATTAGGAACAGATTGGGACAAAATATCATCCTCTTTCTCTCATTTAGTTGTACTTATATTACCAGTCCTGGGTATTGGGTGTTTTATCTCCGATCATTCTTACCTTTTGACTAGGTCTCTGGAGACAGTGGTAGCCTCTCTATGTCGGCTCAGTTTTACGAGTCAATGAATAATATTAGATCATAGGATTTAAGAAAATAAAATAATGTAATTAAGAAGATATCGGGGGATATGGGGATTATTGAGTGGCATCTTTGGCTTTGCATTATCGTAGGACTTATCGAGGGACTTCATTATTAGGGACTTATAGGAATATCTTCGTAACCGGGCAATTGTCGCCTACTTGTTGAAAATTTCAGTTCAGAATATCGTATATCCAGACATTTCCCATTTTCCACTAAACATACGCATTAAGAGTACATAAATTTATTTATTTATACCCATTTTTAAAATTTTAATCCGACATCCAAAATTTTATAAACAAAAATTAATTTTTAAATCTGACAATTTCACCAAAAAATAGCCAAATAATATTTTTATTTCAAATTCAAGAACTTTATACGGCAAGGTCAGGTGATGGATTTATAAATTCTGAAATTCGCAATGATGGGAGCCAAAGGCAAAACGAAAATATGCGTGAAATTAGACGTTTAATTCAAATTTATATTCGAAGATATAGTGATTCATTTTTTCAACAAAATTCACTTCCTCCACTATGGCAAATAATCGCAAATGTTCGCTACTTGTTGATAAATCACCCTCAGATTGTTGCATATCCCCGGCCTATTAATGACAAAATAGGATTTATTGGAGGAATTGCTATTGAGCAGGATAAATTGAGAATGTTTTACTCAAAAGCTATGACTGATCATGTGATTCAACCTGATTGGGATGGTGAATATGAGTTCCTAAATATTGTATGTATTAACGGTATTTATGATACAGTGCGGTGCCATTTTCAAAAAATCATATATCTGGTCCGGAAAAAGATATTTCTAAGCGGTTTTGTGGTAAATACTCACAAAAATATACTTTATCAAATGAGTTGTTAGATTTTTTCCGAAAATTTTTTCCGAGGCTATGCGATGTGGTAGATCCGGTAGATCCGGATTATCTCGGCCAATTTTCATTTTCATAAAAAATGCAGAAACATGTCAACTGAGATACAAATAGAGCTTTCGATTGATATATAGAACGTATTTTTTGAATAAAAAATTAAGAATTTAAAAATAATTTTCTAGTGAGTCTAAACATATGCACCAGGGTTGCCGCCCGAAACCCGTACCCGAAGATTTTTTGTACCCGTGGCAACCCTGATATGCACCGCACTGTTTTAGTATATAAAAGTGATTATTATACAATGAACGGTAATAAAATGTAAAATTCGTGTGGATAATTTTTTTTTGTTTTTAAGCCTTCAGCATCGGCGCCCCACTGAGAGCCGGCCTCAGCCTCCACATGTGCCCACCGAAGGTGGGCACATGTGGAGGCTTTGTACCCGTGGCAACCCTGATATGAAATTCAAAATTAAAAGAAATTATGCTAATAGTATAATTTTTTATTTAATTTCAGTCCAAATGTGTTGTAGTTGTCAGTTTTGGCACAAAAATTTCATTTCATGGAATTAATACAAATCAATTAAAGAGCATTTTTAATGCTTTTAGTCGCCACCAAAATTGCGAATTTATCATGTTTGCTGATGCGACTATTCAATATTATGTTGATGAAAATTTTCTACTTCCAAACAATGTGCATTTATTCTTTTTTGATCAGAAAGGGATTATTGGTAATTTTTAAACAATTTTCCTTTAGAATAACAAACAGATCATCATTATTTTCGTCGATTGTTCGTTATTTTTTGACGGTACAATAATTAATGATACTCAATTGCTGATAAGGCAATTTACGAATATAAGAACAAAGAGTTTATTGAAGATTAAGGCTATGTCTATTTTGGGTTAATCCATAGTTTCTAACAATTAATTGAAGCCGCATCAATCCATATATCATTCAGAAAAATTCAGCCGGCAAAAATTTTTTTGAAATTTTTATCCGAAATTGCCATTACTTTAACTGTTGTAAAAATTTGTTATTCGGAATTGCATCTAAAATTGTCTTAACAAATATTTTTAAATATTAAAGCGCATCGGTACACTAAGTTAGCAATAATTGATTGTGGACAAGACAGCTTAAACGAGGTAAATCTTTGGGGTAATACTTAAATCCTTCGAGTACTAAGGTTGGCGGATAGTTGAAAATCTTCGTATATCCGGATCCGATATCCCAACCGAAATTTTCGGATATCCGGCCTTTTTCATCCGGATCCGCCAACCCTATTGAGAACTATTCAAACAAAATTATAGTAAAATCCCTTTAAAATTCAGGCTTTATATGCCGGTGTCCCAGTCATTTGTATACCATTTATGGGTGATCAACGCTATAATGCATCTGTTGTTGAATATCTTGGTGTGGGAATGTGGGTTCCTGCTCCAAATTTGGAAAATCAATTTCAAACTGCTGTCAATGCTTTGCTAAATGAGGCGTAATAATTAAAAATAAAAATATTTTGATGGTAAAAAATTCCTTTAGATACGGATTCTATGGAAGAGCACGAAATTTTGCTTTGCAACTTAACTCTCAACAATATACACCTATTCAAATATTTCTTAATACAGTTAGAAATGCTATTGACTCTGATGTTCCATTTGACCACTCCATTCAATTGGGAGACATTCAATTTGTTAATCAAGAGTAGGCTTATATGTTTTACAGTGAATTTTTGGACTAAGAGTATTAAGTTGAGAGAGACATAAATAATAAGCCCCTTGAGTTGAAAAAATCATATCCTTTTTTACTACTACACCGATTTACCTATCTAATTTATTTTTTATTTAAAAACAATTATATATCTATCGTTGATGCGAATTTCTTTTCATTAATACCAATAATAAAGTAACAGCTGTAAAGTTACCTGTATACAGGCCTATTTCACTAACCATATCCGAAATTTATTTTTAGAACATATTTTGTTTGTGGTCTAAATTTTCTGCCCAGACTGTAAATAATCTTATTATCAGAACGAAAAATAATTCAAATTCTGATAACATTTTGTTGAATTTTAATAATTATTAAATCCGTTTAACTCATGGTGGGCAGTGATGTCAAAGTTCCAGAACTAGAACTACGGAACTAGTAAATGCCTGGAACTAGCTTGGAACTTGTTCTGGAACTAGTTAATGGGGGTATATTTTTGACAAAATTTCCTTGACGAAGTTTACGGGATTTTTAATATTGTTGTAAATTATCTGCCCTTCACTGATGGTGGGACATTATTCATATCCCACCATTATTCATTATTCATATCCCACCAGAGTAATTAAAGTTTAATGAGAGTATGTGTTAGATTAGCTTATATTATCAATAACCTATTTAAATTTTAAAATAGGTATATTGCTTTTTTAGAAAAATTTTTAAATTTAGTTTATAAGAAATTTAAACAGAAGAATTGAAGAGATGATTTGAGGAGCGATATGCTAATGATGTCACTATATCTTTTTCTGTTTTTCCGATTTTGTGCCTCATATTAGGGATATTTTCCAACTTCGGTCTATGGCATAATTAATTTTGTTCGGCCCTTCCTATTTTCCGTCTGTCTCTTTTTAATATACCGTATTCCTTGTATTAGAACCCCACGTTGAATTAGAGCCCCACGCTGTAATATAGCCCAACTTTGGAGGATTGTTGAAAAATAGAGCCCCATGGGGCTCTAATACAAAAAATACGGTATGTATTATTTATTATTACCTCTTATGCAGATTAACACAAAGTTTTTCTGAAACAATCTAGAAATATGCACAGTTTTTTGCCTAAAATATTCAAAATATTTTTAGAAATAACTTAACTAAAATTAATTTTGGCTAATTTTTTAACCCAAAAAACATAAAAATAATTTGGAATTTAATTGAAAGAATATTGGAAATGATATAAACTTATAAAATTAATTTTATTTTTAAGATTTTATGCTTTTTTCTTATGCATATTCCTTCAACTTCAATTTATTATAATTTATTTAATTTTTAAATCTTTATATTTATCGTATTTACTCGAATAACTCCCTCCCTTCAATAATTCCCCTCCTTTGAATAACTCTGCTACGATGAGTTGAAACTAGGGTTTGACCCCGAATCCTGAGGGCACGTTTTTCGGTGTGCGTTAGAGGATGACTGACAATAAATTGTTAGTGTTATTCTGTCAGTCATCCTCCAACGCTCCACGAAAAACGTGCCCTCAGGATTCGGGGTCAAACTCTAGTTGAAACAACAATCCCCCTCCCCAAAATACCCTACTACACGTTCAAATTTTAAAACTCGAATCCTTGAATAATACCCCTCCCTTGAATAATTCCCCATGATATGGATGGGTTGAAATAATTCCCTAGGGGAATTAATCGAGTAAATACGGTATCTTTTTTCAAGTTTATTCAATTATTTTAGTTCATTAAAGGCAAGGCCTTAATTTCTATTCCCCCTTGGAAGGAAGGAAAATTGAAGGAAGAAATCTGACCATTCTGCAAATATACAGGAAGAAACTTCGGGAGGAAAAAATGGGGTCTGTCAGGTTCAATATTACCAATAGATTTCTAAAATTATTTTCAATTACGTTATTTTCGAAATTTTTTTGATTTACGATCTTCGATAAATATTTTTATTGGGAAACACTGATCCTTATTTGCTCAATTTAGTTAAAACTAGTGAAAATATGCAGAATGCTTTTTATTTGAGATTTTATTAATTTTTAAGTTTTTAAAATCATAAACTGGAAAAGAGCTAGTTAAAAAAAGATTTTTAAAGGAATTTTGGAAAAATGATATTTAGTTTCTGAGAACATTTAAAAAGCTGCAAAAAAACACTCCAAACAATTTCATCGTTTATTTGAATGGACGATTAAGTGTCCATTTCTCAGTCCATCTAATAAAATTTGATAAAAAATTTCAAAAAGCAATCCAAATCAACGTTTGAATGGCATGCTCGCAAGTGCTGTCTGAACACTGTGACCAAGCGGCAGGTTTTGTCTGCTCCCTTTCGGGCCTGAACCGTTGCCCTGCTCTTTAAACAACCAGGAGCACTAACGTTCCCACTAGCGCCCCTTGTTGACTTGGCCCTTGCTCTAGACACCCGCTCTGTGCACACCCGTCAATTGGTGCTTTTGCCTCCTAGAAACTGGATCACAAGCGCCCGCCACGACGCTCGGCGAAAGTGAATTAAATTTTATCGTTTATATGCTATGCAGTAATATTAGAATTTTGTTTCTTTTGACCATTTTGATTTTAGATATTTTGTACTTTTTCGTTTTAAAACGAAAAGGGCCAACTGAGAACCAGCGAGGTTTAATTGACTATAACTTTTTTGTGCTTGGTCCAATCAAAGTGTATTTTATATTATTCGAAAGCTCTCAAAAAGCTCTATCTTTTTTCTGTTTGGATGGATCAAGTTTGTTCACTCATTAGAAAGTTATAACCTGATAAGCATGAAAAACACCAAATAATTGCACTTATTGTCTTGTAACTTGATAATGTATGGTCAAACTTGATCCACCCAATTGGGAAAAAGATACAGCTTTTCGAGGGCTTTCGAATGATATAATATTTAAATAGATTGGATCAAGGCTAAAAAAGTTATAGCGATCGAATCCCACCAGCACTTAACTAGCCGCGATCAACTGACCCCAACACATCATTTTTATTTTGTCTGTAAAGCGTTCGATTATCGACTACGGCATTTTTTTACTTTAATGCCCACTTGGATCGATGCTTTTTGTGTATTTATTATTGGAAAGTCAGATGTTATTGACTGATTTTTAAAGAAATTTGTGTTTAGTGATTAGTAGAAAAACTCCTAAGAATTGATTTTTCCCTTAAAAATTATCATAGATTTCGAGCTTTGACACAGGGCATTTTTGGGGGGTTGGGGAAAGTAATTAAACATCTTTTCCTTGGAATGGTCTTCATTTTTTTATAGTCCAGGTCCTGACATTTTAGTGTTTCCTTTTGTTTAGTAGGCGATGGGTTTTTCCTTGGTTTTATTTTCTGCAAGGAAGTCTAGGTCTTTCGAGCCCAACATGCCAATCAGGAATGTTGCGCCTTTCAGAGTACTTTTCTTCTTTTATTTCCTAGATTAAGAATAGAAGGACTGAGTTTTCAAAAAAAATTTTTTTGAAACTAGTTTCGATTTCCGAGTCGAAAAATGTTAGGAGTTTGGGACCAACTGTCTATTTTCTGAAATGAAGTCTAGAGTCTTTCGAGGGGGCCTTTCAATTTCCCCTTTCCCAACTCTAACATAAATCGAGTTTTTTTAATCAATTTCTGGGGGCTACCCCAATTTTCCTTCTTTTTTCATTTCAATTTTCTTTCAATGTTTAATATTTTTTTTCAAGCCTTTTTCTAGTTATTTAAATATAAAAAATTTATTTTAACACAAACTTTTTAAAAAAAAATGCCTTCTGTTGAAAACAAAACTTTGGATAGTGTTAGCGAACAAATGGCGGGTATGGCATTAACGTCAACAGAGCGTAATAACAAACAACAAGTTGAAGACAGGGAGAGAGATGGATCTAATAACAGCGGGGTTTGTTTTTGAAAAATTGGTTGGCGAGAGGTTTAAATTTTTTTTGATTTATTTAGGGGGATGAAGGGGAAGGGAGGTGATATTGAACCAGACAGACCCCCTTTTTTCCTCCCCTATTTTTCCCTTTTGCAAAATGGCTAGATTTCCATCCGAATTTCCTTTCTAATTTTGCCTACTATCAAACGAAAAGGATTATTTTTGATATTTTATTTCCCTTTCTTCCTCCTTAAATTGGGGGAGGAAAAAAAGGGGGTCTATCCCCTGTTCAATATTACTGGAAGGGATTGTAGTGGTTGGTATTTTTGGGGTTTTTTGATCGGGATATACTTGGATAAGTGTCTTGTTTTTGCTTTGTTTTCTTGGGCTTTATGGGGGATCGCGTTTGCAAAATTTTCTTCTTTTCGAATTTCTTGTAAAAATGTCCGTGCATCGAGTTTCGGATAATCTTGCTTATGTATCTCTGTTTTAGAGGACAGTCTTGTTTTATTAGGAATTTTAACTTTATGGGACTTCTACTTTCGGTATCTATTAAAAGCAATTAATTTTTGGGGTGTTATTCCTAGAAAACTCAATTTTATGACACTTTTTTTATTGGAGAAATTTGGGCCCTTTGAGCATGGGAAATAGGAAAGGTATGGAATTATCCTTCTCTTCATTTTCCACTTTCTTCCCTATTTCCCCCTCACCTCTCAATTAATTTAAAAATAATTTAAGAATGATCAAGCAACAAACGACAAAACTGAAAATAACGGTTATGATTCAAAAACAATTAATGAACAAGATGAAATTGTTGTTGAGGATAGTGATGAGCCGAATGATGATGGGACTGAACAAAAGTTTATTTTTTTGGAATTTTTTGAGTTTTAATTTTTTTGTTTAGAAAAATTTTCTGTGGTGGAATTAGCTATGACACAACTGGGGATGATTTGGCTTCGCATTTCTCGCAGTTTGGTTCTATTAAGGAAGCTCAAGTTAAATACGATCGGATGGTATATTTTTTTGTTAAATTGTTTAAATTAGAGATCAGAACGGGTTTGGGACCCTTTTCCCGGTTTTTTGAAGCAACCGTGAACGGGAATTCACGGGCATGGTCCCTCCCGGTCAACACTCAGAACCCGGACCCGGTTTTTCAAAATCCCGATCTCTAATTTAAATGTCTTTGAGTTGAGGACTTAAAGATAAATTTTTTCTTAACTGGGTGTCGACTTAAATGGCCCCATCTTTGAATGTTTCATTTCTTCAAGATTTTCGTCCCTCTAATTTTTTCATGTCCAAATCATTTTAGAATCTTTCGATTTAGATTTTCCTTGGGCAAATGTCAATTGCTCGAAAATTCAATTGACATTTTTGGATTCAAGTGTCCTAATTACTTAATTCCGAGTTTTGCCGCCTTTTCATTTTTTATCCATGTCAAGATATTGATACAAAAGGAAAATTAGAAAATAGGAGAAAATTGGAACAAAAAAGGAAGACATCGAGGAATCATTCCTTTTCAATTTTTTAAAAGTATGTCTTACAAGGGCGTAGCCAGGAGGTCGATTTCAGGGGGGCTATAGCCTCAGAAGCCCCCTGGCTACGCCCTTGATGTCATGTTGGGAAAATAGGTTGATATGGAGGAAGGAAATCTGATCATTATGAACCGATTGAAGAGGGGAAAGGTGGCAAAACACGGACCCATATTCTTTAAAATTTCATTTTCCCTCAGAGGGATGACCATTGTTAGAGTTAAATTAGCTTTAGAAATTTTATTCTTGCAAATTTTTGCTCCTTTACATTAACTATTTATTGATTTTTTTCATTCAAAAAAAGACTGGACGCTCTCGCGGATTTGCTTTTGTCGAATTTGAAACAGTTGATGGCTGTAGAGCTTCACTGACACTTCGTGAACAGACAATTAAAGGAAAACAATGTGAAATCAAGCCTGCAAAAACGCGTGAAGTTGGATATATGGTTTATTTTTTAAAAAGATTTTTTGGGTTTTAAATATTTTTTAGAACAAGAAAGTGTTTGTTGGTGGTTTGCCAATTGATTTTTCAGGTTTATAAATAAATTTGAATTTTTTTGGTAAAGAAATTATTGGGGTGTTTCTATGATAGCGTTCAAGACCTTTTGGAATTTTATTGGAAGATTTTCTGTAAAAGATTTTCTTATCGAGGGGTTTTTATTTTTAATTGCGATTATTCATAGTTTTTTTTGTTTGCAACCTGTTATGAATTGTACTTAGCTTTTTGGTTATAGCCGGGTTTCAACCCACTGGTTCTAGTTTGTTTAACCGACCACCACTAGCTTAAAATTCTTATTTTTTTGTTTAATTCGGACAACTTTTTGGTATCCTCTTCGGTGTGGTTAAATTAGGGGTGTCGTTTCAGCATTTCTCCACAATTTAGAACCCTACCAAATTATAAAAATGTATCTTATATAGGCGAAAAAATTTTCTTCTTGGATTATGCTTCATTTCGAGGACCACTTTTGAGTAGCTCCACTGCCCAAGAAGACCCAAGAATATCTTAAGTTATGGTTTAAGAACAAGGCTCCTTCCCTCCCTCTAATTTTGGTGTTTTTTATAAGTAAGTCCGATTGCACAATTTTTTTATTATGAGATTATTCTCAAAAAATTTAGTTCCTTAAAGGTTGTCTAACCACGGTTTAGATCCCTTCATTCCTTTTTAAAATTTATATATTACAGAGAATGAACTGCGAGAGCATTTCCAGCAATATGGACGTGTTGAAGATGTTGAATGGCCATTGGACAAAGTTAGCAAAGCACGCAAAAGTTTTGCGTTTGTTGTTTTTGAATCTGAAGAGGCTGCTGAAAAAGCTGCTGCTCATCCTAAACAGAATTTTGCTGATCGAGAGGTTTTCTTTTTTAATTTCGGTAATATCCGACTGTTTCCTGCAATTTTGGGGTTTTTCTTTCTCCATTTTCGTGTAATTTATAAGTGGAGATTCATGATGGTCAGAGGTTAAGATTATATCGGAATCCCACTGATATGTCTACCCTCTCATACGTACGTCGTTTTTATTCATGTTAACTCAATTCTTTCTGAGTGAATTATTAGCGGGATTCATCGTTGAAAAAGTCTACACTGTTTTTGATTTTTTCCCTTTGAACGCAAGAATGGAGAAAGTTAGATTGTTCAAAGCTGTTTGATTTTCGCTGTTGTCGGCGTAAATAGGGAATTTTAAAGCCATGTGCTGCCAAAGGCACAGATTAACTTGTAATGCACAATTCTAGAGATAATGAAAATGTATGGAGACAATCGGATAATACCGAAATTTTAAAGGGACTAAATTACCTTTTCTTTTTCCAGTGTGACGTCAAAAAAGCTGTCCCACAAAGTCGTCGACCTCATTTTGGAGGACTTGGAAGTATTGGGAACTTTTCTCGTTCAACGGGTGGTGGACTTCTTTTGCGTGGAGGTTATGGTGGTGGAGGTATTAGATGTGCAGCAAGTGGGGGTGGTGGAGGAAATTCTGCTTATTTGACTGGTGGGGGCGGTGGAGGTGATTCTCATCTTCACCATCAACAACACCATCAACCTCAACATCAAATGCAATTGTATTATCCTCCACATCAGGCTGCTCAAACTTCGGCGGCTGCTTGGTATCACCAGATGAATGCTACTGCTGCATGGTTTTTTAAAATTTATTTTTAACAAGATTGTTGGCATCGGTTAATTTTTGGGACACGCCCGAATAGTCGCGCGGCCATAAGGTCGCCAAGCCATAACTTGCTTTAAGATTTCCGAATCTTTCCAAATTTAGCATTAAACGATCCCTCTCATCGAGCTAAAGAGATTGTTTTTAGCAATTTATGGCTTGGCGACCTTATGGCCGCGCGACTATTCGGGCTTTACCCTAATTTTTGCCTGTGATGGCTGAGAGAAGAATAAGAGAATTTGAGTTGCTATAGGGAAAGATTAATCGGTCGCCTATTTTTTTGTTATCGAGGTCGTGTTCTAAAATTTTTGGGGAGGTGAATCACATTTGGGGGGAATTTACATGGAGTTGTCGACAACAAAATTTTAAAAGCTCACTACTTTCTCATGCCTAACTAAAACTTCTCAAATATTTTTGGGTCTATTAGGAAATACTTTAAGCCATTTACATCCAAAATTCAACTTTACAAAAAATTTTTTCAAACTATTTCTGCGTTACAAACTTTTTTTATGAACCGACTAAGTACATATAAGTCAAGGGCGTATCCAGGGGCTTGGGTGTGCGCCCCTGAGCGTATCCAGGGGCGCACACCCAGTTTGTGTTAGCCCCACAAAAGTGACCCCCGTGATACATCTTTGGCATAATTAGAAGATTAGAATTCTTAATTATTTCTACTTTCTTTTAAAATTTACATAAAAAAGGTATAACGCTGCTTACAATGGAGGTGCTTGGTATGGTGCTGCACCCACTGCTGCTTCATCTACAGCTGTTGCTGCTCCTCAATTTCCAACTTGATCTACTACTACATTAAAAATATGTCTATATATTGCTCAAATCTTTCTCTTCTAAAATGTTCTATTGGCTACGGCGTGGAAAAAAATGTTAAGTTTTGAGATTTATTTTAAACAAAAAAAAACAAAAAAAGCGCTAATTTTGTTTGTGTTTTATTATTCCCTTTAGTATAAAAAAATATTATTATTTGAGCAAAAAAAGTCCTCCCCCAAAAAATTTCTTTCCGATCCTTTTATTTGTTTGTTGTTTTATTAATTCCTTTTAAATATATTTTTGTGTGTTTTTTCCTTGAAAAAAAAGATTTTTTAAGAAGGTGATTAATCCAAAATTGTCATATTTTAGACATAGATCTATTGCCGTGAATTAATTTTTTAATTTAAAAACCTTGACAAATTAAAAAAAAATTTTTTTTTCTGTGAACTAAGTCTAAGAGTGCCGAATTCTCTTTTTTTAGTTTTAAACTTCAAATTATTTGATATAGGTGAAATAAAAAATTATTCCAAAAAAAATTTTTTTCTGTGAACTTGCGTCTAACCCTCCTGGGTTAGGGAAGTTTAGAGTGGTTTAGGAAATCAAATTTTTGAATTTTAAATAAAGGAAAAAAACACAAAAATATTGAATACCCACCCACTATTTACCTATCTATTACCTATATTATTTTATATATTTATTCAAAATTGTTGTAACTATGTTAATTACATGTTTATGTCTCAATGTAGAACAATAATTTTATTTTTTTTAAATCTTTAAAAATGGGGAGGTAAAAAGCTTATTTTTTTACGATGGGAGTTAGAAAAAAAAGTTTAAAAAAACTTCCCAACCCCTCTAAACTTTTCCAACCCTCCTGGGTTAGGGAAGTTTAGAGTGGTTTAGGAAACTTTTTTTTAAAAAGTTTAACAGAATTTAGTAACTTGATAGAATTTTTTAAGAAACAAAACAATTTATCCTTTAAAAAAATTTTTTTAATCGCCTTAAGATTAAAAAATTTTTTTAAACAACTAAATAAAATAGGTAAAAATTATAAAATTTTAGCCTACCAAAAATATTATATGTATCTTTCCTTTATTATATTTTTTTTCTCTTTGTTTTACTCTCATTTCTCTCCACTACATAAAAACGAGAAAAAAATTTTTTTGTTGATTTATGTTTTAATTACTAAATGTGTTGTTTACTCAACATTTATGCCTTTACACAAGTTTTTCTATTCAAAAACACGCGTTAATTAATTATTTTTTGTTGTTGAAAGATTGAAAAGAAGAGAGGTCTGAGCTGTAAATTTAAAATTTTTTAATTCTCGATTAGCAAGAAATTATATTAAATGGACCTTCTAGCTATAATTATTTTTAGCTGTCTTTTCAAGTTTTTTTGGCCAATTTTTTTTAATCATTAGTGAGTTTGGGTTGACATGAGACGCTTATTTAATTCATAAATTGATTTTGAAAACAACAAGAATTTCTAAAAAAAATTTTTAGTTCAAAAATCTCTTTTATCGATATGAGATTTTTTAGATATCTCTATCAGAGCTTTTTCTAAATAAAAAATCCTCCGAAAATCGGGTATCGAAAAAAGTTCAAAAATATCGAAATCGAATAAAATTTTTCAAAATCTTCGAAAATAAACCTTGTTAGTTAGCTAGTCTTCTTAACGGCTCAGACTTCTCTCTTATCTCTGTTTTTACCCTTATACAAAGCTCATTTAAGGGTAGAGTAAAGTATATGAATGCTTGAAATTATCTTTTTTAAGCTAAATTATTTAGTCAAGAATTGTCACTCATGTTTAAGAAAAAATACCTATAAAATTGTTTAGGTTTTGGCTAATTTTTCGAAAAAATGCCTTTAAAATTTTTCCCCCCCCCCCCCCCCCCCAATTATCTATTAAAAATGCTCTCTCTATTTATTACAATTATAGTCCTTTGTATTTTCGACATTTTTTTTGTTTAATTTTATCTGAAAACACACACTTAAATTAATAGAGGGAAAATACAACTTCTGTTCTAAAGCTGTATTTTATATGTATTTTTCTTCTCTAAATACCAGAATTATTTTCAGAAGAAGTTGTCAAAATAATAAGAAAAATCAGAATTTTGAATAAAAATACAAAAACCAGAATTCTGTATTTTCTTAAAATACAAAAATTACAAAAATCAGATTAAAAATCCAGCTCTGAAAATTTTTTTATTTTTTATTAATTATTAATAAGAGTGTGTTAATTTCAATTTTTTCCTTCAAATAAAAATACATTTTGGATCTAAGTTAAAAATTAATTACTAATCCAAAATTAAATTCTTCCCAAAAATTCTTTTTACCACTTTGGCCTTTTAATGGCCGCAGAAAATACCCAATTCGCGTTGACTCAAATCTTTCTTTCTTTTTGTCTGTTAATATAAAGGGGCTAAATTTATTTGCCGAAATAAAACTAGCCTATATTTTGTATTTATATCCGCAGAGATTCACGAAAAGTTCTATTTTATGAAGTTGAAATAAACATGTTTATGTAGGTAAAAATGCGAAAACTAATTAGACTAAAAATCAGAAGTTCAAATTAAAAAAATGGAAAAATCAGAATTTAAATAAGAAAATACAATAACAAGAATTTTTAAACTAAAAATACAAAATCAGAAATTAAGTAAAATACAATGATCAGAATTTAAATAGAAAATACAAAAATCAGAATTTAAATAGAAAATACAAAAAACAGAATTTAAATAGAAAATACAAAAATCAGAATTTAAATAAAAAATACAAAAATCAGAATTTAAATAGAAAATACAAAAAACAGAATTTAAATAGAAAATACAAAAATCAGAATTTAAATAAAAAATACAAAAATCAGAATTTAAATAGAAAATACAAAAAACAGAATTTAAATAAAAAATACAAAAATCAGAATTTAAATAGAAAATACAAAAATCAGAATTTAGATAGAAAATACAAAAAACAGAATTTAAATAGAAAATACAAAAAACAGAATTTAAATAGAAAATACAAAAAACAGAATTTAAATAGAAAATACAAAATCAGAATTTAAATAGAAAATACAAAAATCAGAATTTAGATAGAAAATACAAAAAACAGAATTTAAATAGAAAATACAAAAAACAGAATTTAAATAGAAAATACAAAAAACAGAATTTAAATAGAAAATACAAAATCAGAATTTAATATTACCAGAATTTTAAATAAAACACAAAAATCGAAAATGTTTAAACGTGTTTATTTCACTTCTTTAATTCCCATATACATTTTGTTTGTGTTTTTATTGTTTTACATTATTGTTTTTCCATACTTTATATATTTTTTTCAACTGCAGTCCTTCAGCTGTGGAGTTTAGAAAATTCATCACCAAAAAAACGAAAAAAAGAAATATTTCAGAGTAAGAATTTTAAGTGGAAAATACAAAATATTTTTTTTGTATTTTTCTCCTTTGTATTTTTTTCAGAAAACCAGAATTAAAAAGAAAATACATTTTTTAATTAAAAAATTCTGATTCTGAAAATAAATATATTGTGTTTTTACGAATTTTTGTATTTTTGCGCAACAAAGAGAACATTTCCTCAAAACACAAGAAAATAAACATTCTGCTTTGTGTTTTTACTATAAATATTGTTTTACTCGTATTTTGTATTTTTGTTGTTTTTACAACACAATTCCATTTAAATATGGAGGTACAGAATAAATGTGTTTTTGTGCTGAATGTATTTTTTTCGATTAAAAAAAGATTTTTTATCTTTTAATATACCAAGTTGCCTATCTTTATGTGTTTTTCATTTTTCTAATTTATTTTCAAAACTGAAATTAGGGTTTTTTATAATACTTGGAATTTACCTCAGTTCGAAACATGGTATTCCGCAACAAGGAAAATTTTTTACGCATGCGTTTTTTCAATCTTGCGGATTTTTCGTAAAATTTGCGGATTTTTTTAAAAGACTTGCGGACTTTTTAAAAAAATTTGCGGACTTTTTAAACGACTTGCGGACTTTTTTTAAAGACTTGCGGACTTTTTGGAATTTGCGGACTTTTTTTTAAATTCACAGAGGCTCCGTTGCTTAAAATTTTTTTAAACTTTTAGTTCTAAAAAAATATTTTTTTCAAAATTAAATGGATTTGGATGCTTTTGTCAACAAAACAATTTCTGTAATTACCGGAGATGGTCGAAATATTGTTGGATTAATGCGGGGATTTGATCAAACAGTAAATATTGTATTGGAAGATTCTCATGAACGTGTTTATAGGTACAAAATTGGAGCGAAAAAAAGTTTTAAAAAATTTTCTTTTACAGTTTGGAAACTGGAGTCGCTCAAATACCTCTTGGCCTTTACATTGTTCGCGGTGATAATGTGTAAGGGAAATTTGAATTATTAAATTTTTGATGTAAAAAATTGGTCTTTTTGTGTTATTATTTTTTCTTACTTTAGTTTACTCTAGGAGAACATGTTCTTATAAGACGGGAGAGTATTGGGGTTTTCAAAGGTCGAACTGTGTTAGACTTGAGATATCGATCTTGAATCTCTTAAGTCTGTTCTTAGACAAGTTGTATTGAGAAAGAAAAATAATTTTAATTAAAATTACTATTATAAATATCCTAAATTTCTGTGTCTGGACAATACGTCAGTGGAAAATGCGTCAGTGGTCATATAAAGTGATTAAAAGTGATGATGTAAAAAGATAAAATGATATAAAAAGACTAAAGATGGGATATAAACAGATTATGAGTAATTAAAAAGGAATTTTGGGGTTTAAAAGAGATATAGAGGGGTTTATTGGGATTAAGGCCGATATCTCGGGTTTGGGAGGATTAACAGAGATATTAAGTTATTCGGTCGGATTAAGATGGAGATCAGCCGATTCGGAGGGATATCAGTGAATTTTTATATCTTTACACTTTGTCCGGGAGCCGAAATTTAAACCAATTTCATCCTTTAAACAACCAATCCAACCTATCCTAACCAGAGATGGACGAAAATTTTTCGTTTCGTTTTCCTAAAAATAAATGTTTACCATATATCCCTGAATATCTAACCTAGGCAATTATTGATTCGACCACCCACTGATTGGGGTAATCAAAAGAAGGGGAGTAATTATTTGAGTGTGAGGGCAATTCTTTCTTTTAAAAATCCGGTTTTTGAGTTATTAACTTCAATACTCTTTAACCCCCAATAAATTTAATTTTAGAGCAATTGTTGGAGAGGTAGACGAAACAATAGATAAACAATTAGATTTGGAAAAATTGAAAGCTGCCCCATTACAACCGATTTGGATGCCGTAAAAAAATAAAAAGAAAAATTATTGTTATATTCCCACACAATTATTTAATTTATTATTTTTTAAAAATAAAATTTGTCTCTTTTATCGAAGATGTATTTGGCGCTCGCTGATTTTTATTGCTGCTTTAATTTGGGGTACACTCCAAGGTATCGCAAGGCCAAGGTACCGCAGAGCTATAACCCTGTTCAAAATGGTCGAATTTGGGACGCCCTGATATGCTACGGTTCAGCTCGTAGAGATGCATCGAACCATACCAAGGCGTCCCGGATTCGACTATTTTGACCAGAGTTATAGCTCTGCGGTACCTTGGCCTTGCAATACCTTGGGGTGTGTCCGTGCGGCTCGTTGATTTTTATTGCTGCTTTAATTTGTATTATGGATATTCAAAATATTCTTTAGTCATGGAAAGCTAATAATTAAAGCTCATCAAGCTTTTTGCAGATAAAAAAATTTAAATTATAATTTTAAATGGATTCTATATTTGGATTAATATACGTAAATGAATAAAAAAAATTTAACGGGTAAAACACAAGAATTGAAGAGAGGAGTGAATTTATAAAATTTTATTCGTGTTGGATTTTTGCAAGTATGACGTTGGTTGATTTAATTGTTTGCAGAGCTTCTGGCAATATAAAAGCTTTTTTAATTTGGTTTAAAATTCATAAGCTTTAAGCATTATTAAACCTTGAGCGAGGAAAGGTGGGTATGAGCACTCCCTTCTTTTAAAGATAAAACCCGCAATAGTTAGCGCTAAATCCAGACTGTAAGGAATGCTTGTGAACCGAGATATAGTTCTCCTAAAATTGAGAATTGATTGAGATTAATTGAGAATTGATTGAGAATTAATTAATTAATTTTAGGATTAAATCAGGATTAATCTCAGTTTTGGAGTCAAGAATTCAAATATAAGAACATGGTTTAGTACCCCTTTTAAGGCAAAAACTTTTGTCTTAAAAGTGGTACTAATACTACATACTTATGAGGTAAGTATCAACCCCTCAAAAAGCACTTTTGGGACTGCAGATATCGTATAAAAGTGCTCAAAACCGTCGGAACGAGCAATTTTTCCGCAATTATTGCGGAAAAATTGCTTTTTATATATGGAGTAGAATTAAAATTTTCTACTCCATATATAAAAAGCAAAAAAGTTGCCCTTATTTAATTTTTAAAAAAATATTTTCTAGAAAATGAAAAATACAAATATTTTGTTAATTATTTGTTCATTTTATTTAATTTCCAATGTGTTTGCGTTTACAAATCCAACTACAACTCCAGAAAAATTTTGTAAAGATACTGACCATGACGCTGTATCTTTTAACTAAATATTAATTTTTAACTTTTATTAATTTTTAGAGTGCAAATACTCTATTTAAATCGTGTGGTATGAAGGAAGGAGGTCTGAAATAAATTTTGATTTTTTTTAAATTTGGGGGTTCCACTAGAGGTTATTCCCCGTTCCCGAAATTCGGGGAAGCTAACTTTTTTTTTGAAAAAGTTCAAGAGACTGGAAGAGAGGTTGCCTGGAAGCAAAAATCTTACTCAATTCTAAACATTCTTTAAAAATCCTGGATGCGGTTCAGATCGGGATCTCTTCTTTCTAGAATAAATAAAATTTCAATGATTATTAGTGTCATTAAAATAAACAAATTCTTAACTAAATAATAAAATATTTATATTTTTTTACAACAATTATCAAATTTTTATTAAGTTGCTAAATGTTGTGATGTCAAACATGGGTAAAATTTTAATAATAATTAAAGTGATAGTTGAGGATTGGGACTTTAATGTGGGGTGACCGGTGAGGTTAGATTCGTTAAGGACGAAGGGTTCTCCTTCCTGATCTCTATTTACTTAACTTGTCCTTTACTTAATATGCTCAACAAAAAGGAAGTTTAATTTGAGATTCAAACAAGGGAGTGCGGTAGTGATGTCCCGACTCCCGAGGTCATTTCCCGACCCGACTCCCGTTTCCCGTGTTTTTTCTTCTCCCGAACATCACTAGAGTGCGGGGTGGCTGCCTTTATAGCTTATTCCAGACTTGTTTGATTTTCAGAAGATAATAAGCTAAGACTTCTATTTTTAGGATTAGGGGACTTTTCAGAATAGCTATAACCGGAGTATACCACAGAATCCGAGACAGACGAGAAATTGATTTTAAAAAATTAAAATAAAATTTTAAATTCAGACCCGACTCTGACAAGAGATTCTGCGGATGTTTGATAACAGTTAAATAAAAGAAAATATTTTTTAATTTAATTAATTTAATTTAGAATTATCTCTCAAGCCCGAAATGTGGGACTAAAGCAAACAGTGTATTCAAATGTTCTTATTATTAAATAAAGATGATTTTTAAATAATGGGAATAAATTTAAACATAAAATTGGATAAATAACTCTAAATTCTGCTATATTTTCCATACTTTCATATTTCAAGCATCTGTCAATTATTTAAATAAATAACCTATTTTCATTAAAAAATCAACGTTCTGTATACATATTTCTCATACTATTTTTATATAATAAACTATAGTTTAAGTGGGAGCGCGCCGAGATACCTAACCCCATAAAACTGCATAAACGGTATGTTTTAGTGCTGCTTGGGAATCAAAATTTACCGATATTCTAGAACCGAGACCGAGAAAAAAGTCCGAGACCAAGACGGAAATCGAGAGTCAAAAAACCGAGAAAAATCTCGGATGGGGTGTTCTAGGCTATCATTTTGACTAAAATATTAATTTAAAATGTTGACAAGTAAATTGACAGCTTCCTGTCACTCGAAAATTCTCAAAATTTATGTTGGATACACTATTCTGATGTTTTGTTAATTTTTAAATAAATGTTGTTTTCCCTATTTCCCTAAACCCATAATTTGAATATTTCTTATCAATTTGTTTTAAACTTTCCTTTTCGTGATTGTAAACCCTTTAAACATTTCTTTATGTAATTTAAAATATTCCCCTCAAACATCTGTTTCCCTTTCATCTGAACATTTCCAATTCAAAACATTCCCCTAAAACATTCCTTATCTAAACACCTCAACATTAAACAAACCTTTACAACTGTCTGTCCATTTTATATTAAACTCCCGCCCTTTCTATAACCTATAAATATCCGTTTGTTTCTCATTATTCTGAACTGAACTTATTAATTTGTTGAAGTAAATTTGTTTGAAATAAATTTGTTGTTAAAAAGCTTTGTAAATTAATCCTCATAAAATTGGGAGTAAAATCAAAAAATTTTCGCTGCGGCGCAAAAGAGGGAGGAAATCTAATTTATAGGCCTTCCACAATTATAAAAATTTTCGCCCGAGGCGCTGGAAAAGAATGATTCTAGCTTCTTGGCCTTCCAAAATTCTCAAAATTTTCGCCTGCGGCGCTTAAAAAGGAAGATCCTTATTATCCATTTAAATCCCCAATTTCCATTCAAATCCCTCAATCTCTACTTGACATTATCTATACCCACCTTTTTTTTGCTAAAATTAAACGAAACGGTATACTGGTATCGGATAAACGTCATAAACGGTAAACGGTTTTTTCAAAATTAAACGGTTTTGTCCCACCCTAGTTGCAATGTTAAAATTTTTTATATTCAGGATTTTGAAGAGTCGATTAGAAGCATTAACGGTTTGCTTCAGAAACATAAGGACCAGTACTCATATAATCAATTTGATACAGTTAACGTCGATCTTATTGGTAAAAATAAAAATATAATTTTTTTATCTATCCGTTGATTCCGCATTTAAATAAGAATGATAAAAATTGCCAATCATCCTGGGCTATTACATGATGGTCCAAGTCTATTCCCATCAATGAAATTTTCCACAGCTTGAAAATAATACTCTCTTCTAGAGATCGAGATTTTTGAAAAGCCTGTTCCTGGACTCTGGGTTAGATTTCTTGACCTGGACTGGATCCTGGGCCAGTAGTCCAGGAAAAACCCAGGTCCAGGAGAAACCCAGGAAGGGTAAAAATTGCCTGGACCTGGTCTCTGGGTACAGGAAAAACCCAGGCCTTGGTCCAGACCCAGGCCGATCTCTATTATCTTCTTCGATTTTTGACGTTCTAGATATGGGAATAAAACTATTCAATGTTAGAGACATTCAAGACTATTAGCCTGAATTAACTTTCTTGGCTTCATTCTTTAAGAGAAAAAAAGCAAAGTTTGTTTTAGACCCATGTAGCTACTATTTAGTTTACTTAAATTGGCTCGGCATCGGAAATATGAAAAATTCAAAGAAAAAGACATTATTTTCTGAACCTCGCTGACATTCAGACCGGGTTTTACTCACTACGAAGATGAAGTAAAATCGAGTTTCGTCAGTAATAAATTCTGAGTGCCAACGAATTTGTTAGGTTATAACATTTTGATGCCTGATCCTATACAAATTAATTTTATATCAATCGAAAGCCCTCGATAAGAGGTATATTTTTTCCAACTTGATGGATCAGGTCTGCTCACTCATTAAAAAGTTATAACTAGATAAATAAGAAAAACATCAAATAACTGGATGAATCAGTTATAACTTTATAATGACTGATCAGATTTGATCTATCCCATCAGAAAAAATATACAGGTTATCGAGAGCTTTCGATTGATATAAAATTCATTTGTATTGGATCAAGCATTAAAAAGTCAAAGCCGATCAAAATCGGTTGGCACTCAGTGCCAACCGATTTTGATAACGATAAGTGCCAACCGATTTTGATAACTGAAAAGTAACTAAATTTCTTACAGAACTCCATAAACTGCAACATGCATTTACCCAACTTGTTGATAAGGAAACGATTATTTATTTAATTGGTTTATATGATATGAGAAGATGGAATTATTATTATATTGGTGAATTCTATCAAAAGTTCAAAAAGACAGCACTTGCTAGTTTAAAAAACTTTAATGAGGAAAATCAGACATTTGAATCTGTGCAGGAATTATTGAAGGTTTAGTTTTTAAAGAAAGAAAATAGAATATACCGTATTGTCTCTAATAGAAGCCCACCCGATAGGGGGTATTGAAACATACAAGCCCAGGGCTTGTATTAGAGACAATACGCTATGTAAAGCTCTGGAAAGGACCCAATCCAGACAATATCAAACACGGATATATAAATTAGACTTGTAACCCATCAGTAAAACATTTGTCATTTTAACGTGAATTCTCTGGCTTTGAATTAAGCAGGCTGAGCGTCACAAAAAGTTCGAATGGGAGTCTCAAATAACAGATATTTCATAACAAGATTATTTTCAAGTGTCAGATGGTATAAATATATATTTTAAGGAACGAGGATTTGTATACAACTGCAGAGAAGAACGCCATAGGAGCCCACAAAAATATGATAATACATTCTATAATGAATTTCTGAACATGTATTATCATCCTAGAAAGGGAATAAATCAGGAATTTGATGCTGTGATTGAGCCAGAAAACTATCACAGAATGTTAGAACGATTCGAATTTGGGAATGCAGAACATGGAGGTGGACATGATTCTAAACAACTTTATGAAACTGAACATAATAGTGAACATGAAACTGAAATTGATTCCCAAGACGAGCAGGGTCAGCAAAATGAGATATTGAGTAAAAAAATTGAGGAAATTTTCTAATTTTCAGATGCTGAACCATCATCACCTGCGCAGGGTCAGCATTATGAGGGTAATAACGATAAGCTATAATCTATCTGTCTATAATTTGTTATTTAAGATCCAGAAAATTATCAACAAATGCATAGTGGTCATGATACAATGTCTCTGAATCAGCCTGGGAATCCGTCTTCAAGCCAAGGTCCATGGAATTGGAATCAACCATTTGATTCTAATCAATATCATCCGAGTTATGGTCGTTGGCCAAACCCTTTGGGTTCATCCAATCCCCAACAGATTGTTTGGGATTGGATGAACAATGCCTCATCATCTACACTCTATGGGCCTTATGGAGGTAATTAATAACAATTAAAATCAATTACATATTTATAATTCTTATTTTAGGTCCACATAATCCTCATCTTGTTCAAAGTGTGCAAGGTCAAAATACAGCGTTGGGTTATCCATTGCATCACCCTTGGTATCCGCCTTTTCCCCATCCACATGGTTTACATCAAATACAAAGTGATCAAAGTCAAAATACAATATCGGGTGACCATTTGACCGATCCTGTGAATCCGCCGCCTTCTTTTCAAAATCCTGTGGATCAACATAATCCACGGGATTGGAATCGTTTTCAGTAAAACGTCTTTAAGGTCTGACGATAATCTTTTTGTTTTATTCATTGAATATACCAATTTCAATTTGTCTATATTTACCGTATTTTCTCTAATAGAATGACAGTCATTCTATTTTTCATATACCCCAGAAAAGTGTCATTCAATTAGAGATGTCATTCAATTGGAGACTGTCACTTTATTTTTCATAGGTCAGAAATACAGATTGGATGAATCGAATATCCTATCTAATATTTCTGAATTCGAAATTTTACCGATTTTTTGGTTTTCTATAGTTTGGTTTTCGAAATTTTCGGTTTCAGGTTTTCAAAATTTTACCGATATTTAGGTTTCTATATTTGTGCCATTGAGGAATTTGGTCATGATATAGAGTGATCAGCCATTTAGAGTTATTTTGAAGGATTATATTAGGTTATGATGGACATCAGGAAATTTGTTAGGATTCGGAGGGATATTGAAGGAGTTGGAGAATATCAGGTGATTAAGAAGGTATAGTATTTGTGGGGCTGTAGATATTCGTTGGACTTAATGGGATATCAGTAAGGATATCAGTCAGGAGAATATCAAGTGATTAAGAAGGTATCCTTCAAATCCTCTATATCATTCCAAATCCTTCACTAACCCTCTTAATCCCTCTTGATCTACTAATCACTAAAACCTCCTCTAATCATTTCAATCTCTCGATATTTTCCTCAAATCCTTTAATCTCTTGATATATCTCTTTTTCCTCCCAAATCCCCTGATATCCCTCTTAATCCGCTTAATATCCCTCTTAATCCCTTCAAAAATATCACATTTATCCATACTAAAAAGGAATATAAACTAGTTAATAAAGGGGATAGAGATATAAGAGTTAGATGGTTATATTTTAAAAATGTCATTCAATTAGAGATGTCATTCAACTGGAGACTGTCATTCTATTTTTCATATACCCCAAAAAAGTGTCATTCAATTAGAGATGTCATTCAATTAGAGACTGTCATTTAATTAGAGTAAATACGGTATGTTCTTTTAATTTTCTCACTTCCATTTTTTCTAGGGGTTATTACTAGTAAGTATTATTTAAAAACAGGGTTCGGATCGAGAAAATGTCAAATGTAAGTACAAAAAGTTCAAATTGGAAGTACACAGGTGGAAACATTTTCAAAAACTTTTTTTAGCGCCGAAGCTGCTAAAAAGTCCTCCATTTTTGCGCCGCAGGCGAAAATTTCGGAATTTTTAATGTTAAATTTTATTTTTTAACCAAAAAGTCTATTTGTAAGTACGTACTTACAAATAAGTACATTTTTAATTTTGGAAGTACAAGAGTCGATTTGTAAGTACTGTACTTCCAAAATTAGTACGAATCCGAACCCTGGTTAAAAATTATTTTAGTTTTTCATTCATTTTTTTTGTGCTGGGCGTTGATTCATGTTTTGAAACTCAATTCTAAGTGATTGTAAAGCCCTGGCTTTACAATCACTTAGAATTGTAAAGTCCATATTCAGTTATATTTCCAAATTTTACTATTTTACTTTTCTTCATTGTCTTATTTCTTCTGACAGTTATAGTTGACCTATGACACCAGGGCTGGGCGCAATTGGAAAAAAATTTCCGTAACCGCAACCCACACTTTTAATTTTAAAATCAGCAAATACAATCCGCAAGTCAAAAAACAGCAATTTCGCAATACAAAATCCGCCCAGCCTATAGCGGAAAAATTATTATTGTTAAGCATCTAAAAATTATCTTTTCCATATTTTTGGGTTGTTATCGGTGCTGGGTATGGCTTTGTGATCTAGCTCCGGTCGGAGCCAGAGAGCACCAAGAGTTTAGATTTATTTAGTTATTTTTGAGGTTAAAATTTTCAGTGTTATTTTACTGGGGCCTTATTTACCGTATTTACTCGATTAATTCCCCCGGGAAATTATTTTTTCAACCCATAATCGAGGGAGGGGAATTATTCAAGGGAGGGGAATTAATCGAGTAATTCGGTAATTTGGTATTATATAAAAATTTATTTTATTACAAATAGAGAGAGGAATTTGATTTTATCTGGAAAATAATCCTGCTGTAAACGAACGTCCCCTGTTTTTTAAATTTTATTATATCATGGTTAAAATTTTTTGTTGACACGTTAACGGGCATTAAATTCATAAATCCCGCTCTCTATTCATTTTTTAAATTTTATTTTTCTATTGTAGTTTTTTAAATTTAACAAGTATATATTTTTATTTACAAAGATAAATTAGTTATTTAGATTTGTTAATATTTATTGATAGACAAAGTCCAGTTCATTGATAAAAAATTTGTTATTAGTGGGAAAAACTCGTTTCTACCTTTTGGCGGTTCCGGACAGGATCTGTGGGTGTTGGAAAAAAATAGATAAAGTCAGATCACACATTAAACTTTATAATATGATAAATTGAAAAACACCAAATAATTGCACTTATTGTGGTGTAACTTTCTAATGAGTGATCAAACTTTCTCCATCCTGTTGTAAGGATGATTCATCCAGCAGCATTTAAAACGCTTAGGCGGGGGTTAAACGATCTAAAAAGGAAGAAAGAGAAAGCACTAGTCGATGCCCCGGTAGCTCAGAGGTAAAGCTCCTGCATATAGTGAGCGAAAGCGCCTAGCAACAACCAGCAGTTGGTCACAGGAATCCTGCCCGGTGGCTAAATTTTGCAAACTCTTTCTCTGTCGTCAAAATGATATCGCTTATGAGGGCTTTCGAAAGATATGAGATTTATGATATAGGCTGAAAAAAAATTATAGACAATAAAACTAGCTTATGTTCAGTTGACTCAAGATTGCAAGAGACATTTGTAAACAAACACGTCAAAAGACAAAGAAAAACAAAAGAAACGTAAAAATTAAAATTTTTCTATTTACTTAGCTGTCAATTATCATCAGAGAACCAAATTAAAATTTTTTTAATTGACCCGTTCCTAGATCCGACTTTTTCTCAACCTAGCCAATCCCTGGTGCTAACAGAAGTTCAGGTTTAAAATGTCCGGATTCCGGAACATAATAGGGAGTGTGGCATAAAGAGCAATGGAAATATTCTCGTTTTATTTTCAATTTGATGTCTAGAATTTGTAAATAATTTATTTATTTATTTATTCATTTTTATTTATTATTAAAAAAATTTTTTTTTTAATTTTATTTGCACTTTAAAAATTTTTTCCATCGATTATTCTTACTTGCCAAAAATTTTTAAAAGGTAATAAGCATATGATAGCTAAAATATTGACGTTAGCTTTTGAAAGGCACAGGCGCAAGAAAGATAAAAAGAAGTAAAGCGACGATTGAGAAATTGCTAGAGTAATCCTTACAAAGCCTTGCATTATAAAGTAAATATTTTTGAAAGTAAATCGGCTTCCTTTTGTCTACACTTCTTTTGTGGACTCCAAAATAGCGTGCCATTCCAGAATTACCCGAAATCCGATCAGAAGTATTTTTTAGAAACCCTACCCATTGACTCAACTTTTTCCCGTCATTGGTCTAAAGAGGATTTCCGGATACCTTTCTATAGTTTTGAGCTAATTCAGTCTTTATTGTCAATTGGGCGAGGGTGCACGTTGTTACGATCTGCGACCGTCGTATATTTTAGTAAAAAACTTTTCGCAACTCTATTACCTATTCCCTCTCTCTATTACCCAACTCTATTCCCTTTTAGGGAATCGCCCATTTTTGAGTGTTGACTGTCAATAGTTAATGTCTCTCTTCAATCTTAATATTTCTCGCTCCCTCTGGGTGGATAGAGAGTAAATTATGGGGGGGGGGGAGCGATTAATGCTAGCTTAAATATATGGAAAATTGAATGAAGCCTTTCATTTTTAAATACACTCTTCACTCTTAAGTAAAATTAATTTTTTAAAGTCAATAGTCAAGAAAATTTTTTTAATAATAACAATTTTTAATAATAAAAATTTTATAAACAATTTTTTAAATAAACTAAAAAAAATTTTTTAATAGAATCTCGTTTAGATTCTCAGACTTTTACGTTTATTAGTATACATATCAGGGAACGCGCCGACAGAAAATCAAATTCCCGATTTTCGTGAATCGGGAATTCACGAAAATTTTGAATTCACGATTTTCGTGAATCGGGAATTCACGAAAATTTCGAATTCACGATTTTCGTGAATCGGGAATTCACGAAAATTTCGAATTCACGATTTTCGTGAAACGGGAATTCACGAGCCAAAAATCGTCGGGAATTCACGATTTTCGGAAATTTTCGGGAATTCGGGAATTTTGCAATTTTTGGGGGTTAGAATTACTCGGGGTTAGATGTACTAGATGTTCCTAATTGATTAACGGATATTTAAGCGACATAGTAAGTGTATCAAGAACAAAGGGATTTGAGGTAATAAAGATGGATTGAGGGATATTAGGGCATTTGAAGGATTAAGAATGATCAAGAGATAAAATTGAATCTCCCAGCTTTCCAAATCACTGATATACAACTTACAACTCTTGAGCCCTTGATATCACCAAATATGACTCAATCCCTCCTTATCCGCTCAACTCTCTTTTCCCTCTTATTATCCTCCTTATCCATGATGTGGACCTCGCAGTTTGGAAAGATACCGAGATTAGGAAATATGTAAGAAGATAATGATACCGTGGGATTACGTAGGATTTGGAGTTATTTCTCTAAATCCATAATTATTCCATATTCAGCGCCGCAGGCGAAAAATTTGTGAATTTTTGAAGAACAAGTCACCAGCCTTCTTCCTTTTTTGGCGCCGCAGGCGAAAATTTGAAGAATTTTTGAAGTCAAAGTCACAATATTTCTTCCTTTTTTAGCTCCCATGATTAATAAAAATTCCCGATTATTTCCCGATTTTACAAAAAAATGTCGTGAATCGGGAACGTGAATTCACGAGAATTTCGAATTCACGATTTTCGTGAATCGGGAATTCCCGAGAAATTCGAATTCACGATTTTCGTGAATCGTGAATTCACGAGCCAAAAATCGTCGTGAATTCACGATTTTCGGGAATCGTGAATCGGGTCGGCGCGATCCCTGATACATATGTATATGTCGGTGTCCAAATTACATTTTAGGACAAATTGCATTTGGACTGGTAATTCTGGACTTAAAAGCATGATTTTGAATTTTTTATAAGTTTTAAAGTTGAGGTTGTGTTTCTGGGCAGTCTATCATGTTTAGGACCTACGCCAACTTGGTTAGGAACCATTTCCTGGAAATTTTTGAAGGTTAACATATATACTCTATTAATTATCCTGGGTAATTATTGTTATAAAGGAGGGGTAATTATTTGAGGGAGAATAATAACAGAGGATATACAGTATAGCCAATTTTTAGAAATATAACTTTCAAAACTTTCGAGGAATAGGGTAAGGAACGGTCCCGAACATGGAGAAATGTAAAGGAACGAAAAAAAAAATCGAAATTTTGAGTTTCAGTCCCTAATTGGATAATTACATCCTTTAGCGAGAGGTTGAAATAATAATTACACACGGTAATTATTAAATAAATAACAACCAATTGGATATGTAGATGGTTGAGAGGATAAAAACTATGCTTATGTATAAAATCCTTGCATCTTTTGTTATTTTTCGGGGTGAGTTCGGCATTGGTGTCTCGTTTAGAAGATTGGCCTGGGAGAATAACATTTATTTATCCATATTATAATAATTTTATTCCTTAAATGTTATAGTCGGATTTTGTTTTTAAATACACTTATGCAGCTAAATAGTAATATATGAGGTTTATTGGGGTCGAACTTTTCACCTGAAAAGCGAGGATAAGCTGCGATTATCTGGATATTAAAGGATTCTGATAACTTCGCAGTCGTCTGTGTTATTTAATATTCTTACTTTATGAAAGCTACTTTGTGTCTTTTGACAGAAAAAGATATTTAGAAGGGGCAAGGCATTATAGAGCGCGACTTTTCTCTCATCTTTTCAGTTATCTTTTCAGTCGCAAGACGCGCGCGATTTTTGAGTAAACAAGGCTTTGCGTAAATTCAAAGCTACATGTATAAAACTTACCTTATTTTTGCCTTTACTTTATTTTAAAATAATGCGATTCTGAAAATTTTTGGCTTAATAAAAGAATATTTGAAATAGCGCTGAAAAGGCATTTAAGTCTGCGGGATGGGAATGAAATTAGGCTAATTGTCAGTATCCACATGATAAACAAGGTTATTTATTTATTTTCATGAGGAATCTTTTATGACCTATGATTGACCGAGTGTGATTTGAACATGATTTGAAAAGTTTATCCATCTAGAAAAGCACAATGTAGATGTATGTGGATTGAGGCCATAACAGACGAGGAGATTATGGATACCCGGGCTATTACGATCAACTAGACTCACACTTACGGTGGTCTTTATATTATAATGACACCAAGTCTCTACAGAATCCTTTGGAATTTTATATTACTATCTAATAATTTCATTTAATGAAATAAAAATTTTTTTAGAAAATTTAAAAAAATTGTTGAAAGGATGCGATTTTTCCTAACAATTTTTATTTTAATTTTTTTCTTAACGGATACCTTCGGAATGGAGGGAAGTAGCAGCAGCGATAAACCCAAAAAAAGTAGATTTGCTAAAATGCCATCATTTAAAAATCTTTCAAGACAAATATCTAATTTGTCTACTGGAAGTTCGAACAATCCAATTGATGATGCGTTGGGAAAAGTAGGGGAAAAAATCAAAAATTGGATGCTTAAATCAAAGGAAAAAGTAAAAGAGGTGGGGAGAGAAATGAGCGAGGTTGTTCATAGAGGAGGTTGGAAATATATATATTTTAATTAAATATAATGGAGTTTGATATATTTGTTTTCAAAAATTTTCGTCAAAATTCATAGAAAAATTCGAAAAAAATTCCTCGAAGCTTTGGGGAATTTTCCTTTAACTTCCCGTATTCTCCTTTGAACTTTATGCATTAAACTTAAATTATTAGGGTGTAACATAAATAATTAGCCCCCCTTGAGTAAAGTTAATTAAATATTTATTAAAATTCAAATATATGTTTTCAGACTTTGAATTATATTTTTCTATGATCCTAAGAGAGTTGCCTATTTTTTGGCAAAAAATTGGAATCCTAGGATTAAGTTGGCATTAGTTAGAGGTGAAATACTAAAACTAGCAATTTTGCCTTAAATTTTAAAAAATTATAAAAATTTATAAGTATAGGGAAAATTTCAAATCTTCTAGAAAATGAAGAAGACATCATTTCACAGCATCTTAAAATAGGCAGAGGCTGTTACTTGCCTTTCATCGCGGTAACTGTGGCTTAGTTGGTAGCACGCCCACTTTAAGTGTAAGGTTCGAACCCAATCAATTAAAATGACATATAAAGTGTAAATCCCAATAATATTTTTGATAATTAACATTTAATGTCATTTCAAAGTAAAATTAATTTTTTAAAATAAATTTTTACTTAAATTTTTCACTTTTTAGAACTGGTTTATTTGGCCATTTAAAAAAATTTTTTCCCATTTTAAAAATTAATAAATTTTGTTTTACAACAAAGATAAGACCTTGTTTCATGATTTGGGTTGGACAAAATTTTTTTTAAAAGGAATTCTTTGAGATTAAGTTTTCGAAATTGCAACCCCCAAATCTTTAGAAAATAGCACGCGAAAGAAATAGTGGGGAAAAGAAAAAGATACAGTATTTTTATTTATTTCAGTGCCACTGAAACGGCTAAAAGTAACAGGTTAAGATTCTGTGTCATCTAGAATAGGTATATGACAGAAAAATTAAATAGATTGGAATTCTGAACAGTGAGATATGAATTTTCAAACCTACATTGTTTAAAGGGGGCTAATTATTTATGTTACACCCTAATAAAATATGCACTAATAAAATATGCATGAAAAATCGTAGTCCAAAATTTCCCTACCCCATGGCAAAATTTTTCACGATCGTATATTTTCTTTGAGCCAAAATGGGGGATCGGTTTAATCTTATTCTGATACTGACAAGGACAATCTATAAATTAAAAAAAGTTTGACTTATAAAAATCTGTCTTAAGTTTCACCCATGACAAACTACGGCAATTTTTAAAAAGTTTTTATTTATCAGAGCATAAACATAAATACGATGAAATATCGGGAAAATTGCAAGAATATGCAGATAGTGAAGGCAACCTGAATTATGAGCATAGAAAACTTGTAAAAACCAAAAACGAAATTAAAAATAAATATGAGGAGGATTTAAAAAATGCACAGGATTCTGTGAAGGATTTTTTAAATTTTATTGGTTTAATTGAAATAATTGTGGCAAAACCAGAAAATTTTAAAAATAAAATAATTGGACAAATAAAAGCACATTTTTTGAAAGACAATGAAAAAGTTGAGGAAAAATATATTGAATTAATTGAAAAAATGATAAAAGATTATAAAAATTATCAAACTGAAAAAAATGCTAAGGTAAAAAAATTATTAGCTATATAATGCCCAAATTTATAAAAATCCAAAATAGGCCTGTTCTCGGGAACGTGTGTTTAAATAACTGTCGCTTAGGAAGGTGGAGTGCGACCATTCGCAAGGGAACCGATATTACGGAGACAAGTAGTTGTGGGGAGTTAATAGAAAGGTACAGAGGAGATTTTGCTCATTTGGTTTACAGAAATACTAAAATTTTCCAAGAGCCATTAGCCCCAATTATTGAACACTAAAATAGGATATAGCAAGCAGTATAGGCAAGATAGGGGCGTCGTTAGTTCTGAGTGAAGGTGTTGAGCAAATCTAGATTAGAGTTCAGCGGGATCGGGATCCCGGTTGGGATCGGGGGGATTATCCCGGGTTTTTCGAATCCCGATCCCGATTTTCAATCCCGGTCCCGATCCAGGATCACCATTCCTAAATCCCGATCCCGGGTTTTTCTCAAATCCCGATACCGCTGAACCCTAATCTAGATAAGCAAATTTTGTAGTTAAGCCTGTCTTTTTTACTGGACCCCCAATTCCTAAAAATTTTAAACGAATTAATGTTCATTTTCAATTTTTAATTTAGATTGCTGGAAAATGGTAGGTAAAATTTTGAAATAAATTTAATTATAAAATATTTTTGAAGGGGCGATTATATTGCTTCGTGTAATAATTTGCTAGAAAAGAATGATAAATTGAAAAATAAAATGTCTAGCGATGGATTCGACGAAGATAAGGTTGAAATAGACAAAGAAATTCAAAGATTAAATGAGGAATTTGGAAAATATAATAAAGCGTATGATTGCGGATTAAATCTTATTAAAAAGAAAACAATGGATAGTCCAAGTCATAAAGGGTCCCATCGACGCGGTTCTAGAGAATTTAGCATTGGATCTAATGAAGAAATAAGATCTAATATGAGTGGAGAACTTTCTGTTTACAGTCAAAATTCAAATGAAAGTGGACGTGGGAAAATTTTATTTAAATTTATTTAACTATGTTGATTATAATTGTTAATTATATTAGTTCTAATATTTTCTATCCCGATTAGGAAAAATTAAAATAAGCCTCATAAATTTTTTGGCTTGTTTCGTAGTCCAGTATCGGTTGCGTGTCTGTAGTATAGTACGTGGCACCGAGACCTAAAATCGAAATATATACCAATCAATTCCTCTCGATGAGCTGAGTTCAATTAGGTAATCCGTTTTTATAGAAGGTAAAAATGCGACTTCCTGGGAGTCGCAAAATGGGAGTTTCTACCGGGAGCTGCTTTCACTTTCTCTTTTATTAGATCTTTATTAAACCCACGCCTAGTAAACGCTTCAAATGAAGGAATTTTGAGAATTTTGGCAGGCCAAGGAGCAAGAATTCTTCAATATTTGTCCTCAGCATAGGTCTATTTTTGCGTTATTAGTTTAAAAATAATGCAAAAAAAAACGCAATGCGCCCACCCTTGATCCCGGTTGGAATCTCAGCCAAAAGCTGAGTTCCCAAACGATTTCTGTACGTATATTGCCGTACCGTAGTTTAACTACTAATAGTTAAAAGACTAACAATAATTAATAAAATAATACATATAGTAATTAAATTTCCTATATTTTAAATATAAAATTCTTTTAAAGACTCATCTGATAGATCTACAAGCAGCCCAAGCCGCCGTCTTCTTAAAGGTGTTGCCAGTACGGCCAAAAAAACACATTTATTTGCAAAGGGCATACCCGCGAAACAAATTAAAAGGAATTTGGGATTTTGTGAGGAAATGATAAAACCGTTATATATAAAAATAAACGAAGAAATACATGAAATAGAAAAATTTTTTGAGGTAATTTTTTAAATTGTGAAGTAAAAATAACACAATTTCTTTGATTGTGAAAATAGGGTTTGAAGGCCTAGATCCATTTGGATGAGATATACGTGATTCGAAAAAGCTGAGTCGAATGACACCGATGGTCTTAGATATGAGTCTCGATACATACCCCTAACTATTGAAAACCTGGGGCCCACGCTGATTTTTGGGGTAAAAATTTCGATTATACAAATTATAGCCAGTGTTTGAATTTTGAAATTTACTTGTAATCGTTGTAATTTTTGGCCTCGACCTCGTACTTAGTCGTACATGAGAAATATGCAAAAGATTCGAAATTTTTATAATTTTTTGGGACCTCTAATTTTTGGATTTTGCAAGGCCAAGAAAACACATATGGGTATCTTCATTTTTCTGACCCGGATCGGAAATTTTAAAAAAATTTATGAATAACCTATGATTTTTTAATCCTACTATTTAAAATAGGGCAGGCGACTTTTTTTATACTTTATGCCCTCATATTGTCACATTACCGTTATTTTGATCCGAACCCAGCCCCATAAGAATATAAAAGTGTGAAAAAATGAAAACTAAATATTCTCAAATATCATCTTTAATTTAAAAATATTTTTTAAAATTCAGGATATTCGAAAGGCCCTTTATGATTTTGAAATAATATACTATCAGGATCTTCGAAATTATAATCAAATATTTTCTAAGAGAGAAGCGGATAATTCTGGTAAAAATATAAAAATAATCTGCTAATTTCTTTTGGCTATTCAAAAGAGTATAATTTTTAGGGTCCCTTTAACTCTAGAAAATATCAATTTTCTTTCGAGGCGATAAAATATGGAATATGTTTAGTTTTTCTTTAATAATTCAATTTAAGCATTAAAACTAGGGTACGATCGCTGTTCACGCGGAGGTTCACGCGGAGGATTCCGCGTTGCCACCGTCGCCGAACACGAATCCATCGCAACCACATCCTTGTAAAATCATTCACTGCCCCCTAATTAGAACACAGATTACTTTCATGGATGTGGTTCTAGTATAAAATCATCATCTGACTTGGCCTGATCTGTTAAACCTAAGGGATATGTGAGGTATTGTGAGGATTAAGGGAGAAATCGGGGGATATAGAGGTGTTAAGAGGGATCTTGGTGGATTAAGAGAGGTTTCAGTAGATTAAGAGTGATTTCTGCTATTTGGCTGGATATTGGACAAAAGAGCATGTCAGTTCGATCAGGCGGGTCTGATCAAAATTGTAAAATTTCTACTAAATTATTTGGGGAGGTAAGTGTGTCGCCTGTTAATAGTATACCTATGCTTGCAAAAAGCTCTAGGATATCGCGTAAACTTTAATTGTTCTCAAAAAAATATTTTTGAATATAGGAGCCTTACAAAATGCATTAAATTTACTTCGCGAAAAGGAAACAATTATTTATTTAATTGATTTGTTTCGAATGAAACAAACAAGTAATTTTTTTATTGGAGAACTATATGAAAAATGTAGAAATTTTGCAATTAAAAGCTTGAATAAAGAAGGGAAATTTAATGAAAATAAACAAACAGTTACAACAATTATAGAATTATTAGAGGTTTTAATTTAATTAAATAAATTTATTTAATTAAATTTATTCACAAAATTATCGAAGTACTGTAAGATTTTTTGAATTAAATTTGAGAGCGGGAAAGGCTAGGGGATACGTATTTTAATTAGTATATATTTTTAGAAAAGAGGTTTTGTTTACCACTGCAGAGATTACCCACTAGAACATGATTCAAAAGATTGTACATTCTATAATGGAGATCTTGATATGTTTTATTACCCTGGAAAGGTTATAGATCAGTTTGTTGATAATTTAATTGAGCCAGAAGAATACCACGAAATGTTAGAACAATTCGAACGTGAAAATTCCGAGCATGAAGGTGGACAATCAATTCAAAATCAACATGAAATAGAATATCAAAGAGAACATGAATCTGAAGTTGATTCTCATGCCGATTCCGGTCATTACTATTTATTTAAAGCTACCAGAATGAGATTTGAAATAATAAAAATAAAGAGATTAACTAATTTTCAGATGTAGACTTTCCTCAACAAGTGGTTGGTTCAGAAGATGAACATTATAATGAACCGTCGTCCTCTACAAATGATGAGCATTTTGGCGGTAATTATGATCAACATTAATCAATCCATTTATATTTTAATATGTAAGATTTGCAAAATTATCCCCAACTTCATAGTGGTCAAAATACTGATTGGAGTAATCAGTTAAATCGACCTGGGCATCCGTCTTCAAGTCAATTTCCTTGGAATCAACCATTTGATAATGAACATTATACTTCGAGTCATTTTCATTGGCCAAACTCTTCGAGTTATGATCCTTATAATCAACATGACACCTCGATTCAACAAAATCGTACATGGGATTGGATGAACAATGCCTCATCATCTACACTCTATGGGCCTTATGGAGGTAATTAATAACAATTAAAATCAATTACATATTTATAATTCTTATTTTAGGTCCACATAATTTTCATCAGCTTCAAAGTGTGCAAGGTCAAAATACAGCGTTGGGTTATCCATTGCATCACCCTTGGTATCCGCCTTTTCCCCATCCACATGATTTACATCAAATAGAAAGTGATCAAAGTCAAAATACAATGTCGGGTGACCATTTGACCGATCCTGTGAATCCGCCGCCTTCTTTTCAAAATCCTGTTAATCAACAAAATCCACGGGATTGGAATCGTTTTTATTAAAATGTTTTTTAGTTTTGACAAGAATGGTTTTGTTTTATTCACTGAATATAACATTTATAATTCGAATATTTTTGTGTACTTTTAATTTTCTCAATTCCATTTTTTTCTAGGGGTTATTACTAATTGTAAGTATTATTTAAAAATTTTTAATTTTTTCATTCATTTTTTGGGCTGATCGTTAATTCATGTTTCGCAAATCAATTCCCTGGTTTGGCCCTTCAGTTCATACATATTCGGCATAGCGCATTTGGGATAATCTATATTCTATTATATTCAAATTGTCTATTTTACTTTTTTTTATTGTCTTATTTCTTCTGACAGTTATAGTTGACCAATGACACATTATAACGAAAAAATTATTAGTAGGGACAGCCAAAATATGCAAATGCATGTTTTGTATGCAGATATGCCTTGAAGTGGGAAGCACAAAAATGGTGTTTTTACATATGTCCGAGCACTTTAGGACCCGGTTCTTAGTGCATATTTTTTGCATATTTAGGCCCTCTTGTGCATATTTGCATATTTGTGCATATTTTGACAAATTTTGCATATTTTGGTCCATATTTTGTCATTTTTTGTAAAATTTTGCCAAAAATTGATCAAAATTTTGAAATTTTTTGTTCAAAAATTTTTTTATAAAAATTGAAAATATATTTTGAAAAAATATTTTTGAAAATTTTTTGGGAAAATTTTTTACAAAAAATTTTTGCAGAAATTTTAAATCCATTAAATCTTTTAAAAATGTTCTTAGAATTTAAAATTTAAGGCTAAATTAGTGTTTTTAACATAAAATATACATTTTAAAGCATATTTTAACTATTTTTTTGTGCATATTTCAGTGCATATTTTGGCAAATTTTGCATATTTTGGTGCATATTTTGGGCTTTTTCGGTGCATATATATGCGCATATTTGGCGATTTTCCGTGCATATTTTGGTTGTCCCTAATTATTTGCGTTAAACATCTAAAAAATATCTTTTCCATATTTTTGGGTTGTTATCGGTGCTGGGTATTTTCGATTTAAGTTATAATTTATTAGTTATTTTTGTGGTTAAAATTTTCAGGGTTATTTTACTGTAATTTTTTTATTTTACTACTAAATAGAGAGAGGAATTTGATTTTATCTAAAAGTAAACTTGCTTTTTTTAAATTTTTATTATGTAAGAAATCATAATTAAAAATTTCTTGGTTGACTCGTTAACGGGCGCTAAATTCATAAATTCCGCTCTCTTTTATTTTTTAAATTTTATTTTTCTATTGTAGTTCTTTAAATTTAACAAGTAGATATTTTTTAACAAGTAGATATAAAGATAAATTAGCTATTTAGATTTGTTACTATTTATTGATAGACAAAGTCCAGCTTCGCAAAACCCCTCTTAACATAAACCATCTTTACGACCGTGGACATGCCTGGCTTCCTCTGCTTGGAATTAGGCTCAATTCTATCAGTATTAAAACATCATTTCATATCTAAAATATTCAATTCAATTCAATTTATACGTATAAAACGTGACATTCAGATGAGATAAAGTAAACGTGACAATAATTTAAATTTAAATCATTAAAGGTCTGGAGACATTTGAATGGAATGTGGCTTTGATAAAATATTGTTTAGGTTAATATTGTTTAGGAGCTTTGGAAACAATTCGATTGACGATTTTTGTAATTCTGTTGGGAGTTTTCTGTAAATGTTTGGGATGTCTATAAAGAATGAGCTTTTCCGAATTGTGCTTGAACAAAAGGGTATAAATAAATTATGCGGATTTCCTCTAGTAGTGGTAGGGAGAATGCTAAATGAATTATCATGTTTTAATTTAATTTTACCTAAAATAATATTATGGAAAAGGATAAGATTTGATTTTAGAATTTCGAGGATTTAAATATAAATTAAATGAGTTATACGACAGAGCAAAATTGATAATTTTGGGAATAACTTGGAAATACAAACTCGGAGTAACATGTCTTAACTCAATTTTGTTCATGTTAAAGACCTGAAAAATTTTGAGGATTTAATGATAAATCAAAGGTGAACATTGAGGATAATTTGGTGAACGATGATTGTGATAGTGTTGGGAAGGAAATGTTGAAAGAAATATGTTTGCATGTTTAGTATTATTAACATAACTTTACAAAATATAGCTATACTTATTACAGCTGTATGCATAGGATAAACTGTTATTCTTGTGCCCATCGGCTTAAACAAATCTCAGACAAACTTGGACTTACAAACAGGCATTTTATGTAAAATATACAAAAAGACAATAATTATCTAATGTAAAATTTATGTATTATGTATCATAGGTGGGTCGGAATTCCAAGTTCCGATTTCCGACGTTTTTTCCTCCCGATTTCCAAAAAAAATTTTTATTTCCGAGTTTCGACTTTTAGCCAGTTCCGATTTCCGGCTCTTCCGATTTCCGACACCTCTGGCTGTTCCGACCCACCTCTGTATCTATTCTTCTATTTTTATTCTTTAATCAAAGTAACATCTTTCTCATTATAAATACAATTCTTTCCATCAGGCCCAGTTCCAATAGATTTTGCCTCACCACCAGTAACCCCGTTAAAACGTTTACAAATATGAACACCGGGAGTGTTATATTTTATTTCACTCAATTTGGCAGTATCTCCATAATTTGAATTTATTCCAACAATAAATTGGCCAGGAGTGCCATTAATTGCTGTCAGATTACGAATGACTACGTGACGTTGATATTGAGTTTTACAATTTCCACAACAACGAAATAGCCGGACATAATTTTCTACCTTATAAGACCAAAAAAATTTTTTCAAAAAAATATTTTTTACATAATAGTCTTCAATAAATGCAGTTCCCATTCCATCAAATTGAAAAACTTTATCTTTTGAATTTCGGGCACCACCGCCTTTTACGCGATAAATTGAATTTTTATTTTTCCCTTAATTTAAGAAAACTTTTTATTTGTCACTAAAAGAGTTTTATTGCGTTTAAAATAGGGTAGCACTCCGAGCCTTCGGGGGCAGGATCGTCAGGAACGGGGGTTGCCGGGGTAGAGTCTTCGGGGTTCGGGTCGGGGGTTTTCCCAAAAAATAGTCGGGGTTTCGAGGTCTGGGCGGGGTTTTTGGGGACGGGGTGCGACACTAGTTTAAAAAGTCGATAGTTCCGCGATTCCTCGTAACCATCTGTTGATGCTTCCGTTTATCTGACCGGAACCTCGGTTTCTTGATTCGATCAAGTACCGATAATCGCCTAAACTTTGGTTAAGCATTAAGAGTAGCTTCCTAATCTAAACCTCAATATTAGCGCAATTCCTTTAAAATCGTGCCTTTATAAAGATTTAAATTTTTTACCATAGAAAGTAATAGCGTCTTCCCCGACAGCCTCAAACCAAACATTATTTATATTACAGCTGCCCATACATCTAATTCCGTCAGCTGAACCTTTAGCGCCAGGTTTTATCCCAATTATACAATTTGACAGTGTAGCATTATCTTTTAATTCAAAAACACGTTTTTGCCCCTCTTTTTGACTTCCATCTCCAAGTTTACTTGGATCAGGAATATAACGGTCAAATTTACAGTCGAAAGATCCTTCGACCATTTTTGTTGTATTTAACTGTATTTTATGAATTTTATTTAAATAGAACTCGGCATTAAATTCGATTTCAGTTAAAATTAAATTTGGACTATGGTTGTTGGACCGAAATTTAAACTATTAAGGATTGTCGCTGGTGGAAATGATCTTGTGGTGTAATTTTTGAGAAGGCAACACCATATTCAACTAGTACCGTATTTATTCCAATATACCGTATTTATTCTAATAACCCATTTTTGGAGTAAATCTTGGGGGTAAAATGTTCAATTATACAGCTGTTAGCTCATTAAAAAGAGCTCGTCGAACTGAGTCGAATACACAAAAATAACTTGATTCAATGATTTTAAATACAGCAAAGAACTTGTGGTATATAAAAGAAAAGTACTTCTGGGACTAAGAAATTTTGGATTCTTAGTCTCCCTGACCTTTTGAAAAATTCAAGTCAAGGACAAAGAAATTTAAGTCAAGGCCAAGGTTCTTAAGTCAGAAAAGATATTCTTAAATTTAAGTAGTTTATTACACAACAAACTAAAAAGCCATAGTCAAATTTCAATCTGAAAAACCCAAAAAATAGGGTGCACATACTTTATGTTAACAGAGGGTAACTAAATTCAGATTTAATTTCAAAACATACAATTATTTCATTTCTTGCTTTAGGCCATGCTTCGCATAAAAGCCAAAAAGCAGAAAACAACAAAAATTTAAAAATAAAGCTAATTATACAAAACATTTTTTAAACTATATTAAATAAAAAATTTTTCTAAACCGAATCTAACTTTTTATTGTCATTTATCGTACTGAAAAAATCAGACATTAAATTGGGAGTGAATAAAATTGGGTATCTGATAAGCCACATTTGACTATAATTATACAAAAATTTGACGTTAATTTGGGGACGAAACTACAGTTATGTCGATACTATACATACGAGTTCCGGTTGTAATGAAGCGAAAATATTAAAATGAGAATATCTCTTACAAAGAGATATTCTCAAAGAGATTCATGTTAGCCTCCACATTATGCCTAGTATACAATATAGTACATAATTAAAAACTTATTTTAACTTTAAGAAGGTATTCGAAAGAGCTCCTCCCATCCCAGCAAGTAAAGCAAAATGAAAACAGTCGGTGGAAAAAACTTATTTTAACTTTAGGAAGGTATTCGAGAGAGTTCCTCCCATCCCGGCCAGTAAAGTAAATTAGAAAGCGATCAGTCGGTGGAGGGATGGCTGAACGGTTAGAAGCATTTGCTATTTTCTGAGTCGAGTTCGGCCGCTTTACTATATTATAGTGAACCAATTAAACTATTAATGTACTTTTTTAATAAAACAATTTAAAATTTCTCTCATTTTATATTCTAAAATTTCTTTGTCTGTTTAAATAAAATTAAAAAAAATTAATTATTTATTTGAGACAAAAAATTGTTTAAGTAAAAAGTACAATTGTTTAGAGGGAAATTCCCTGAAATTTGTTTAAAATTTGTACTTTCTGTTTGATAATGGCCGAAATAATTATTTAGTTTCCAGACAAAAAACTTTTGATTATTTTTTAGAAATAATGAATAAGAATATCCATATAATTGTATTAAAACGAAATTCTCATTTCAGAAGCTTTTTTGGGGATAAAAAGCCTGAAAATTTACCCAAGGACGATGAGTATGAAGTAAATAAATATAAAATATTTCAACAAATTATTAGTCAAATTTAACAAATTTTAAATCTTTTGGACAGATGTTCAGAACGCGGAGTAATCACTTTACTGTATAGAGGTCCAAATGCAAGAGCAAAAATAAAAGTAAAGCTGATATTTGATGATAGTTCAGCTAGAAGCATTTATGTAAAATGCTTAGGCGAGGGTTAAATGAACATGAGCGGATGAATTTTTGATTTTATTTCAACTTTTCTTAACACATTATCAATTTGATCACTATGTGAACTTCCGACTGAAATATTGGATGATTGTTCTGATAAATTTTTTGGTGATAAATTTTCCGCAGTCTTTATTAAATAATTTAATATAAAAACTAAAACTGTTGAGGAATTGTAGGTATATAATGTATAGATATTCTGATAACTATTTCTTAATCGTCGCTTCAAATTGTTTACATAAAATACTGACATGCCAAGTATAAAGTTGACTTGATATTAAAAGATTTTTTATGAATTTTCTTTTATGTAATATAAAAATAATCAAACATTTAATTCTTTGACATCTTTTATTAGGCCGATCGGATTAGTCCACAATGAGGAGTTAAGGGTTTCAAATTGAAGGACTGCCGCATATCACAATTATTCTCAATTCAAAGTTTAATTTTAAAATTGCAATTTATAATTGCACCTTCCAAAGACTGCTCCGTTCTTATGTGAGCTCAACTTTGGTCTTAAGTGTATAGTAATAATGAAATCCACAGCCATTTTAGTTAACATTTAAATTTAAGTAATTAAAAATTATTACTATTAATCATACTTAATTTATTAAAAAAATTTTTTTCACATTACTGATATGTGTTTTAATAAAAATAAATTTAAAAGTTGATAGTCATCATAACCAACGTTAATTTTCAAATACTTTATAAGCACTGGGAAAATCGAAAAATTAAATTTTATCTTTTCATTTTAATTATTTTTAAAATTAAATAAATTTTATTTCAAATTTTTAGAATTAAAAATTTTAAAATGAATTTTAATAATTATTTTGTCGCGGTTTTGGAATTTTTTGTGTTAATGGTAAAATAAATATTTTAAATTAATAAACTTAAATAATTAAATTAACATATGTAAATTTTGAAGTAAATATTAAATTAAGCTCCGTTTTAAAAGCCTGTCGAAATTTTAAACTCAAGAAGCTTAATTGTTTTTAATTTAAAAACAAATTTGGAAAGTTATATTGTATCACTTGTTAAAATCAATCTATTTATGGATCCATTGGATATTAGAATTTTAAAAACGGAGTTGGTTGGGGTTAAGGATCTAAAACTAGAATTAGCTAATTTACCGTATTTCCTGAAAAAGTACTCACTCCTGAATTAGCACTCCCCCTATTAAATAGGTAATACTCCCCTTTGGAGTAGAATTGAAAAATATACTCCCGGGAGTACTATTATAGGAAATACGGTATTTAAAAGCAAAGCCTGACAAGCACCGACAGCAAAGTTTCAGGTTAAACTAGTACTCTAAAAAAGCATTTCCTGGAATTTATTATCAAAGAATTGTTTTTTAATTTAGTTGGCATCTAGTGCTAACAAGCCGAGCCATATAAGATTTAGAGAAGAATTTGAAAAGTCTTCTAAGAAGGAAACAGGATATTTTTGCAAAAAGTATGAGGATTATAAATATTGTGGTTGTGTGTTTAACGGCAAAATTCCTTCGGCTTTTAATTTCCCGAACTATGATACTGATAATGAAAATGAATTTTTTAAATTGGCAACGGTATTTTAATTTATAAGTAATGAGAACTTATAAATTTTTAGCTGCCTGTATGCGGCAACGAATATTTCAACCAGCTCAAACGTTGCGCACTGGTATATAAATTATTAAAATTAATATTGAAAATATAATAAAAATAAAAAATAAGAATAAAAGAATAATAAAAAAACAAAATAATAAAAAATAAAATATCCACATAGTTGGCAGGGGGGATATATACCAACGAATTTTATGACATTCTCACAAACCTGCCCTGTGGTCAACATAGTGTTCGGCACAGTTCGGTACTCCCGAAAATACAGAGTCGGTATTTTCCGGACTCCCGATACCGGAACCGGCCCGAACAGATTTTGGAAATTTCGGTACTTGTTGGTATCGGAACTTTTCGGTACCCCCGATAACGAGGATTATATATTTTTGATAAAAGCCGAAAGTTCGGCTCCATAATCGCAGTATTTTCTTTGCGTTTTGAATATTTAGCTTATTAATATTTTTAAATTTATCTTTAAATTTTTAAAAATATAGGTGCTCATGTCCAAGTCACAAAAAATAAAACAAAAAGTTGACCTATGGGACCAAAAATTTTTTGGATTAATATTTAATATTAATCTAATGAATAAGACAGACTATTTAATAGCAGTTAAAACATAAAATTCTCATTTCAGACCAATTTCTATGAAGACCAGAAGCCTCTGAATGCCCCAAAGAATGATAAATATAATAGTAAATATAATAAAATATTTAAATAATATTAAAATAATTTAAAGGGATGCTAATTCTTTTGGATGGATGTGCAAGTTGCACAAAAGGTGGGACGATCACCGGACTTCGAGTCACCCATTTTGAAGAAGATGGGGGCTTTTTCTCGAATTGCCGAGAAGAAAAAGAATTTGAGGCGTTCAGAGTTGCTGATCTGTCAATAAAAATTGGTGGAAGTGAAGTTGAAAATTCTGGAGCATTTGCTGTTCCAGCTGTTCTTAGTCATCGCTCGTGTAGTAACATCCTCTGGATGAATACAATTTCTGATAAATATCTTGATATTAAACTTCATGTAGATTATAGGTAGTATTATATAGATTTGGGACTTAATAACATGTTTATTAAGTTTCGCTTCATTAGATCCTCCTGCTTGTGAATTTAATTTTTTAGATAGAATTTTTGAGAGGTCTGGATTTAGACTTTGAGAGGTCTGGATCTAACCTAAGTCACTGAATCTAGACTCAGTCGATTCAGCTCTTCAAGCTCTTTAGGATGAGATATATGTGAGATTTTGACATTCCTGTTAAATAATAGGATAGATATCATAACAGTACAAAAGTGATGCTCGGGTATTTCGATCCCGACTCCCGGCTCGGGAATATTTCCCGAGTTTTTGGCCTCTTTATCCCGACTGCCGATGTCAATCGCCGACTAAGGCGGGAAATTTTTACACCACTGAGAATGGATTTTTAGATAAAATTATATTATCAATTAACAGTTAACAAAATTATGCAACACTAATATTTTTCTTCACTCGATATTTCTTTTACTTAAAAAGGAATTAAAAGTATAATATCCTTATTCTCTTTAATTTTCTTTCAGACACACTTTGTTAGAACACACTTTGTTATAACGTAGTACTAGGTTCGAGTCCTAATTTCATGTTAGGATACGTTTTCATTATTTTACGTTTTTTATCCCGTGAGAACGATTTTAAAAGTCGTATTCTTTTTTGACCTCCATGATTATCAAAATTTTTGCCTGCGGCTCAAAAATGGAAAGAAAACTTGCTTCTTAACCTCCAAAATTTTTAAAATTTTTGCCTGCGGCGGAAAAAATCGGAATTTTTGGTACCAATAATTTAATAAAATTTTCTTTATTGAAAATCCCCTGCCGAGGTCATTTACCGGCCCGACTCCCGATTCCTGGGTTCTTTCTTCTTCCGAGCATTACTACATTTCAAGTTTTTTTTATTTTCCCCCAAAATTTAGCTGTGGAGGAACTGCTTCAACTAAAATCATCAATCTTCCCTCGATAGACGTGAATTCAAATAAAGTAAGTTTTGATTTAATATTTAAAAATTTGCAAATTATTTTTCCACTTATACTACTATTAGGATGACTTGGTCATCTAAAGACGCTTAGGTCCTGTAAGATAAAAAAAGATTATAATCTTCGGCTCCCTATTACCTCTAAGGTTATAAATCAGGTCCATCTTCAGGTAAACCATAGTTAAATCAATAGATTGAAAAATTTGTTGAAATGGTGGGGTTTGAAATATAAACATGTATAGTATAATATAGTATATTTTCTACACATTTATCTTTTCGGCTGTACAATATCAGATAAAAAATATCAGATCCTTAATTATGTTCATAATTAAATAAAATTTTTTAATAGGATCGTGTAGTTGAAATGCGGGGAATTTATATTAATCTTGATAATGGACACGCGTCACAATATGCGCTCTATGATAAAAAATATAAGTTGTATGAAAAAGTTCGTGAAACTTGGCAGAATGCTCAAATTAATTGCTGGACAGGCACATGTAAACCGTGAATTAGAAAAAAATTAATAAAGAAAAACGAAATTAAAAATTAAGAAACGAAATTAATTTAAAATTAATTATTATTATATCAAATTTTATTATTTTTTAATAAAGAATATTATAAAAATCAGAATTCATTCACATCAGCAGAGGTCGATCGGAATTCCGATTTCCGACTAGAGATTTTGTTTATATTTTCAAGATTTTTGAAAATGAAAAGCTAAAAAATAAAGAAATCTTTCCACATGGCCCTCCAAAATTCTCTAAATTTTCGCTGCGTCGCTGAAAAGGGAAGAAATTGTTTACAATTCAAAGGAAATATATCGTTGGACTTTTTTGCCCAATCCCCTCTCCAAACTTTTTCCTTTTCTCCATTTCGGGAAGGGGGTCAAAATATTGAGCCCTTTTAGCCATTCTTAATCCGAAGATTTTAAGGATTTTCATTAATCTTTCAATATCTCCCAAACCCTCCTAAATTTATTCCTTAATATCCATCTCAATATTCAAATCTCTCTATTAAGCATACAATCAACAATATCTCTTTAATCTAATCAATGTCTCTCTCGATATCACCCAAAATCCAGTTATGTAACATAATTTGACACCTTACAATTTACGTCACGACTTTGGGGTAAAATTTGTCTGTTAATACATAATATCGGCGTTTCCTAAAAATCAATGGACATCCGAAGCCGAGATATTAGAGTTTTTTGTTTAAGGATTTTCTTAACTTCCATTATTAATATTAAACCTTTAATATTAAACCTAAAGTTGAAACAACCCGAATTTATAATTCAATCAGAAGCAACTCTATTTTGTGTATTTGTGATGATTCTAAATTATAATTATCTATGTATTTCATCGTTAATTCAGAACTAGCGTAATAATAATTTTATCAAACTTTTCTTTAAATATATTTACAATGTTAATAAATCGAGTTACCAAAACCGTCGAGGAAAGATATTTATAAAAGTCTCAAGGCCTGGTAGAATAATAATTAAAGGCAGAACTCCAAAACAATTTATTTGGGATGGATAGTTGAAGCATGGGATGCAATTTCTAAAGAAAATGTTATAAAATCTTTCAAGTGTGCAGTATTGGAATTTCGAGTGACGGTTTCGAAGATGATGAAATAAATTGTTTTAAGCCAGATGGTCAGGCCCCTAGCGGCCGTGCATTATTAAAACAGGCAAGTGACGTCTCAGAGGCACGTCTCAGAAATCCCTCCAAATCCCTGATATCTTTTTAAATCCACCTTAATCCCAGTAAGTCGACCGATATTCTTATATTCCCTGAGGTCAACTGATTTTCCCCTTAACCGCTCTTGATCCTCATTCATTTTTAGCGCGCAGGCGAAAATTTTAAGAATTTTTGAATTTTAAGAATTTTTACAACCGTATTTCATTTTTTTAGCGCCGCAGGCAAAAATTATGAGAATTTTGGAGCTCGAGAAGCCAGATTTCTTCATTTTTTGTCCTCAGATTGGGTATATTTTTTGCGTTAAAATGGGCCAAAAAACGCAATGCGCTCACCCCTGGTGACGATAAAGAAATTTTAAAAATTTTGGCAGAAATTGCTTTTAATGAAGATAATGAAAATGGAATTGAAAGTGATAATTCTATAGAGATTTAATTTTTGTTAAATTTCTATAATGTTATAAAAATTAATTCGCATAGGAGTTGAAAAATACAAGCGCACGTCCCATTTGAAGCGCAGTCTACGAGGAGGTTGAAAAATAGAAGCGCATGCGCTTTTATTGGGAAAAATACGGTAATTTAAAGTAGGGAATAATAAAAAATTTTACTTTTGAAAAAATTACTCAACTAATTTTTAATTCATATTAATTTAATTTAAAAAAATATTAAATAAAATTCAAAGAAAATTTAATAAAAAAAGACCAAGAGGATAAGGGGGGATAATTAGAGCAATAATTAGAGAAATAAATTAAAAAGAAAATAGCGTAAGTATGGATTATAATTGAACATCTCCGATGCAATCGTTGTAGTTAATATCGCAAACAACTCATCACCGACTAATTTTTCTCTTTTTTCATTACATGCTTGGCTTGGAGGAACCATCGCCTGCCTTAGACAAATTTTCTTAATATTTAGTTTCCAAACCTTTTAAGTTAAATTAAAGAGAAAAGAGAAAATTAAAGAGAAATAAAATTAATTTAAAGTACATATTAATCGAGTGATGTCATTTTAAATTTGTATAAAAAATAAAATATTTTTTACTAACTTATATTAATCATTTCCGGTTAAAATAAATTTAACAAATATTTTAAAAAATTTAGTGAATCAATTTTATATATTTTCTCATACTTTTTTATATATTTTCGGAAATATCATCTGATTAAAATAAGCAAAACTTTATGGAATTTTTAATTTTAATTAAAATAAATTTTATAATATACCGTATTATCTCTAATAGAATGCCCGGGCATTCTATTTTTCAATCACCTTCCAAAGGGGCATTCTATTGGAAGGGGGCATTCAAATGGAGGGGGGCATTGTATTTTTCGATGACTAAATTTAAAAATTAGAAAAAAATTTACTTGCTAAGTATATCGAAACAACTAAAATGTGAAAAGCGACCAGCATTTTTTACAACAAATGTCGATCAAAATTCAAATCGAATAATTTAGAAATTATTTTCTTCGAATATTTCGACAAAAAATATCGAGTATTCAATCAAATTTCGAGTATAATTTATGAATTTCAACAAATTCGTTGATTTAGTAGTATTAAGAGAGTGTAGGGATTAATGAGGAATCAATCATCATCGGATTAAGAATGACTATGGTGGATATTATGATTGAAGTGATATGGGGGGATAAGAGGTTATTTAGGAGAAATTGAGGGATTATTAGTGGATAAAAACTATATAGGGTCAAGAGTGTTCAGAATAAGTTTGAACTATATCCAATTAACTCGCCAAATTCCCTTTATCCCCTCTAAATCACCGGTTATCCCGTTAACTACACTATCATTCCAAATCCTCATAATCCCTCTTTATACTGTTTCTTCTAATACATAGAATTCAAAGCCACCTTAATATCCAACATCCCTGCAAATCCCCTAATATCCCCAATATCTATTGCGTAAAATTTTTTGTGCAACTACCAAATCAATGCTGGATACCGGTAAATTTGCCAACTGTATTAACGGGATTTACGAGATTATACCGCGCCCCTTCCAGTCGGTATTTTGGAAAAATCTGTTCGATATCTCGGATTTGCGAATACATGTTACAATAATACTGAAATAACAAGAAAAATAAGTAAAAGAGAATAGAAATAGCGTTGGTTTGAATCTTTTTTTTATATTTAGAAAAATTTCAGTAAAAAAAAGGGGGGGCATTCTATTAGAGGGGGGCATTCAAATGGAGGGGGGCACTGTATTTCTCGATCTTCCGCTAGAGGGGCATTCTATTAGAAGGGGGCATTCATATGGAGAGGGGCATTCTAATAGAGATAATACGGTATATAATTCATCATTTAATTAAATTTATTAAATTAATTTAGACGAGGGAGAATGAAATGCAAAAGTTTAAGTTTTAAAAGAAAAATTTTAAATTAATTTTTAATTGTCATTTAATTTAAATAAAAATTATTAAAGAGAAAAGTTATAAATAGAGATAAAAAATTCTGTTTACAATTCCGTTTCCGGTTCATTTCCGGTTAAAACAATTTTATTTTAAATATTTAAAAAATTTAGTGATCAGTTTTATCAATTTTCTCACACCTTTCACTATTACCTATTAAAAATTCTTAAAAATTAAAATTAGTCAAATTTAATAGAATTTTAAATTTTTATTAAAATAAATTTAATTAATAACATTCATTATTTAATTTAAATCGACTAAAAATTTTTAGATTTATTAATTAATTTATCTAAATAATTTAAAGGAGGGAAAATTAAGAAAAATTTCAATTTTGAAAAAATTTTAAAATAATTTTTAAATAATATTAATGTAATTTAAAGAAAAAATATTAAATAAAATAGACTAAAAATATATAAAAGTAATAATATTGTAAGGTTGCAGATTTTAAAGTAGAGTTGCACGAGGTCGAGGTTTTTTGAAAAAACCGAGACCGAGGATCACCGAGGCTGAAAAAGCCGAGATCGAGGTCGAGGGGCAAATTTTGGCCGAGGTCCGAGGTCGAGGTTCGATGATAACCGAGGTTTTTTAAAAAAAATTTAACTTACAAAATCTAAATAAATTTAACAAATTTTATCAAAAATTATCCAAATCATTATCAAACTTCCATATATCCGACATTTCAGAATAAAATTAATAAAATAAACTATTAATAATATTTATTGATTTTGTATTTGAAGAGAAATGAGATTTAGGCTCCTTCCTATACAACAGGGCTGGAGAATTTTGAATTTTAAAAGCGGAAGGCGGAAGCGGCAGAGAGCGGAATAAAATAAAAAAGCGGCAGACGGAAGGCGGAAGACCCAAAAAAGCGGAATTCTGCGGAAGGCGGAACGCGGAAGCGGATCCAGCCCTGCTATACAACTCATCCAATCCTTAACTCATCTACACGGCCAAAAACGCTCAACTCATCCAATCCTTAAAATATCGGTTAAGGACGATTCCGTGCGGCGGTTTCCGTTGGCCCTAAGATACATGTAAGTTGGATAGTATTTTGAGAACTTCTCGAAATTGATTGATTCTCAGAAATCCCCCCAAATCCCCGATATCTTTTTAAATCCACTTTAATCCCAGTAAATCGACCGATATTCTTATATCCCCTGAGGTCAACTGATCTTTCCCATAAACACTCTTGATCCTTCTTCATTTTTAGCCCCGCAGGCAAAAATTTTGAGAATTTTGGGAGGCTAAACACCCGTATTTCATTCTTTTTTGCGCCGCAGGCGAAAATTTTGAGAATTTTGGAAAGACAAGAAGCCAGATTTCTCCAATTTTGTCCTCAGATTGGGTATATTTTTTGCGTTTTTTTGCGTTAATTCAGGCCAAATTCTCCTATATCCCCTTGTTGATGTTAAAAAACCACCACACGTTTATCAACATTCCCGTAGTAAGGACTCGATATTTTAAGGATTGGATGAGTTGAGCAATTTTGGCCGTGTGGATGAGTTAAGGATTGGATGAGTTGAGCAATTTTGGCCGTGTGGATGAGTTAAGGATTGGATGAGTTAAGCGGGCACGGAGATTTAATTTTATTTTGTGAATAAAGCGAGACAGTCTAAAAAAAAACATTATGCCAAAGATGAGTCAATAGAGAAAATTTAAGCATTTTGATTGAATAAAATAATAAAAAAACACATTCTTAGGGGTGTATATTTGGCCTCGTTCCTCGGCGAGGTTCTTGGCGAGGACCGAGACCGAGGTTCCGAGACCCGATGCCAGTCAATCCGAGACCGAGATTGCAAAATGGGCGAGGACCTCGGCCTCGGCCTCGGCGAGGCCTCGACCTCGTGCAACTCTATTTTAAAGTATAAAATACTCATTCAGAAGCGGGAATGATTTTATATCAATTTTTGTATTATATATCAATTTTTATATTATCAATCATTTTATATTATGAATTTATATCAACTTTATATTAGAAAGTCAAAGTCTATATATTTTACTCTATTTTTGATTATCTTTTAATATTTAAATTTTCTTTAAAGCTTCATATCTTTTCTATCAATTTCAATTATAATGAAAAGGATAGAAGAAACAGGATTTCGTTAAAAATATTTGCTGATACCGAGTTGTGTGGCTTTCATTTTTGGTTTATTAATTAGGCTGTTTAAAACTGATTCATACATTAAATAAATTTAATTTAATAACGGTAAAATTAATTAAAGTTACGCCCACAAAATTAAATAAATATATAAACGAAAAGAGCTGTAAATCATTAATAATTTATCTGTCCTAATCCCTACTCGCTAAAAATTTTAAAAATGTTGAATGAACAAATTTCTGATTCTTCAGTGGATCTGAAAAGCATGTAGGCTAATTTAATGAAAAAAAAAATTTAAATAAAAAATAATTTTAATGTTAAAAATAGTAAAATAATAATATAAAATATTTTGAAAAAGATCTTAGAAAAATTAATAAAATTTAAGTGTTTTATACTCAACTTTTAGTATTAAACTAAAATTTGAAATTTTTTATAATAACTTCAAAATTACATAAAAATTTATAAAAATTTAAAAATTACATAAATCTATTTATATAAATTTTATCAGAAAAATGCCGGATGATCTAAAATCGAAGCTTAAAGTTAAGCGTGGGAAAAATTATCCTGAATTGGTTAAAATGGGCATAGTTGGCAAGTTTTAATTTTTATTGTTACCATAATTGAAAAAATTAATAAAATGGTTAATAAATTAATAAATTAAAAATATAAAATAATAAATAATAAAATATAAAATAAAATAATAAATACTTAATAAATTAATAAAAACTTTATAAATAATTTAGCCAACTATGCTTGGAAAATTTTCACTTTTTATAAATGGCTTTCCATCGCCATAATTTTTGTTAATATTGAAAAGGGATTGGGAATTGAAGTTTGTCGCCACAAGGACATTGACTGTATTGAAAATGTTGTAAATATGGCCAAAATAATCAAGTGCCAAGGGTATGTAATAAATAGGGAACGGATTTATATGGATTTCCATATTTATTTCCTGGCCTAGTTAGGCTATGTTGATAAGACCGATAATGAGTTATCAATCTATATTTTCCATATTTTTCCATATTTTTGTGTTCCGTCCATATTTTCCATATTTCGTTCATATTTCGCCATTTTTTGTAAAATTTTTCCAAAAATCAGTCAAAGTTTTCAAACTACAAAAGTTTAGAAAAGTCAGATAAACACTGCCAATAATTCTCGAGGTAGAAACTGATTAGGGGTGTCGTAAATAAATCCGGATCGATATCTTAAAAATACTCAATTATATCCTAAAAATATCTCGCAAATTCTTAATTTTGCTTGAAACTCATCTGATCCTGAGTCTAAGTCCGATTCTTTCGTAAACTATTAAAGGCATCAAAACTCAGAAAACTTTATTGAATTTATTGTTAATAAAATTTCTTAATTTTGTAGTCAATAATAATTAAATATTAAAATTGGAAAATCCTTTAAAATTAAAATAAATAAAGACAAATTAATATGAAAAAATAAATTTTAAGACTCACAATTTGCTACGAGTCGCAATTCACGAACGGTCATTTAATTGGAAAAAATTTCAAAATCAACGAACTCTTGAAAATAACCCCGGCACCTACCAATGAAAATAATATATGTAAATTTTGCATCGATTCTGGAGAGTGTAAGGGAGAAATTAATGGAAATTCTCGCCAATTTAACGGAATTTCAATCTTCAACGATATTGAAACAACTACTCTTGAAGTGGTTGTGGAAATTGCGGGACATAAGTTTGTATTTTACAGTAAAAATTTTTTTATTAATTTTTTATTTTTTATTCTTTATTAATTTTTACTTTAATTAATTAAATTAATTTGTTAGTTTAAAATATTTCATTGATTGAAAGTTTTTTAATTTCTTTATAATAATTTAAAAATTAATCTTTAATTTTTAAAATAATTTAAATTAATTTTATTAATTAATTAAATTACTGAAAATTAATTAATAAATTTAATTTAAAAAATATTCAATTAATGAAATTTATTAACTAGTTTAATTAATCAAAATAAAAATAAATAAAGTTATGTGTTTATAAAAAATAAAAAATTAATAAATAAAAATTTTTATTTTAAATTAAAAAAATTGGAAAATAATTTACAATAAAAAATATTAAAATACATACAATAAAAATATAATTTACTAAACAAGTCAAATTATTTAATAAGGGGGTTGGAGTGATAAGGGGATTAATGGGTGGATAATAAGGGGATTTGGAGTGACAAATATTGTAAAGTGATATCAGTGGTTTGGAGTAAATTGAGGGATAAGTAGTGATAAGTGTATATAATGGGAGGACAGATATTAGAGGATATCGGATGATTAAGGCAGATATACCAAATCCACTTAATCCTCGCAGATCTCCTATATACATCCTTATCCTAGAAATTCACATCTAAAAATAATTACTGTTTCATAAATTGACTTTTTAAAATACCGTGCATAATACCTATATATTCTTATCGGTATTCATTGGTATCGATACATTCGGTATTACGGTACGGGATACGGTACGGTAAAATTATAAAACTCACTACATAAATATGATTAAATTAAATCTAAACTAAAATTATAAAAATACTTCAGGGCCAATTTCTCGATAAAAGAAACTACGCCAAAAGAATTCATCCTTGCTATTAATTCTGATAAACATGCCACTGGTATTTTTAAATTTAAAATAAAAAAGTGGAATTCTTTGTGCTGCTCGGAAATCAAAATTCACCGAAACCCTAGAACTTAGATCGAACCGAGAATTAGGCCCAAAACCGCGACGAGAAGTCGAAAGTCGAGAATTTCTCGGAGCGAGACCCAAGGTCGAGAAATTTTTTCAATTTATTTAAAGATTTAGACTTTTAAAAAATATTAATTTAAAAATTAGGGTCGATTGTCGATTGTCGTGGGATTTTGGTGAATTCAGAGGGATGTAGTGGTATTTGTGTGGATTAAGAGGGTATCTTGGGATTTGGGTGGATTATATTGGGATTGGTTGATTAAGAGAGAAATCGTGGGATTTGGGTAGATTACGTGGGATTTGTTTAGTGTAAGAGAGATATCAGGGGATTAAATGGATATCAATAAATTAAGCGTGATTTGGGTGGATTATCGTGGGATTTGTGCGGATTAAGAAGAATATCGTGGGATTTGTGTAGATTAATATGGATTTCGTGGGGTTTGTATAAATTATGAAAAATATTTTGAGATTTGGCAAATCCCGCGAGGAGTATCGAGGGATTTGCGTGGATTAAGAGGGATATCGTGGTATTTATGTTGATTATTGTGCGATTTGTTGGGATTATCTTGTAATTTGGGTGATAAACGTGGGACTTGGGTGGATTAAGAGCTATATCGGGGATTTGGGTGGATTATCGTGAGAAGGCTTTCGTTGGAAAAAAACTAGTCTAGAAGTTATATATAAGATATTAATAAGTTCATAATTTAGTATAGAGAAATTCCACTGAAACATTATTTTAATGTAATATAATTTTAGAAAAGATTCGTACCAAATTGAACTCTAAAAAATTTTGGAAGGAGTTTAGTGAAAAAGGAGTAAAGTTAGCCGAGGTGATTGGCTTTGAAGTCCGTGAAAAGGACATTTTATTCTGGATTAGCGATTATGTTGTTGATGGGGATTTTCACAGTAACCGGAATTTTTATTTTGGCAAAAATAATTTGGAAAGTTGTAAAGAGGTAGTTTTTAAGGATTTTTGTTATGGAGAACATAAAATTTAGCGGAAACTCTAAGGCTGAAATATTTCCCCTCTCTCAAATAATTACCTTCTCTAATAATTAACCTTATTTTCTATTCACTGATTTTATAAATATTTATTAAAAAATCATTATCGATTTTAATTATAAAACATTTTAAGGATCAATATATTCCAAAATTCTCAAAATTTTCTTTGACTTCCAAATTCTCAAATTTCAATTTTTAGGGCTTTCCAAATTTTAATCCTTTATCTATACAAATCCTCTAAGTTTCACTAAATCACATTAAATAATTTTCGATAGAATTAGGGTGAGGGCTAAAGATATAGAACGATAAGAGTGAGCTGAAATATATGTCTTTATCTAATTTTTTAAATTCAGCCTTTAGCTTCAAGAATCCCGACAATCCAAGTAAATTTAAATAACTAAAAATCTGAATCTTTAAATAAGTAAATCAAATTTTGGAGAAAATTTTAACAAAAATTATTAAAAATAATTGATTATATCTTGGCATTCCAAAATTTTAAATTTTCTTTTGCTTCCAAAATTTTCGAAATTTTCATTACTTTACAAAATTCTAAAATTTGCTTTGGCTTCCAAAATTCTCAAAATTTTCCTGTAAATATTATAATCTAATTTATACAATCTATTTAATATTTTTTAATTAGACTAATTCTAATTAATTAATTTTTAAAGCCATCATGCAACTTTTATCAAAATGGAAAAACATATTTTGATAAATACGCATGCCAGTATGTTTTAAAAATAAAAAAAATAAAGTACAATTTTCTCAAAAAAATCTTTAATGAAAATCTTAGAAAACAATTTCAGTAACTAATGATTAAAAAATTAAATCATAACTCTAAAAACAAAATTAAGAAGAAAATATAGTTAAAAGTTCCTTAAGCCTATCAAAAATTAAAAACATAAAGATAATTCGTTAATAGGACAGTTGAGCGGTTAATATCTAGAGATGTCCAAGGCCGAAAATTTTCCTAGATTCGAGACCAAAACTATACTCAAAGACCAAAAATTAACAAGACTTAAAGCAATTCTTTGGTCCTCCAACAAAAAGCTCTAAGATTCAAGCAATTTCCAATCCTCAGCTATCTTATGTGATAAGTCAGAAATCATTACTTAACATAAGATAAACTATAAAAATAATTATTAAATTAAAGTTGTGGGAGTTTGAACGAGGCTGAAAATGAAATCAATAAGTAATAAATCTTTTAATTTTTAATAAAAAACGGAAAACTTTATGTTATCTGTTAAATATAATTCTATGTAAAAAATATAAAATAATTAAATTAAAATTTTTAATATATGTAGGTGTTGCTTCGAGCATCACCTATGCATGAAAAATATGCCCAAAGAGTGCACGAATACACCCCAGATTGGGCATTACATATACATAAACACGTCCAATTACGAAATTGATACAAAACTTTACCAAGGTATGAGCTAAATTCCGTGAAAACTTAAATTAAAATTTAACTAAAATCAAAAATTTTATCAAACTCCTACAAAATTTCATAAAAATTCGAGAAATTTATAAAAAATTCCTGCCGTTTACACTATTCTTTTGATAGTGAAAATAAAAAAATAACACACTTCTTTGCATTCAAAAAATATAATTATAATATAAAGTTAATATATAAAATACAAATATTTAAAATCGAAAATGTAATTACAAATTTTAAAATAAAATATAATTAGAATAAATTATTAATAAAAATAAAATTTGACATTAAAAATACAGAACGTCATGAGATCGAATGTAAGGCCCAACCCAATTGCCCACAAGCACACTGTGAATGCGACAGGTGAATTTTTAACAAAAGAGGCTTTTAGAGGGGGAGGGGCTTTTTTCGATGTCTTAACTTTTTGAAAACTAAAATTTATTAACACCAATAGATTTTCTCACATTTTTTCCCCACATTTCTATATACATTTGGTATTATGTCCCGATGTCCTGTTCCGGACTTCCTTACATTTTAATTGGGGGATATAGGGGCATTAAAAGTAATTAAGTCGATATTTGTTGATTAATATAAATGTCTAGGGAGTTGGGAATATATCAGGTGATTTGGGAGGATTAAGAGATGCAGGGATTGAGAAGATTCTAATAGATAGCTACTAACCTCTCCCACATTATAACTACTAACCTCTCTTAATTCACTCTTAATATCTTGCTTTTACTCTCATATTACTCAACGGGGAAATTGGTCCATCAACGGGGGAAGTTGTTCTGTCAACGGGGAAGTTGTTCCGTCACCGGGGGAAGTCAGTCCATCAACGGGGAAAGTTGGTCCATCAACGGGGGAAGTTGTTCTGTCAACGGGGAAGTTGTTCCGTCACCGGGGGAAGTCGGTCCATCAACGGGGAAAGTTGGTCCATCAACGGGGGAAGTTGTTCTGTCAACGGGGAAGTTGTTCCGTCACCGGGGGAAGTCGGTCCATCAACGGGGAAACTCATCTGGGGTACTCAACTGACCCAAACTGTATTTTAGATTATTTACGGTATATTTTATAGTGCTGTAGCAAGGTGTTGGTCAGGATTGGCTATACCATCAGCCGAAAAGAAGTCATGCTTAAGCTGCTTCCTTGATGACAGCCGTAGCTTTATAAAACAACAAATCAGTTCCTTAGTTGGGTTGAGAAATATTTTTGGAAATGAAAAGGCGAAGGTCAACAAAGTGATTAAAAAAATAAATGATGGTAAATATGTTGAAATAGAGGAGTGGAACGTGACACTCACAACTGCAATATTTAAAACAAGCTACGGTCATGAAAAAATTCTTAAAATTGATCAAGATTTTGTAAAATTAATCAGCAACACTCATGAATATATAAATAATGAAAAACAAAAGGTAATATAAGTTTAAAAATGGAATCTAGACATTCGCGCTAAAATTTTCGTATGGCGCCTCAAATTTCCCATTTTTCAAATTCTTAAAACTCGGCAAAAGTTAAATAGAAAGATTAGCCAAAACTACCTTAATTTTCTTGCGTTCAATCATTTTTAAAATTTTCTCACCTTCCAGAATTTCTAAAATTCTATATTTCTTCACAATTTTTAAAATTATCCCGGCACTCAAAATTTATAAAATTTTTTGGGCCTATAGACTTCCAAATTTCAAAAATTTCTTTTGACAGAGAATTTTAAGAATTTTTGCCCTCGAAAATTATTAAAAATTCCTGGCACCAAAATTCTTAAAATTTTTTGGCTTCCAATATTATTAAAATCTTTGTTTTCAAAATTTCTCGGTCTTCAAAATATTAAAAAAAAATTTTTGGCCTACGGAAAATTCTTGGTTTTTACGCCTTCATAAATTCTTAAAATTTTCTTGTCTTCCAATATTTGGTCTAAAATTATCTTTGGCCAAAAATTTAATCTGTAGCTCAAAAAAGGAACCAATTCTGGGTTCTTGGCCTTCCAAAATTTTCATAAATTTAGCCTATGGCTTGGAAAAATAAAGAGTTTTGACTTCTTTGCATTTCAAAATTCTTTAACATTTCCTGCGGCTCAGAAAAAGATCTTAAAATTGTCCACTAAGGGTCAGAAAAAGGTCAGAATTTTCTTCTTGGCCTTCCAAAAATTCTCAATTATTTTCGCCTGAGGCGCTACTTGGCCTTCGAATATTCTAATAATTTTGCCTGAGTTTTAGAAAAGGAAATAATTTTGTCATCTTGGCCTTCTAAAATTCTGAAAATTTCGGCAGAGGCTCAGAAAAAGAGAGTCTGGCTTTTGGCCTTCCAAAATTTTAAAATTTCTTTGCCAACTAAAAAAGGTTAAATTTTCTCGCTAAAAATTATTGAACTCTTTTTCGCCTTCCAAAATTCTAAAATTTTCTTGGCTTTCCCAAATTCTTTAAATTTTCTTAGCCTCAAAATTTTTCATTATTTTCTTAGTCTTCCAAAATTCCTAAAATTTTCAAAAGGCAAAGACCGCCGAAGCAAGCAACAATCAAGAGGTAGCACTTGCCCATCTGGACAACGTTGCTTACCATTCTACTTTATTGAAATGTGCGGCCGTCGAGTTTCAAAAAGAAAAAGACGTGACGTACGATTATGCCGATTTGACGTTTCAGGCAACAGAGAAGTTAGAAAAATTGCTAAAGGAAAATGGTAAAGATGAGTTTTGAATATTTTTAATGAAAAAGTTTTGATTAAAAAGGAAATTAGATATTTTAAGTGAACCAAGCCTGACGTAAAATCTTTTCTAAGATATAAGAAATATTTTACGATATATGACTAAAATAAATCTAATATTCAAATTTTTCCCACAATTTCACCTTTATTTATTGAATATTTACCGTATTTCCCCACCCTTGAATAATTCCCCACCCTCTATTAATTCCCCATGCCACGGATGGGTTGAAAAAATAATTCCCCAGGGGAATTAATCGAGTAAATACGGTATATAATTCAAATTTTAGAAAAAATTTAAAAGATTAATGGAGAATTAAAAATTTTTGAAAAAATAAACTTTCAAAAAATATTTGAGGAAAAATACATCCCTTTTCTAAAAATAAATATTTTTTAATTAATTTTTCCCGGAAGTTTTATTTTCTCAAAAAATTTTTCTTCACAAAATATTTTTGTGAAAACGGAATTTTAAATTTTTTCTACAAAATTTAAATACTAATATTTAAATGTGGAATTTGTGGAAAAACCTTTTTTAAATATTATGTTGATTAAGTTCTTCTATCGTAGAAGATAGCTAAATTATGAATAAAGTTTTGGTGAAATATTATCTAGCTTACTTAAAATATTTAATTATGCTAATTTCCAAAAAAATGCTATATCCATGATAATTTCATAAAATCATGAATCGAGATCCGACCTTCCCCTTCTTCCCCTCTCCTCCCCAAAAGGCGCTGCCTCTTATGAATTTAACCCAAAAAACCCTACCTTTAACATAAAGAGAATAACCAAAGTTTATTCTATTTTATATTTTTTACTAATTTTTATAACATTTTACATGTTAAGTTGTAATTTTTTGTAATTTTTTTTGTTATTATTTCTTATCCCTCCCTTTTTTATATTTTCAATTTTCTAGGCACTTTCGGGTCTAACTTTATCGGGTCGGGACGTACGTGTCACTTTCACAATATGGTTCTAATAACAATTATATTTTCATTATATAATTAATTATTTATCAATCTTTTTTCATGTAAATCTTTTTTTTTGGTGATATTTTATAACTTGTGATAAAATAAATTAATCTTTTGATAAAATATTTATAGAAATAATAAACAGTTTAAAATCTATTTTTATAATTTTTTGATTAGATCTATTTGAATAATATTTTATTGTTAATTTATTGTATTCTAACTATTTACTTGAAAAAAATTTTAAAATAATTTTAAATAATTTAATTTAAGATTTATAATTATTTACTACTTATTATTTTAGGTTTTAAAAAGTTTTACAATAAAAAGTATGAATAGTTTTTATGAGTTGTATGAACAAAAATTAGTGAATGTTGTGACTAGAATTGTCGGTTTCACCAAATTCTTCGATTAATCAAAATCGAACCGATAAGCCGAACCGAGAATCTTCGGTTTTCGGCTTTCGAAAGACATATGGTACGGAAAAGAAACATACGGTACGGAAAAGAAACAAAGGTAACGCCTGCCGCACTGAAAAGGAAGAAATCTGTTTTCTTGGCCTTCCATTATTCTTAAAATTCTTGCTTGTGGCGGTGAATTTGTTGCTTTACATTCGAGAAATATAGAGGGTTTCCTTTAAATCCCTTAATCTCTGTAAATCGACTTATATCCACCTTAAACATTCGATTTCCTAACCCCACCTATTACTACAAACCTAACAATATCCCCTTTATCTCCCGATATACCTACATTCAAATCCCCTTAATCGCTGAAAATCCACCGATATACCCTCAGATATCCCTCCAAATCCATCTTAATACATGAAAATCACTGATATACCTCTTTATCCTTACAAATTTATATATAGAAATAATTATTTTTAAATAAATTAATTTTTTAAATACGGTACGGAATACCGATAAATTTTTGTCGGTATTTATCGGTATCGGTATTATACGGTATTACGGACGGAATACGGTACGGAACAAAATTCCAATCTCTAATAAAAAATTTTTGTTTAGATGAAGATATCTCTACAAAAATTTCAAATGAAGGAAATACTCCTTTTCTTTCTACAGAATCTTTGATAGTGAATGAGAAAGTTGATGAAGACGAAGGGACACCCTTTTATTCAACAGAATCTTTATTAGAAAAATTAGAAAACGATGAAAGCATTGTTTAAAATAAATTGTAGTAAATTTTTAAATTATTGTTTAATTATATTGAGCTTGTCTATAGAAACAGAAAATTTTGAAGGTAAAAATATAGAAAATTATTAGATTTTAAAATATTATAACAAATACAAAAATTATTATCCATAAATGAATAAGTATTTTCAATTGAGAAAATTCAAAGAGATCGTTTCTATGTATCTATGTACTGTGATCAAATTTTTAAAGCCAGAAGATGAAATACATACATATGAAATTTTGAGTATATTTTTTAAAATAAAATAAAATTTGTCAAAAATTTGTTTTTCAAAATTTTATTTTAAGGATTTTTTCATTTTATACCTAAATGTTGTTCTCCTCATATTGAGACTTCTGTAAAGCTTCCGCGAACTCGCTGAACAAACTTACATTGCAATGTGGCTGAAAAAAGAATTAAGTCAGCCCGTTTTTAAATACTCCTTGCTTACATTAAATCAGACCCCACAAGCTAAATACACATGTGTTTGAATCGTAGTGCGACACTTGCGGACTGACTTTTGCGGACCGACCTTTGCGGACGGACATTTGCGGATTGCGGATAGACATTTACGGACCGACTTTTGCGGACGGACATTTGCGGATTGCGGACCGAGTTTTCGGATCGGACATTTGCGGACCGTTTTAAATTTAAAAAAATTTAATTTAATCTTCAAAAACGAAAAAAAATATTTAAGTTTATTTTAATATCTTCTCGATCTAACAAGTTAGACAAAGTTATGATCGTTTATTTTAGCTCCTTACCTATTGCATCCGTGGAGTTTTTACGGCTGCGGGGGAAACCGGGCATGACCATGTCATCGATGATAAGAATAGGATTAAGTTACGAGCCCAGAACCCAGCGACCGTTGACTCCCCGCGAGGCGCGTGCCGCAAAACCCTGCGCGAAGCGCAGGGTTTTACACAAGCGCCTCGCCTAATCTCCATAGGTTTACGTTGACCATTTTGATAAAAAAAGTTGCCTATCGAAAAGATATTAGAATAAACTTAAATATTTTTTTTCGTTTTTGAAAATTAAATTTAATTTTTTTAAATTTAAAACGGTCCGCAAATGTCCGATCCGCAAAAGTCGGTCCGCAATCCGCAAATGTCGTCCGCAAATGTCCGACCCTCAAATGTCTATCCGCAATCCGCAAATGTCCGTCCGCAAAGGTCGGTCCGCAAAAGTCGGTCCGCAAGTGTCGTACAATCGTTTGAATCCGAAGAAAATACCTAACTTTAAAAAACATATTGATATTCTTAAACACTAGTTTCAGTAGAAATGGAATTACATACGCATCAGGGTTGCCGCCCGAAACCCGAAACCCGATACCCGAAACCCGAAACCCGATACCCGAAACCCGAAACCCGGCATTTTTTTGTACCCGAAACCCGATACCCGAAAAGAAAATTTTCCAACCCGAAACCCGAAACCCGTACCCGATATTTTTTCCAACCCGAAACCCGATACCCGAAATGAAAATTTTATAACCCGAAACCCGTACCCGATATTTTTTCCAACCCGAAACCCGATACCCGAAATGAAAATTTTATAACCCGAAACCCGTACCCGATATTTTTTCCAACCCGAAATTTCTACCCGAAATCTTAGCCTTACCCGATTTTTTAAAATAAATTTATAGAAAGAGAAAGAAGGGAAAGAGAAAGAAATATTTATAATTTCTTTCAGTTTTCAATATGTTGATCGGTGGTTGAGTGGCTAAGGCGACCGGCTCGATATTTTCATAGGGTTGGGTTCGAGTCTAGGGCTGTAAATTAGGCTTAAAATATATTTCTTTTCAAAATTAAATGTTTTTAAATTTTATTTTCATTTTAGATTTTTAAATTTATTTTTTAAAGATGCTTGAAAAAGCATTAAAAAATTTAATTTAGTCAAGAAATATTGCAAAATTTTCGCCTGCGGCGCCAAAAATGAAAGAAATTTGGCTCCTCGGTCTTCCAAAATTCCCAAAATTTTCGCCTGCGGCGGTGAAAAAGGTAGAAATCTGGCTTAAGGATTATCAAAATTCTCAAAATTTTCGCCTGCGGCGCCAAAAATGAGAGAAATTTGGCTCCTCGGTCTTCCAAAATTCCCAAAATTTTCGCCTGCGGCGGTGAAAAAGGTAGAAATCTGGCTTAAGGATTATCAAAATTCTCAAAATTTTCGCCTGCGGCGCCAAAAATGAGAGAAATTTGGCTCCTCGGTCTTCCAAAATTCCCAAAATTTTCGCCTGCAGCGGTGAAAAAGTTAGAAATCTGGCTTAAGGATTATCAAAATTCTCAAAATTTTCGCCTGCGGCGCCAAAAATGAGAGAAATTTGGCTCCTCGGTCTTCCAAAATTCCCAAAATTTTCGCCTGTGACGCTGAAAACGAAAATTGGAGCCTTTAATGGAGATAAAGCGGAGGGATATTAGTATATAGTGGGATTCTATCAAGGTGAGATTTTACCAATATAGTGGGATTTTACCAAGATATCCCTCTTAATCCTCAAATCCCCCAATGTCTCTTTAATCTCTTCAAATTTTCCTCTCTCTATATAACCCAAAATCCTATTATGCAACATAGCTTGGCTTTTTACAATTTATTTCACTAATACCACCCGAACACCCGAAAATAACCCGAATTTTTCGCCAAACCCGAAACCCGTACCCGAAATGAAAATTTTATAACCCGAAACCCGTACCCGATATTTTTTCCAACCCGAAACCCGATACCCGAAATGAAAATTTTATAACCCGAAACCCGAAACCCGTACCCGAAATGAAAATTTTATAACCCGAAACCCGAAACCCGTACCCGAAATGAAAATTTTATAACCCGAAACCCGAAACCCGTACCCGAAATGAAAATTTTATAACCCGAAACCCGAAACCCGTACCCGATATTTTTGCCAACCCGAAACCCGTGACCCGAAATGAAAACGCTCCAACCCGATACCCGAAACCCGTACCCGAAGATTTTTTGTACCCGCGGCAACCCTGATACGCATTAATTTTTAGAGAGCGAGAGCCTTGGCTGTGATTCTTGATTTTGGATCAAGGATTCTTGAACTAGAGTCAAAGAAAACTCAAGTAACGCTGAAAAATGCATTTATCGGGATTATGGATCCAACAAAAATCAAGGTTCGGACCCAGATTCAGCCCGTTCTCTATTAATTTCTTTTTTATCAATCAAATCAAAAAAGTCAAGATCCACCGTGATAAGTTTTTAATAATTTTTGAAATTAAAAATTTATAAATTAAATTATACTTGTCCAATATTTTAAAAGATAAAAGGTCAAATTTTATAGTTTTACATTTTATTAAATTTTAATACTGTGTCAAAAGCAAATTGATAGGGACAAACTGGTACTGATAAATTTAAAACTATTTCGTCGCAAATAGACAAAACAGAAAACCTAGCTTAGCCCGAATTAAGCTGGCATATGAAGGGAAGTGTTATAGATGAGAGGCCACTTTAGAGAGCTTCTATTGTAAATTATGGTACTTATCCGTTATACACATGTAACTGATTATCACAAACCGAATGCTAGCTGAATTTGATCGAATATAACTTTATGAGGCTTGATCCAATACGAATCAATTTTATATCAACGAAAACTATTAATAAGCAATATCTTTTTTCCAACTTTATGGATCAATTCTGATCACTCATTAAAAAGTTATAAATGGATAAATGTTTGTGGATGTATAACAGGGCTGGATTTTCTTCCGCTTCCGTCTTCCGCCGAATTCCGTCTTTTTTGACCCTTCCGCTTCCGCCTTCCGTCTTCCGCTTTTTCACCCTCTTCCGCCAAAAATACACCCCTAATCCCGGTAAAATTTTTGGCAAGTTGTTGATTTTGTTGACCTTGATTTTCTCGTGAAATTTTTTGGCGTTGTGTTTATTTTAATTTATATTTTAAAGATAATGTTTTTTATAGTGACCGGCAAAATAGATTTTTCCGGACCCGGATTTGTAACTTGAGCCGGACCGGATCCGGCCGGACCGGAATGGATAAATGTTTGTGGATGTACTAACCTTCGATATCCCTCTAAATCCATTGATATCCCATTAATCACAAAAATCCTTCCAAATCCCCCAGATATTGTATTTAATCCTTTTAATTTTATTAAATTTCTGGGACTCAGTTGAGGTACATAAAAGGGGGACTCAGTTGTGCGAACTGAGTCGTGAGGGCTCAGTGAAATGCTCCGATTTTTGAAGGCAAATAATGAAGAATTAATTCTTTTCAGCGCCGCAGGCGAAAATTTTTATTTATTCAGAAGGCCAATGGTCAAAAATCCTATTTTTTCTAAAAAATACAAGAAAATTGGGGAAATACCAGAACCGGATCAAATTCCAAATCCGGTGTCCGGCCGGATTTTTCCGGATTAATCCGGTCCGGTTTTAGTCCTGAAAATGTTGAAAAATTATTATTTCTACATCATAATATGAAAATTTTTAATTTTGATTATGAATAAAAATTTTTTTATTTTTCTTCCGCTTCCGTCTTCCGCCTACTTCCGTCTTTTTTGGGTCTTCCGCTTCCGTCTTCCGTTTTTTTATTTTCTTCCGTTTCTTCCGCCTTCTGTCTTCCGCTTTTTAAAATTCAAAATTAACCAGCCCTGATGTATAACTTTGTGGATGTACCTATATTTACTATGTCTTTGCACTTTATTATGTTATTAACGATTTACATAATACAAAATAAATTTATTTAATTAAAGTTAAAAAATATTTAAAAAAATAATGAAAAGTTAAAGAAATAATTAATAATTATATAATGAAAATATAATTAATTGTATAAATTGTTTAAGTAGATATTAAACAAAAAAATTTGCTGATAAATAAATAAAAATAGTTAAATAAAATTAATGATTAAATAAAACAATAAAATAATTAAGGGCTTATAAATAAAATTAGAAATAAAATTAAGTGAACAAAATTTAAGATATTATAAAATTGAAATTATTATATGAAAAAATGGTTATCGTAAATGTTGAAATAATGTCCTCTCAGATAATTACCCCCTCCCTATTAATTACCCCCAAAGCCAGAGATTGAAAAAATAATTACTCCTCCTAAAAATATGTAGTTATAATTAGCCATTTTAAAAAAGCTCAAATAATTAACCCCTCCCTATTAATTACCCCCTCCAGCGAAAGGTCGAAACAATAATTCCCTGGGTTTTTATTTTAGCAAATACGGTAATTAAGTAAAAATTAAATAAATAAAATGAAAACAAATAAAAAATAAAATAATTCAAATCAAGGATCTTGCAGCAAATTGCCGAAAAGGTGCAAAAAATCTTCCGAAAACTCGATTCACATTTTTTTGGAATCTAGTTAGCAAGATCCCTGAAGTATGGATATTATGCAAATTTAATTAGTTTTCTGGGAAAACGTTTAAATTATAAAAATTAAATAATGGGATTAAATTATAATATTAAAACTTAAAATTTTCACGGAAAGGGGGAAACGAGGGGGTAGAAATAAAATTATAAAACGATAAATGACAAGAAAATGTTGACAAGAAAATGAAATAGAATGTTCGACATTTAGAATTAAATAAAAATTAAGGAAATATTTCAGGATAATGCAAACGAATGGGGATAGAATTACCATGGAAGGATACTTTTGACTCCATCAGCGACCCAATCCACCGCCTTACCAACTCCCTCTTTTACCAACTTAATTCCTTCACCCGCCAATTTGCATAATTCAGTAATGCCTTTATCCGCCACCCACTCGAGCCCCTCTCCTGCCAAAGAACATAATGGTGCACCAAGACCCGCTGTTTTTACAACACAAGCCGTTTCCAAACCCCCAATCACTTTCTTTGCCGCCTTTTTAGCATAACCCACACCTTTCTTTTTCAAAAACTTCTCTGGATCTAAAAATTATGTTTTACCTACAATTTTATAAAAAAGCATATTTCAATATATGTATTAGCAATTACTTATTTTATAAAAACTATGTACTGAAAATATAGTATGTACTGAAAAATTTTGACTTTTATCGGTATTCATTAGTATTTTTCGGTACTACAATAAGGACAAATTCCGAGGATTAAAATTATTTTTCAAATAGTGTTGTATCCAGATCAGGGGTGGGCGCATTGCATTATGCGTTATTTGCTTAAATATTGGTCTTTCGTTGCATTTTGAGTTTTTTCGACGAAAATAACACCTAATCCGATGAAAAACATAAAGAAATAATGGTAATTGTATGGTTCGATTTCCGTTCCCCGGGGCAGGGAATTCATTTCGGTTCTTAAAAAATTTTTATTTGTAGAGCCAAAAAAGCAAGAATTTTTATTTGCAGTGCCAAAAAAGGAAGAATTTTGGAAGGAAAATAACTTTTGTAAGAATGCTATTAAACTTACAATTAATTGATCTGCCTCCCTAAATTATTACGAGACCTTCCTTACATAGTTACTTAAGAATTTCATCATTACTTAAGAATTTTGGTTCTACTTGACTTTATGAGTCCAATCGAACTTTATGAGTCCAAATAAAACTTTATGAGTCCAATCGAACTTTATGAGTCCAAATAAAACTTTATGAGTCCAATCAAAATTTATGAGTCCAAACAAAACTTTATTAAATTTTATTAAATAATCCAATTGTTAAATAATACAATATCATGTGACCGGAAATTGGATTCTAATCTCTTTCAGAGGATTTTATTGCTCTCTTCAGAGGATTTTATTGAACTTCGACTTTTTGAAATGTTAGCATCATTGAGGGGAAAGGGCTCTATTGAATTTATTTGTTTATACAGTGAGTAGAAAATATTAAAAAATATTTTTTTCCATTCAGATCAAAAAGAACAGGAGCGCAAGATTAAAAATGAGAAGGCTAGCATGGGACTACTTCTAATGTATTCAGCGAGAGGGGGAAATCGTTTAGACTTCCACATATGTGAAGATTAACATTTTTTTCAAATACATAGTAGTTATAATAAATAGGAAAAATTTTACTTTGAGTAATAAAACATGCTTGGAATTATAAATTTTGTTTGGACTCATAAATTTTGATTGGACTCATAAAGTTTTGTTTGGACTCATAAATTTTGATTGGACTCATAAAGTTCAATTGGACTCATAAAGTCAAGTAGAACCAGAATTTTAGTTCCGGATACAGATATCCGCGGATCTCGCATGATCTACCAGCCTTACTCATGACAACTAATTAAAATTTCTTTAAAATTACGTTAAATTACAGTTTTTAACCAATTTTTTAATAAAATTTACGTGAGCTTTAATTTTTTTTTAAAATTCCCCGGGTGAAGCCATCGAGAGTTCCCCGCAACTTTCCCGCAAACCCCGTTCCCCGCAACTTCCCGCAACCACATTCCCCGAAACCCCCGTTACCCGTAAACTCAGCCCCACCCGGTAATATCGAACTCCAGTTAATTATCCTACCAAATTCTCAAAATTTTCACATGCGGCGCTATCAAAATACTGGCCCTAAGGCATTCTAAAACCTCCAAAATTTATACCTGCGACGCTGAAAATAAAAATCTTGCGTCTTGCTTCTAAGCCTTCCAAAATTTTCAAAATTCACGAATGCCTGGTAATAGGAGGCAGATTTTTTGTATATCAATATTAAGCTCAACTATAATGATACCCCTTAATCTTAAGATAACTCAACTCCCCTGACATCCTCTGTAATCCACCGCTATCACTTTAAATATCAATAATCCCTCTAAATTCCTTTATATCCTTCGTAATCCCCTTGTATCCCCTATATCCCACCAAATTATCATCAATCCAAACCCTTCTATCACAAAATCTATGCAGTTCTCAATGACATTTAGTATTATTTCAATTTTTAATTGAAAAATGGCTAATATTTAATAAAAAAATTCTCACCATTTTCGCGTTGGCGGAAAAATTTTTCGTAGCGTTTTTCCCAATTGTCCCATGCACCCAGCCCCCATCCAAATCCCTTTAAGTCGAGAGATGTGGACTATACGCCTACATTTCATTCGAATCATCCCTTCCCTTATCTCGAAATTTTTTTTTTTAAATCTTAAATTACCCTCTAAAAATGGCTGGTTAGCACTTATCATACTCTTTCCCTTCTCTACCAAGTTCTTTATTCGCTGATTTTTGGCTGCTCTCTTTTTTCTTTTACTTTCTTCTGTTGAACAGCCATCATCTCCAGATTTGTCTTCCTCAGCCTGGAGCCTAGCTTGTAATTTTTCTGTTTCGATATCCTCTTTCCAATTTTTTAACATATTAATATCAATCCGCATTTCTGTCATATTTGCTTCCATTACATTAATTCGATCCTCCAATTTTTTTCTCCCCTCCTCGTCTTTTTTGTCCAACTTATTAAGCAAAGCTCTGAGTTCGGCAATTTCATTATCTCTTTCAACCTGCTTATCGATTTCATCACTAAGCTAAAATAAATTTATTTTTTCTAAATTTATGTTTAGATTATATCGTTTACGGTAACTCCCAGCATTTCCCTTTTATTTGGTTCGCTAATCTTTCGTCAATGCACCTTACTTCAATACCTTTCGTCAATAAGGTTGTCGGATCAGATATCCGAAATTTTCGGTTTGGATCCTAGAATTATGAAGAAGGAAGAAATCTTGCCAAATGGTCTTTCAAAATTTTCGACTGCGACGCTGACAAAAATCTCAAATTTTTGTCAAAATCTCAAATTCAAAAATCTCAAATTTTTGAGATCCAAAAATCCCAAATTTTTGCCTTAGGTGCAAAAATACGGATAGGAGAGATGAAACTTTAGATCCAACATCACTCTTTCACAAAATCAATTTATATTATGTTAATACAACAATGCGCTTTAATCTGCCGAATGCCCACGATAAACCTCCAAATCCAACGTAATCCTTTGATATTCCTCTTAATCGCCTGATATCATACATATAATGTCTACCATAATATACTCAAATCCCTTTAAATAATATTATCATTAATTTTCACCCCGGAGCCAACATGATCGGCTCCGGAGCCGGAGCCAAGAATTTAAAGCCCGGACTAGCCAACAAATCCCAATCCTTCTATATCTTTCCGGGACTCAACTTTTCAGAGCCCCTCCCCAAATTCCCATTAACTTTTAAGCTATTAAATGGGGGGGGGGACACCCCAGTTTACCGCCGCCCAATTTACCGCAGCCCAGTTTACCGGGAGCCCAGTTTACCGCGTGCCCAATTTACCGTCATGAAAATTTTTATTATGGCGGGAGGAAGTTGATCTAAGAAAGTGGTATGTTGTTTCAATGACGGGTACTCCCCCGTTGACGGACCAACTTCACCCGCACTTAGAACAACTTTCCCCGTCCACGGAACAACTCCCCCCGTCCACGGAGCAACTCCCCGCACTTTGAACAATTCCTTACGCTGACGGGACAACTTCCCCCGCTGACGGGACAACTTCCCTGTTGACGGGACAACTTCTCCCGCTAACGGGACAACTCCCCCAATCCACGGAACAACTTCCCCCGTCCACGGAGCAACTCCCCCGCACCTTGAACAACTCCTCCCGCTGACGGAACAATTTCCCCCGCTGACGGGACAACTTCCCTGTTGACGGGACAACTTCCCCGTTGACGGTACAATATGCCCGTTGACGGCGGATGTTGTTCCGTCAACAGGGATGTTGTTCCGTCAAAGGGTAAGTTATTTCCTTGGTGAAGAATATTCCGCTGGAGACGAAAGTTCCGATAAGTCTTGGAGACGAGAGTTCCGGAGAACCCCGCCATAATAATAAAAATTTTCATGACGGTAAATTAGGCCCGCGGTAAACTGGGCTCGCGGTAAACTGGGCGGCGGTAAATTTGGCGCGTTAAACTATGCGGCGGTAAATTGGGCTGCGATAAACTGGCCTGCTCCCTAAATTGGGGATATAAGGAAATTGGAGGTATTATGCCTGACTAAAGGGCCATTGACGAAAGGTATTGACGGAAGGTGCACTGACATAAGTTTGATAAAACGTTGGGCAACCTTTTATTTTCCTTACTTATTCTAAATTTTTTGAGTTCACATTTTTTCTAACTTTTGTCTTTATTGTATTTCCACTAAAATTAAGTGAACTACATATTATTAACAGATTGTGATTTGTAATTTAAGAAAAGGAAGGAAAAATGGGAGGAATCCATATCTATTTTTATTCTCAAAAAATTATTCGATTTTTAAATTTAATTAAGGGACGGTTATATTTTTTCAATACTAATTCTTCTTCTATCGCTTTATGATTTTAGCTTGCGTATTAATCTTAATATGAAGAATAAATTTATTTTGGTACTCTTTGGTTGCATCCCCGGTTCGTGACATTAGCGCCATTTTTATTATACGCCTGGCGAGTTTTGCGCCTCGATATTTGCGCCGCAGTTATCCAAAAAAATAAAAGAATAACTACAGTCAGGTTTCACTTTAGTGTACACCTTGGGCTTAAAAAATGGTATCCATAAGCTCAAAAAAATTCAGGGAGATAAAAAGAAGTATAGGAGCTGAAAACAACTATTAAAACTTCTTTCCACGTTTTTAATCGCTACTAGAGAAGAAATTACTAACAAACATTTGCGGCATGTGAAGAGATAACCAAAGAGTAACGTTATTTTTACCATTTCACTATTTTTAATAAAGTCCCATAATAAAACCTCATTCCACATTTTTCCTATCTTTGTGAGGCTATTCTTGGTAATATTCAATTTCGTTCCCCCCCCCTCTTTTTTCCTTCCTCAAAGTATTACAAAATGGTCAGTCAATCTTAAGAAAATTTTTATCCAAATGATAGCTCATTCGAAAGAGCTCTTCGAGCTGAGTCGAATGACATATAAATCAACTCGGTTAGACATGGTTTGACAAAGTTATGACCTGAATTAGACCTAAAGGAGTCGGCGACTTATGTCATAACTTTGTCAAATCTTGTCCAATCACGTTGATTTTGGTGCCATTCGACTCAACTCGACGAGCTCTTTCGAATGAGCTATTATTTGTATAAATTTACGTCCTTATGGTTTTTCGTCTCTATGGTTGTTCAATTTTCAGGGGTCTGTATCTCGGTCAAATCAGGTCCGATTTTTTCGATTTTGGTGTCATTCGACACGGCTCGACGAGTTCTATAACTTAAGATTGACTGACCATTTTGTAATACTTTGAGGAAGGAAAAAAGAGAGGGGAACGAAATTGAATATTACCCTATTCTTTATTTCTACGTCAATAGGGCACCCCGATATACAACCAAATTTATTATGATGGTAACCCATTTTATATACATTTTTAATAAAATTTGTAACTGTATGTTAAATTATAACCTTTTTTTTCATATCTGCCATCTCTTCGTCGTGCTTATCAAGTCTATCAGTGTTGGCACCTATTTGCTCTTCAGTATCCTTTATAAGGCGCCCATTCTCACATTTCCTATTAAAAATTAATACTATGTACATAATTAAAAAATTTTTAATAGAAAAGTTTTTTCTTGGTTAAATTTTTTGCTTAAGAATAAAATTGAAAATGAAAAAAGTTGAGAAATACATATCGAGATTAATAATATTTTTCAAAAATTTCGAAAATCTTTAATAAAGATTTACACACCGATATGACCATATGACTCCTCGATTATGTACAAATGGGCATAGCATAATGTCGAAAACAATTTTTTAAAGCTGAAGACAAAAGATGAAAAAAGTGGAATGGAATTTAAAAACGGAAGATGGAAGCGAAATAGTAAACATCACTCTTTTGTGTCGTAAAGTACAGGTTCGGGTTAGGTACCGAAATTTTAGTCACTGGAATTTTGGCTACCAAAATTTTTCGGAACTTTGGTCACCAGAAGAATTTTGATCACCAAGTAAAAAACGGAATATCGGGCACTGAAATTTTAATCACCAATAGAAATTTTGGTCACCAAACAAAAAAACTAATTTAAAGCTTTCAATAGTAATATGATCAGTTGATAAAAGTTGAGAGTGATCGAGTAATTAACAGAAAGTGATTATTTGATCAACAGAGAGTGAACATTTGATTAACAGAAAGCGAGTGATCAGTTAATCAACAGAGAGTGAAAGTGATAAATAGGAGAAGAGAGAGATCACTTGGTCAATATAGTCCAGCTAGGAATTTGAAACGCACGGAGCCGAAGCTCCAATGCCTCACGGTTAATCATTGAAACAAAGAAAGTGAATGAAAGATAAGGGAAAAAATTATTGATACCTACACCGGGAGTACCAAAAAGTCCCGATAACAAAAAGTATCAAAATTTTCAAAATCTGTTCGGGACCGAACCGTGCCGAACAATAGTAATTATGTGGCGCGCTGTAATAGCAATATTGATAACTTTTCCTCCTTTATCTTTAATACATAATTGATAATACATATTCTAATGAACTTTTAATCATTAGAGGGAATGTACCAAAGGGGGACTTGTTATTCTTGATTCGAGTTATTAATCTTGATTCGTATTAATCTTGATTTCTAAAAGGTATAATTATTAACCCTAATTAAATGGAAATATTTAGGAATAATTTATACTTATAATTATTGGAATTCATTGAGTACCCCTTTCAATTATTCATTTTTAAGGCTAAACGACATTTGCGGACCCGCACTTGCGGATCGACACATGCGGATTGACTTTTGCGGGTTTGCACTTGCGGACCGACTTTTGCGGACCGACAGTTGCGGACCGACACTTGCGGACCCGACATTTGCGGAATGAAATAAAAAATAAAAAGGAATTAAAAAAATAAATACTTCAAAAAATTTAATAGAAATTTATTTAAATATGAAAATTAGAGATCCGCCCGACCCCGTTCCAAAATCATTTTTCACATTTATCCTCGACCCAAACTCCTTCGTGAAAAAAGTTATAACCCCGTTCCCCGCCCGAAAAAACTCAGTCCCCCTACCATTGTTAATATTCCGACGTTTGTTTCAAATTGAAATTAGAGAAGGAAAGGGAGTGGGTAATTATTAAAGAGGGTAATTATTTGAGAGAGGGTAATTATTCGAGCGTTTACGGTAACTTTTCTAAGAGATACAAAATTTCAAAGACGCTTGATTGAAATTCTTGGTTGCCTGTTGGAGAGAATGAGTCCCTTTTTCTCTTAAAAATAAGGAGAGTTTACATTAAATTTACTAATGAACGAAAATTTTCAAAAATTATATCCAAAAATAGATTTTTAAAAAATTTTTAAAGAGCTACGGGTAAGATTTTAACCCACGTCAGATGAGAGTACAATTCTTTTACCCGAGTAACAAACTAGAACTCCGTTGTGGCGTTACCCGCATTTTGAATAAGAATTCTGAGTCAAACTAGGTTTCAAAAAAATAAAGAAAAAATTTTCTGGGATTGGCTCCGGATTTGTAACTAAAACAGGTCTTTTATCATCTTTTTTAAGAATTCATTTCGGGTCCGCAAATGTCGGTCCCCAAAAGTCGGTCCGTAAGTGTCGGTTCGCAAGTGCGGGTCCGCAAAAGTCGGCTAACCATTTTTAATGCCAAATATATGTACTTTTAAACCCATTCAAAATTAAGATTTCCTAATTTGTTTAAACAAATACATCCAATAATTTTAGGTAAGATTTATTAGTTATATTAAAATTTAATACATTTATGAGGGATGAAAAGGAATTTTGCAAAACTTGGGAGCTTTATAATTAAGAATACTAATTAAGAATACTACATACTTAAATTAAAAAGTTTTACATTTTTTTGGGAATATCTTGAAATTTATTAAGAAATTTTTATAAAAAATTTTCCCAACATTTTGCAAAATTTCGTTAAAAATGTTTATTTATCGCGTCGGGACATTCTTTAAAGTCACAAAGTCAAACTTCTTAGTAACGGCAATTAAATTAATTCTGCAATAACCCCAACAATTACTGCCGTAAGGACCACAAAATTAATTCCAATAAATCCAGCAATCACTTAAAAATATCTGATTGACTATGGTTGTTAAGCATGACAAGAGTTAACCCTACTTGTGTCTATTTCAATCTGTCTATTTTTTTTTCTATTTCAATTTGTCTATTTCAATACTAAATAACAGCAGTAACACTATTAAATAAATTCCGGGAACGGGCAAAACTACTGCAGACCATAACTAATGATGATTTTGGCAACATTCGACGCAGCTCAACTAGATTTGTCGAAACGTGCAAAATTGTGCACGTCTAGTTAAAAGCCCTGAGGTTAGGATGTGGGTGGGGGGAGAGGATGAGAGGGGAGGTGTACCCCAATTCCTTCTATGCAACGGAATAGTGAAGCGAAACTTTTCTTGCCTTGGGAAAATGCTTCAGTTTTATCAATTTTTGTTGTAATTGTTGATTGTGGAGTTGTTAAAGTTTGCGATTTCTTGGCAAATTTATTTTCTTCGGTTGAAGCTGGAAGCATTTTAGTTGAAGGTTTTTTGGTTGTAACTTCGGTGAATGTTGTAGTTGTAGACAAAGATGTTGATTCCAAAGTAGTCATTAATGGTTGAAGAGAAAGTGAATGGTTATAAACAAGTCTCCCGTTACTACATTCCCTTTAGTAAGATTAAAAGTTCATTTGTTGAATTTATATCAATTACGTATGACATGGAGGAAGAAAAATTTTGAGAATTACCTATTATAAAACCTTTTACGCGGAAAAATGTTTTATAACAGGAAAAGTTTTATATTACTTCCGTTCCAGAAAAAGGAAATTCTCTAGGAGCAGAGAATTTGTATTCTCCGTCCCCGTTACCATTCCCTAGATTTTTTTCAAATTGAATATATTTTGCTTAAGATTAAGAGAAAATTTCTTAAATCAGTCACGGCATTTTTCATTGACTAAATAGTTTCCATAAATTAAAAAAATTTCAAAATTTTCGCTTGAGCGATGAAAAATGAGGAAATCTGGTTTTAGGCTTAAATTAAAATTACTTAAAATTACCATTTTTATCGAATTTTATTTAGATTTAAGATTACTTTAGAATTGTTAAAAAGTTCCAAACGCGGTAAGTTAGTGGCGTATCTCATGTGCGCGTTCCCAAATTATATCCCGTTTCTATTTTAAGAAAAATGACAACGACATGTACTAGAAAAATATCCTCCAAATTCACTGATTCCTCCCAACCTTGCTAAAACCCCGATTTCTTCCTTAATCTTCCCTGCTGGCACGATATCCACAAAAAATAGAAATTTTGGGTGGAGTAAGTTGAGGAGGGGTAGGCCACTGAGTAGTGGATTTTGCTAACTGATGGAAAAGTTTAAATATGCGCAACACTGAAAATAGTTTATATTTTTAAGAATTAATGATAGTTCGAGAGAAACAAAGCAAAATTCTCAATATTTTTAGCAAAATTCTCAATATTTCGGCTGCGGCGCTATAAAAGAGAGATTTGAGTTCTAAAAATTTTCAAAAGAAAAATCATAAAATTTTCAAAATTTTTGCCTGCAGTGATAATAGAGAAAGCTCTGAGTTAAATACCAATGTCATGCTTTGACTCTGGATCTGTGTCTCAGAGTTGAATAGGGTCCCCCGAACTCCTTAAATTCCTAGTAATCTCTCCAATTCATCTTAATCCCTCCAATCCTTAATAAATATATGCCAATCAACCATTTGGAGGTTTCGGAGGGGACTCGATCGATATTCAGCGATATCTCTGCAAATGAGTTAGAATCCCCTTGATCTTTTAAAATTCTGATATCCATTCAATTCACTTGACATCTCCGATATACATACATCCAAATTTTGCACAATAATTTTTCTCTTAAGCAATTTTGTTTTCAAATTTTGACTTAAAGTTATCTATTCCGACATTTTTCTAAGTGAAATTTTGTCTTTTTGCATCTCCGATTTACGACTTGCGAAAAATTGCTATATTTTCAATTTTCGACAGTTCATATTTTTGCCACTTTTATTACTCCCGACCTAACCCTGCTGACACTGCTTATTCAAGTAATGACTAGGGCTCGGATTTGTATTGAAATATATTTTTTTTTCCAAAATATATTTTGTCGAGAGAAGCCCAAATATGCCATTAGTTTTTCGATGTTATGATTTTGAACGAAGTTACATTTCAATATATTTCAATATTTTGCCAATTTTTCAGTTATTTCAATATTTGGCACTTTTTTCATATTATTTCCATATTTTTATATATTTTTACCAAAATTTTGGGATTTTTCATAACTTTTAGGAAAAAAGTGAAGGAATTTAGCCTCTTGACAACCAGAATTCTCAAAATTTTCGCCTGTTGCGCTGAAAAGGGGATATTATGGCCTATTATTCACTACAGTGCCGTTGCCTCCCACTAATTATTGGCTGCGCTTGGTTTCGTCCCACCCTCAAAATGTCCCAATGAACAAAACCCCCCAAAATGGTACATTGAGCAAAACCCACAGAATGCCCCATCCTCATTTCGTCAATCTCAAAATGACCAAGAGAGTAAAAATACTCAATTCGTCAAACTATAAAGCTAATGTCCAATTTAAAAAACGTAATTAATTTTTTTTTATTAAATTTCAACTTTATTTTGGGTTTTGCTAGTGAATAAACGATAATTTATTTCAATATTTAACTAATTTTTGGCATTTTTTGTCAATATTTTGCCCATTTATTTCAATATTTTATGGCCATATTTTCCGATTTTATTTCAATATAAATCCGAGCCCTAATAATGACTATTATTAATATAATGCATTGAATAAATTTATATATGTATTCTTTTAAAATTTTTATTAAGACTTACATATAACACAATTTACGGATGAGTTCATCTTCTGGGAAAGGCGTGTAGTACGACCAACTTTTTAAATGACGTTCAACTCCATAGGATCCTCCTAACCAAATAGATAATTTTTTGTGACCCTTAGGGAAGCTTTTGTAACAATTTTCATCGCTAAAATAATTATTGTAATAATTTGTTTATAAATTAATAATTTAGGCTGTAGCCGCAAAACTCCGCGCGAAGCGCGGAGTTTTGCACATTAGGTTAGGTTGACTAAACCTATGGGGTTAGGTATGTTGTTTTTCTATCGTAACTTTGTTCAAACTTATACAATCACGACGAGCTCTTTCGAATAAGGTATAATTTGCATATTCGAATTTTTCACCCTAAAATCGAGCTTATCCCCCCTATGGTTTTTCAGTTTTTCGGGAGCTATAACTTGTTCAGAGTCATTTCCTGAAATTGGGAGTAGTACGGTTCGACTAAGCTCGCCGAAACGAATCGAATGACATATGTCACGTCTCGAACTTTTACTACCGGTACAATACACTATATCCATAATTTATGTTAAAAATATTTTAGATTTATTTAAGAAATTTTAATTACACAGTAATCCTCTCTTCAATTCCGTCATCAATATATCCTGTCCCCCTACATTTTTTGAATATTTCGCAACACCTGTTTGAAATATTATTTATTAAAATAGTAGTGATCTTTTATTATTATCCTCGTAGAACACATCAAAAATAGGGTACGTATTTAATCAAAAATAGGTTTAAAAATACCCCCCCTTTTTTTGAGTCTAAGAGTTTCATCAGATATAAATACATAATTTCCCTGTTGAATACATATTAATTGATTTCCATTTTTTAATTTTAAATAAAAATCATTACCGTTCCATTCCTTTGTCATACGGCTTAAAATCATGTGAACATCTAAAATAGAATTTATTTATGTACTTTATTTTTTGATAGCAAAAGTGTTGTTTTACTTTTGAAATATCTAAGCTTCGGTTATATAATACTAATTTATTCTGATTAAGTTTTTAAATAATTTATTTATTTTACTAACAGCGGATAATATACAGTTCCATAAATACAATTAACATCTTTGTCATTCTTGCAAGTTTCAAATAAAAATTTTCCCCTTTCGGGATATTCGAGTTCTGCCCATTTTTTTGGATATTTATCTAAATTTTAATTTTTTGTTTAATTAAATGAAGTAAATTAAAATACAATGCATATAGCGCTTTGCCGATCCCCACGCTAAATTAAAAAAATTTAATGAATAATTCAATTATGTAGTCGGACCTCACTTATGTATATATACGCTCATTGGGCCGTAAATATACCTATATAGTATAATAAAATGAGGAATTTAAACTTTTGTGACAGATGTACGAGACCATAAATAGAAGTATGGTAAAATCTTAGGGATCTTTTTACTTTTTAAGTAATTTACTTTTTTAATTTTTCAAAATTTACAAAAAAATTTTTATAATTTTTAAAATATACTTTTTTAGATATTTTTGCGAAATTTTCTTTCAAAATCTCTTATATCTGTCACAAAAGCTTAATCACACCCAAATTTTTGTAAAAAAATATATAATCTATAAGTATTGATTGTTTTTTTGTTTCCCGCATTAGCAGCGACGATCCAAAACATCAATAAAACTGATGTTTTGGAAATTCTTATGGATTCAAACATTTTCTTTCTTTACCCTATAAGTATAAATTAATACGTTAAATGTTTCTTAAAGTTAAGTTTATTGTTATCTTGTAGACAGATTAAAGAGCGAAAAATACCGATCTCAATATCTGTGATTTTCGTTAGAGATGATCTCGTTTTGGTACGGTCTTTATTTAGAATATACATACTATGTAAGCGAGGCCCAACATATTATTTATATGTAAAAATACCTCCGCTCCAGTCTTTAGTATTCCCGTAAAATGTTTCTTTCAGAGGAAGCAATTTGCAAGTGTAATTGCAACTGTATTGCGGGTCGTCTTCACACCATTTCGCACAATTAAGGCATGGATACACTCCCTATTTTAATTATGTTTACCAAAAAATTAATTAAGTTACTATATATAAATTATATGGCGGTCCTTCAGCAACACTTCCAATAAATAAAAACATCATAACAATTATCATCATCATAGACGTAGTCGTTGCCATTTTCTATAAGTAATTTTATCAAAATTTTGTTAATTTCTTTTTTGCTATAGGTTATAAGTAGTGCTACATGTTATAAATAGTATAAATCCCGCGCGTAGCGCGGGATTTTGCACAAGCGCCTTGCCTACGCCCCATAGGTTTACGTTGACATTTTTGAACCTGTTTATCTTGGCTCAGAATCAAAGCTCAAGGAGCTCTTTTGGACGAGCTATAATTTGTATAATTGAATTTTTTACCCCAAAAATTAGCTTACTCCCCCCTATGGTTTTTCTATATTCAATCGCCTGTATCTCTGCGAGTTTTCATCTCTGGCAGAAAATTATTGCATTAGCTCGATGTGTGGAATCGAATTGTATATACATCGATTCTCGATATACTAAAGCGACACGGATGATAATTTAAAAATTAGCAAGCAATTTACTCTACGATAAAGTTTCTTAAAATTTATAGCCCCATATAGCGAGGGAGGAAGACTGTTAAGACCAAGATACAATTTTTTAGCCTAAGGAAAACCAATTTTTATAAGTTATAGTCGAACTTCTCATTTGGACTGAACTAACTTATTTTGTTATTAAGTAGCTCCACTGGGTTACCCAACTTTTACAAATCTACTCTTATTGAGGGGTTCTAGTGTTGAGGGTATTTTACAGTGAGATCTACCTGTATTTGTAAAATAAAACTTACATGCATTCTTGGTCGTTCCGTGGGAGATTTATGGGAGGGAAGGATGTTGGTTATTTTGGGGGAGAGTTTGAAAGGATTGGTTATAGAGTTATAAATTGTTTTAGAATTTATTCAGAGATTTTTAAACGTAATTTCTGATTTTTTTTATTTATAAAAGAGTTCACGAAATGTTTATAATTTTTATTTTCAAATTAATTATTAAAATAAATTTTCAAATTTTATTGAACTAAAATTTGAAAATAAATTTTTTGAAATGAAATTGTAGATGATTTCTTGAGATAAATGAAATGGAAAATAAATTAATTAAAAAATAGAAAAAAATGAATATTCAAAAAATTTATCAATATTTTTTTAATAAAATAGATTCTAAAATTTTTTAATATAATAATAATAATAATCATATATTATTTATTATGAAAAATTATATTTTGTAAAAATAAATTAAAAATTAACTTAATTTAAGATAATGGTTGGGTATTATTTTAAAAAGAAAATTCAAATTTATTTTAAAAAGTTTATAAACCTTATAATATTATTGATGAAAAATAATTTTTTGAAATTCTAAAATTAGATAAAAATAAGTTTGGATATCTAAGACAAAAAACTCTAATAATAATAAGAAAATGATTTCTTAAAATAGCAAAATAATAAAAAATATGTATATAAATGAATAGAAAGTTTATAAGCGAGAAAATTTAAAAACTATTAAAATTTTAAATTAAAATATATCGCAAAATATTAAAACCGTTTGTTTCCTACATTAATATAACAATTAAGTTTTAATATAATTTATTTTAAGACTTTCCCAAAACAATTTTTCAAACATTTATTTTTTTTTCTAATTTATTCTAAAAATATTTGTTATATTCAAAAAAAAATTAGAAATCCTTTCAAACTCTACTTAAAACGAAGAAAAAATGATGTGATGAACAAATTGAAAAAAATAAATATAAGTTTATTAATTTATTTTAACAAATAAACTTACGAAAAAAATAAATGAAATAAAATAAATGAAATAAAATAATAAATTTGAAAATAAAATAAAAATTTTTTTAATAAAGTTGGTTAGTTGGATGATTAAAATGAGAGAGTTTTTGGTTAAAATTTAATTAAATTAATTAATCTCTTTTATATTTATTTTAATTTTGTGGGCGTGTTAATTAATTAATTTTTTAATAAAATGTAAAAATGGCTTTAAATGAGAATGAATCATTTAAATTTAACGTTAGTTTTTTAGATATTTTATCATTTTTCCATAAACTGAATAGAATAATTTAAGCAAAGTCGGCTGATTTTTTTATTTTTAGCAGTTGGGAACTGATATTATGCCGTTCGAATGTAAAAATGAAATAGGTATTTGATCAAACAGCATACTTAAAAATTTTTTTTATAATTTTTATTTTTAATTAATATTTAATAAAATTTATTATTAAAAACTGAGAAAAATTAATATTTAAAAATTTTGGAATGGCATCTAAATTTATTCAAATTTAAAATAATTAATATAGGTAACTATTTATTGGTCAATGTTAGATAGATATATTCTTTAAAAGTTTATTCCACATTAGCGTCTAAAGTAGATAAATTTTAGGAAGATGTTATATTACTTTATATTCCATCGAATATTGGAACTTTTTGTCTCAACAATCGAAAATTTAATAAATATTTTAAGGAAATTTGACTAAATATTTGACCTGCTTTGATTGAATCACTTAATTTAAAACTTTAAAATTAAATAAAAATATATTCCATTAAAAGAATTAATAAAAATATTAAATTAAAAATTTAAACATAAACAAAATATAAAGGATGTTGAATTTGATATGATCCAGAGAGTTATTCGAAGCAAGTTGAACCATCATAACCAGGGGTGTCCGTTTAACCAAATTTCTAGGTTAACCGTAGCCGAACCGACAACCCGAACCGAAAATCTTCGGTTTTTAGTTCGGCTCGATTTGAAACCGACTAGGCTGTCCAGGAGAGCATCAAAGGTTGATCAATATATCTTGTTTAAAATACGAGAATACTTGAAAGGCAACGGTTTTAATTACACAAGTACGAGGTATCTATATGACAATGGCGGGGACGAGAATAACCTTCTTATTTGGCCTCACAATTTACACTTTTCCAATAATTTAACATTGCAACTTTCTTGAACTCAACTTAGTATTTAATTGTTACAGAAAAAAAAGATTCTTAAGTAATTAAATTCTCTTAACTTATTTTTAGATATTATTTAAATTTTAGAAAGTAAACATACTACAGTAGACCTTGGTTTTCTATATCACTTTTTTAGATAACTCTCAGTTATATGTAAATATATACTTTTTCTAAATTGAAATCCAATAATATTTAAATCCAGTTTTTGTTAAATTTTCAGTAAATATTTAAATCCAATTATTATTATTTTTATTTCAAATAATTTATTTTCAAGAACGTATTTCTATGTTATTTGAATAAATTTTTTTAAACTTAATTGAAATATTTTTTCACTGAATTTAAGATTTTATCATAAAATTATAAAATTCGGTGAATCAAAAATTAAATTAAATCTAAAACAATATTTATAAAATAAATTCCCATAACTAAAATCTATAAATGGCGATGAGCTGGCATTTAAAGCTAATATGTAATTAGAAAATAAATTTTTATTTGATAAAAATGATGAAATCAAAAAGTTGTGATTAACAGTTTATATTTCCGGTCTTCTTAATTAAATAAAAAATTAAAATCTGTGTGGTCGATCTAAAATAGAAAAATCTAAAATTTTGTAAAATTGTTAAAAATTTGGTAAAATTGTTAACGTATTTACTATAAAAATAATAAAAAATTATTTATTCCAATTAAACTTATTAGGGCATACGTATTTTCTTAATCGAAAACGAGCTCGGCTTTTCCAGCCTTGGTTATCCTCGGCTTCGGTAAAAAAAACGTGCTATTTTAGTATAGATATGAAAAAAGCTTTAGAAAAATAGTTTAATAAACTATTTTTCTACTGTAGAAAAATCATAAGGTATATGTACATAGAGGCGCCAAAATTTATTATTTCAGTACACAGGCAAAAAATTTTCGTTTTTCTTCATTCGCATTTTATATTATGGACTTTATGATTTTTATAAATGATCTAAATAAATTGAATTAAAAAAATTAGTTTCACAAATTGGGTTAAATAAATTTTTACCAACCATACATACATATATTTAAAGATAAGAAAATTTAAATTTATCAAAAGAAAGAAATGCATATCTATTTATAGTCTAATTTTATCAACTATAATTCTGAGGATAATAATAAAGAATAAGACTTCTAATTCCGTGGGTTGTCCGATGATTTACTCAAGAATAAGGTTTATCAAATGTAGAAATGTAACAATTTAGGCGAAGGGATTGAGGCTGGAACGGCGGTACGACAATTGCGGATACGCACGTGCGGATGCGACTTTTCCGGATATAAAATTTTTAAAAAGTTTAAGATTTTTTAAAGTTTTCAGTGCCACATCTGTCTAGAAATGATTCGGAAACCGTCAGAAGTCTGAAACTGACAGCCGGGACTAAAAAACTGGATATCATCGCAATCAATTTTAAAATTTCAAAAAAATTTTTAATCCGCAATTGTCACATCCGCACGTGCGAATCCGTAATTGTCGTAACACCGCTGGAACATACAAAGGGAATCAGTGACTAGCCGAGCTAGTATGCTCAACTAGACGGACGCTTTCACTGGCTTTTAATTATTATAACACCACTCCCAACACGGTCCGGAGCCGGAGACAAAATTTTAAAATGGCCGGAGTTGCTGCCAATAATTTCAAAACCCCGGAGCCGAAGCCGTAACCAGGGTTTGAAAAGGTCGGAGCAGATCTCCTTGACAATAATTTACTTATTTGGAGACGATATATTGTGATTTGTCTTTTACGCTACTTGAAAATTAATTGATTATTAAAAATCAAATCCTATGTATTCCTTTGACACAATTCAGATTAAAATACTTAATAGTTTGGTAATTCTTCGGTTTACCCCCCCCCCCCCCTCCTTTTTCTGACCATTTTTTCATTTTTCCTTCCCTTTTTTTCTTCTCCCTTTTCTTCCCCTTTTTCCTAATTTTTCATGAGGCAAAGTATACTAAAAAGGATTAAATATGTATGTATAAAACTGAGAAATTTCGGGTAAAAATCATTTTCATCATCCTTTAACAAAAATGGAGCAACTAAAAAAGTTTAATATGATCGATTTTTATACAACATATTTTCCTGAATTTCTATGGAGAAAAAAATTTGGTGATATTTCACATGTTTTTTATAACTTTTGGTATCATGTTTCTCTTTTTTATCCTTGTGAAAGAAATTAAAAGAAAATAAATTTTCTCATTCTTAAATTTCTCTTTTTAGTATACTTTGCCTCATGAAAAATTAGGAAAAAGGGGAAGAAAAGGGAGAAGAAAAAAAGGGAAGGAAAAATGAAAAAATGGTCAGAAAAAGGAGGGGGGGGGGGGGTAAACCGAAGAATTACCAATAGTTTTTAAAAATATAATTTCTAAACTTGTACAAAACAACTAAACAAGTCATTTAAATTTTATTTTCCAAAAAATTAAAAAAATTATTTTCTTTATTTTCAATTTTTTATGTGTTTTTCTTTATCTTAGATTTATTCATTTCCTCATTTCTTAAGGTCTCCAATTATAATCAGCATTTACTCGACAAACATAGCGCTTCTCTTCTAATGTATTATTATAATATTGCTTCATTGTTGGATTTATCCAACCACCAAATTTATATTTATTAGAATTGTAATAATTAAAATTATTTATTTTGTCATAATGGGCATACCACATTGGAATTTCATTATATTTTTGTACATTTCCAGTAATTTCTTTCCATTGACTTGCTGAAGAATAAATACCAAACGGTTGATTTTTTTCAGTCAAGGTGTTAATCATCTCCTTAAATTGCAAATTTTTAATAAATTAAAAAAAAACAAAATGCCTCAATAAATTCCAAATTCTTGGCTTTGTCTTTATACCAATGATTCTTATCTTTAAGCTCTTCAATATCCAACCAAACATTATCAAATTTTGCATTATTATTTTCCAATTCATTAAGCGTTTGAATAATTGTTCCTCTTAAAAATTAAAAAAGTCCATTTTCTTTGAAAATTATCCTTGGAAATCAGCATCAGGGCCGTGCGCCATGACATTTTAGCTTGCGTTTTGGCGTCTTTTTTGGCCGATATTGGTGTTTGGCGTGTTTTAAGAATTTGAAAAAGCGTGTTTTAAGAATTTGAAAATTTGGCGTTTAGCGTTTGGCGAACCATGAAAAATTCTAGCGTACAGCCCTGATCCGCATTGCGCTTACTAGGTTGGGACTTTGTTAAATTAAAGGATGAAAAAGAAGAGAGAAGGTTCTCATTTACCCTATAACTTCAGGCTAGCGGGCGAACTTTGAACGGCCATAACTCGGCCCAAACTAATTTCAAAAAAACGGATCACGCCACGATACTAAGTCGAGGGTCATCTATCAAATGGTACTAGAAAATATATCAAATTCGCACTGACAGTAAACGATGTTCACTTGTAAGTATATATCGCTAGTCTCAAGCGAGTAGCAATAACCAATAACTTGCAGGAGGTGAATTTGGGAGCTAAATTTTTACTTATCCTACTACTTTAAAATTAGGTAAAAATTTTACCTAGCATTGCCACAAATAACATTTTCCACCCATTTTGGTTTAACACAAGGAAAAATATAAATATCAACTTCGTTTATACCCGCTGCCCAAGCATTTTTTATATTAGCAACAGCATTAAAATCAACATAACCATTTGAACGACTAGCACGTACAATAACAAATTTTACTGACAAATTTTCTTTCAAACATTTAAATTTATCAATGCTTGTTAATTCAAACAGATCAACACCCTCTTCTCCGTTTAGAGAGTTTGAAGCAATTTTACTAGCTTGATTTGGGTGTAGATCATTTCCAATATTATTAGCATGATTTGCTTGTATATCAACAGCCTCTTCTCCTTTTATTTTTCCACTGTTATTAGCTTGATTGTTTGCCGCCTTGAACAGATTTATTTCATCTATAATATCTTTATTTTAAATTATTTTCTTTCAAAAACCTAAAGTTGATATATGCTGCTCTATACAAATACCGTTTCGGCACATATAATTCTTGGATCCACAATCAACTGTTGAATTACACTCAATTATCCCTCTTGGGATACATAGATTAGTGTTGAACTTAATTTCATTTATAAAATTTTTACCAATTTTTAACAATTTATTTCTTTATGCTTATCATTGGCAAATAACAATAAAAAACCTGACAAGAAACTAGAGTTCAGCGTGTTACGACCCGAGGTGTCCGAGATTTAACTAATGTGACGAGCACAATAATAACACTTTATCACAAAGAGAAATAAACAAAGTAGGCGAAAGGAATGGGACAGACGAATGAGATCAGTGACTAGCCCCGCTAGTATGATCCAAATAGACTGACGCTTTCACAGGCTTTTATACTAAACACTTTAAGGGCTGACGCCCATACACAACACATGGTTACTTTAATTTAATCATTTAAATACGATGAAACATCATTTTTAATTATAGAATACTTATAATTTTATTTTTCTTTAATTTATTAATGCTTGAATATTTATTATATAAATATTAGTTTATTTATTAAAATATAAATTTAAACTAGACTGTTAATAAATTTAATAATTTAAATTTAATTTATTTAATTAATAATTATTATTTGTATAAACTCTTTATTTAAAGAGTTCTTCTTTTCATTTCCTTTCTTAAATATTTTATTCTTCTTGATTAAGAGCGCCTTAAATAAGCGCTCTCGACGCTGAAACATGATAATCTGTCGCTTGATGTAAATATTTTCTTTTTTATAAAAAATTAAATCATTTTTAAGTTTATTCGTTTTATAAAGATGGAATATATTTTTGTTTTTAATATTTTTATTTTATAATGAATATGAAAGAAAAAAATAAGTTGTTTAGTAATGTAATTATACTATAAAAACATAGATTATACAACAGATGGCATTTAAAACTTTTCCAACTTTTTAAATATTTGCATGGCAAATATAAATTATAATTTCTTACTAGAACGCAGAAAACACGAGAGTGGCAACATTTATAAATCATATAAAATAAATTTATTTATTTTATATGAGTACACTGTTTATTTTGTATATTATCAATTAATTAATATAATTTTTGTATTATAATATTATATTTCAAATGTAATTCTTATTAATAATTATATTTAAAAATTTTTATTAATGGACATAAGTTGTGTTGGTAATTTATTAATGTTTCGGATTTTAAATAGAGATGTATGTATTAATATATGATCATAGCTTAATCACTAAAAAATTTACAATTTTTAAAAACTCAACATATATAAATTTATATGTAGTATTTTTCAATAAATTATATGTTTTATATGCTATTTTTAAATTTTTATATAATAAATGTTTGCTTAAAATTAGGTATTTACTTAAAAAATTAAAAAAAATTTTTTAATTTAAAATATTTACCGTTTTTGTAATTCAATTTAATTTCAAAATTCTTATAAATATATTTTATTATAAATTGCTTCGAACCGCCATTCGTACTTTTTAATGCAAGAAAAATCATCTATAAAATATGATTGAATTTTAAAAACTTAAAATTTTTAATTCTTAAATAATTTAAAATCTTAATTTTAAAAAATTGAAAACTTTAATATTTTGATTAAATCCTAAAAATTAAAATTTTAAATTTAATACTTTTTTTAATGATATTTTTTTAGAATTTTCGTCTTTGAAATTGCAATTGTAATTTTGGTTATTTGGAGTCATCATTATCTTAAATTAATTGAAACTAAACTTCCCCGGTAATTATTTATAGAATACACAGTTTATTGTCTATATTAATTAATATAATTTTTGTATTATAATATTATATTTCAAATGTAATTCTTATTAATAATTATATTTAAAAATTTTTATTAATGACATAAGTTGTGTTGGTAATTCATCAATGTTTCGGATTTTTAATAGAGAATTATTATATTAATAATAGTCATAGCTTAATCATTAAAAAATTTACAATTTTATAGAAATTCATCATATATAAATTTATATATGTAGTATTTTTAAAAAATTATATGTTTTATATGCTATTTTTGAATTTTTGTAAAATAAATGTTTGCTTAATTTTAGGGTGAAAATGTTTCAGTCCGCTATACCTTCGGACCGTTGTTGAGGTCTCTAGTTCGTACTCGTCCAGATCTTGCCATGTAGCTCTTCGGGTTGCGAAATTACTTTTATGAAGTGATTTTTATCGTGTAATATAAAATAACATTAAAATTTTTACTTAACTGGTTTTGAATAGGTTACATTTTGGTGCTAAGAAAATTTCAATAAAATTTTTCCGCAAAGTTATTTATTTGTTTAATAGAATTTTGATCGGTATTTTACGAGTTTTTAATCGAAATTTTTTAATTTATTAGATTTTAGAATTTTTTCTTGTAAGGTTTTATAAATTTTCCAAAAAATCACCTGTTCCTTTAGGAATTCATGAAATTTATAATATTTATCTACATTTATAAAATGGATTATATATCAAATATTAAATTTTTATTTAATTTTAACTATCTGAATAACAGATTCACTATTCTTAACAATACAAATATAGTCTCAAAGAAATTATTATGTATTTTATATTGATAATAATTTCGTGATTTAATAATTATTTAATTTTAAATATAGTTCAATAACTCGATTGAATTAGAAAAATAAATTGACTTCCTTAAATATGTATTGTTTCGGATTTTTGTTCTCGTCCATACATTTCACTATACAATAGTCTCTTTTTTCTGCATAATTCATTTTCATCATAAAAATTAATTTTATAAATTAATAATTATAATTATGCACAATAAGAATATTCTTTACGTATTTTTTTATTTACATCATTTCAGATTTTACCGACTTTCATGAAGATGAATTCGTTATTAATGCACTTCATAATCCATGCCTTTTAATCATTAATAATTGTTTTTTGATAATAATTGTCTTTTAATTTTTTAAAATTAATTTTCAGTTTTTGTTATTTATGTTTTTTGTTCTAACTTAATTTTCCTTTTTCAAAGTTCATGTAAAGAGACAATAGAATTGGTTAAAAGTTGGGTAATCTATTACCAAAATAGATTTTTTCTTTAAAAACGAATAATGGGTTTTTTCTTATTTTAATTTGCAGACGGGTGAATCATTTGAAAAAGTGTTGTGTAAAAAATAAAATGAATGAATGAATATAAAATGAATAAATAAGAAATCTTTTTTTTGCTCTTTTTTTTTAAGAAAAGAGTGTTTATTTGTTGTAAAGAATGTTTATTTGTGTAAAAATTTCGTTGTTTAAGGAATTGTTGAGAGAATAACAAATATGTTTTTTCTTAACAATTTTTTTGAAAAAGGAGTATTTGAGAATATATCTCTTTTGGCAGAATTAACTTGTCGAGAGAATTAAAAATTAATTTGTTGAGAAAATTAAAAGAAAATTTTGACTGTTGAAAATATATATGTATTTTGAAGAAAAATTTTTTTGAATAAAAGAGAGTTTGGGTGTTGAAGAAATTAGAATAAGGATTTTGAATAGAATATAATAAAAATGTTTAAATAAATTTTTTTTGAAGTAATTTAAATTCATTTTTGTAGTTGAAGTAATTAAAAAAAGATTTTTTTTGAGGATTTTTTTTTTGTTGTTGAAGAATTTTTTTTTGTATATATATATTTTTATATACATTATTTTTTTGTAGACCCGTGGGTCTACAAAAAAATTAAAAGAAAATTTTGACTGTTGAAAATATATATGTATTTTGAAGAAAATGGCAGCTTTTCATCCTCCATTCCGCACCTCACCTTGCTCTTCCTCCCCACCGCCATGGCCAGTGGCGGGGGGAGGTGGGACGGTGCTACCAGTAAAGCTTGTGCTGGGCCAGGATGGTTTGGGATGTTGGGCGGGTTGCGTGCGATGTTAAGGTCCCGAGAGGCGATGCCGGTGGGTATGAGCAGAGCGGAGGGTAGGCCTTTCTATGCATCCGGTGCTGCTGGTCGATTACGAGATCGACTTGCCCGGGAATAATATGCGCTTGCAAGGAATTAATAATATAAGCTTTTAGCTTCTTCTGCAGGATATTCTTTCTTTACATTGATTACTTTCCAACTGACTGGTGAACAGTCGACTGATCCCTTTTCTCCTATTTTCCACTTAGTTTTATCCTGAGTCCTTATCTGTCAATCTCCACCCCTTATTCAATCCGCCAAAATAGGTTCAAATAGGGCATAATAACTCCCCGTAAACAAAAGATTTTCAATAAATAACAACGGATTTGAGCTCAATTTATCAGGACTATTTCGCAGAAAAAATAGGTTATAACCTAAAAATCCGATCCCTAGTAATAATTATATAAAACATATCATTTTATTTTGAGTATTTGTATAATTGTACGAGTTTTTATAGATCAATGAAATTAATTATTTTAAAAGTATTTAATTTTAATGGATTATTATACATTTAAAAATAAAAATATAAAAAGTAAAATTAAAAATTAAATGAATAAAATAAAAGTTTTAAAAAACCTGTCCCCCTCGTTTGTTTCTGTTAAATAATTATACATTAATAAAATTTAAAGAAAAGAAATATTAACTTATATTTTACTTATTTTTTAAATAACAATTTATTTCGTGATTGAATACAAAAATCTTACTGTAGCTTTAACTTAAAGCGATTTTATTTATTTTATTTTATGTTAAAAAATTTGGTAAAATATTTTTGTAAGCAATTTAAGTAAAACGCGTATGCAATATGAAATTTGTCCACTTGAACGTCTTAAGTATTGCAAAGTAATATTTATAAATTAATAAAATAAATTAATAAAATAAGCTAAATTACAAAACTCATTTAATTCTTCCTTGATATATCGCATTTTACGATAAAAATATCTACCTATATATAAATGCCTCATTTTAATTTTATTATTTTAAATAATAATATTAATCATTATTTTAAAATCATATTTTAATTAATTTCTACCAAATATAGGATTACGTTTAAGAAATTTTTTTAATTCCACTAAAGTGACGTGAATTTAGGTTATACTTTTTTATTAATAAAACTACAATATAAATTTATTACCTCGAATTAAAGTAGATTTTAATTTTGTATTTTATAATTATTTTAAATAAATTTAAAATTGATATATATGTACTTGTAGAACAAAAATAATTATTAAACTAAACATTTAAATCATAAAATAATTAAATTTCAAATAATTTTCGGCTGATTAGTAAATATTTAAAAATTTTAATACGCCATTAGAAAATTTTCTATTGACACACACTACAGGTTTTGTGTATAGTGACAAAAGCCTTATCATCGGTTACGATCAACTCCGTCTTTAAAAATTTAATTGGAGATTTTTAAAACATTTTAAATTTACTAATAAACTTTATCAAATAAAATTTAATTTTGTTTATTTGTTATATTTAAAATAATATTTCAATAATTCTTTCCTTTTTAGATATTTATTTTAATTAAATTTAAATTTTGTTTTAAAGAATAATTTATTTATTGTTAGTTTCATTCATTCAAAAATGTATTTTTTAATAATAATAGTCTAAAATATTTAAATGATTAGTTCACTTGTTTCAATGTGTTGCGCCTCTACCTGTGCTTTTAGTTCGTTGTTTTCTGCATAACAATTAACTAACACATGGCGAAGTGATTACTTTTCTGTAAACTTTATATACATATTTCTTTATATTTCAACAATCAATCATAATAATCAATTTTTTGATATTTATTCAAATTTGTGTATATAAAAATATATTCAAATTTGCCATTTTTATTTATTTTTAAACATTCTAATATTTATTAATATTTTTAGAATTTTTCTAAATTTTGGATTTTATCATTACATTGTAAAATAAGAGTAATAAAAGCTTAGTTTAGATATTTGTATTTTATAATAATTTATAAATCATATAAAATAAAATTATTTATAGAATACACAGTTTATTGTGTATATTAATTAATATAATTTTTGTATAATAATATTATATTTCAAATGTAATCTTATTAATAATTATATTTAAAAATTTTTATTAATGGACATAAGTTGTGTTGGTAATTCATCAATGTTTCGGATTTTAAATAGAGATGTATGTATTAATATATAATCATAGCTTAATCACTAAAAAATTTACAATTTTTAAAAACTCAACATATATAAATTTATATGTAGTATTTTTAAATAAATTATATGTTTTATATGCTATTTTTGAATTTTTGTAAAATAAATGTTTGCTTAATTTTAGGGTGAAAATGTTTCAGTCCGCTATACCTTCGGACCGTTGTTGAGGTCTCCTAGATCGTACTCGTCCAGATCTTGCCATGTAGCTCCTCGGGTTGCGAAATTATTTTATGTAGTGATTTTTATCGTGTAATAATAAAATTAAAATTATTGTCGTAACTGGTTTTGAATAGGTTACATTTTGTTGCTCAGAAAATTTCAATAAAATTTTTCCGCAAAGTTATTTATTTGTTTAATAGAATTTTGATCGGTATTTTACGAGTTTTTAATCGAAATTTTTTAATTTATTAGATTTTAGAATTTTTTCTTGTAAGGTTTTATAAATTTTCCAAAAAATCACCTGTTCCTTTAGGAATTCATGAAATTTATAATATTTATCTACATTTATAAAATGGATTATATATCAAATATTAAATTTTTATTTAATTTTAACTATCTGAATAACAGATTCACTATTCTTAACAATACAAATATAGTCTCAAAGAAATTATTATGTATTTTATATTGATAATAATTTCGTGATTTAATAATTATTTAATTTTAAATATAGTTCAATAACTCGATTGAATTAGAAAAGTAAATTTTGACTCTCGACGTTTTTTTAAATATTGTTTCGGATTTTTGTTCACGCCCAAGCATTTCGCTATATGTATACATTTTTTAATTCATTTTCATCATAAAAATAAATTTTATAAATTAATAAATAACTATAATTATACATAATATTTCCGTATTTTTTAATATTTTTACATCATTCCTATATTTTTACATCATCATGTGCTTCAAATTAATCCATGCCTTTTAATCATTACCTAATAATTGTTTTTTGATAATATTTGTCTTTTAATTTTTTAAAGTTAATTTTCAGTTTTTGTTATTTATGTTTTTTGTTCTAACTTAATTTTCCTTTGATTAACAAAGAAATAAAGCAATTATTTATTAATGTTTTATTATAAGTTAAATCTTCATCTATTATATGTATCTTCATAAATAATATGTAAAATATAAGGATGTATATTCAAATTAAAACATTAGCTATTTTTATTGTTGATAATTTAATAAATTAATAATTTTTTAGATACCAAATCTATTATATTCATATTTATAAAAATGATTTATCTAATCATTTTTATAAAATTTTATAAAATATAGAAATTTCTTGTACTATTTAGCACTTCTTTCCTTAATAATTTGTTTATATTTGAAAGTCTCCAGCTTATATAAAGTAATATCCTGTCCAGTTTCAGCATTTATTCGTCATGGCTTAAAAGAATTAAAGTGTATTAGAATTTAAAAATTTATATTTTTCTTTTATTAGTAAGCCTTTTATTTCTTTGGCATCGAAAAACTATTTTTGTTCAGATTTATTAAAAAGTAAAATTAATAACATAAGAGTTATTACAAAATAAATAGTAAATTATTTAAATTTAGGTATTTCCACTCGTCTTTTGAAATGTACAATAATATCTTTTAATTATTTACATTTAAATTGAGTAGTTTAATTCAGGATGGCAAAGATAAAATCGAATTTTTTCCCTTTTCCTTATTAAACTTAATTGCTTATTAAACTTAATTGTACAATTAATTTTTTAATATTATTCATAATTTTAATTGAATTAGATTTTTTAATTTTATTTTATTTTAATATTTTTCCATTAATAAATTTATTAAAGAAAATAATGCAATTTGTTATTATTATATTTACAGATTCTCGTATACATGCATCAGTACCATCTCCATTAATATGATAAATTTCTGTTGTAGCTTAGTATTTATAAAGCTGTTTTTTTTTCAAATACGAATTTCTTTTATTTTTTTATTTAAAATTTTCAAATTGTTAAAATTTATTTAATCACATTATAAATAGTTTGACATATTTACAGCATTTTTAAATTCAGATTCTAACATAGAGCATTATCACTTTTACTAATTCACTAGAAATAATCTATATCATTATATTATAGGAATTAAAATTAATAAATACAATAATCCAAATTATTCAAAAAATTTTTTTTAAATATCTAACATATTTAAAATAAAATTCATTATTAATTATAATTTTGATGTAACTTTTAATCCATTTCTTAAACTTATTCAATTTTGTTCCTGATCATGTTCCGCATTATTATTTAGTTCGTTACTGTGTTAATATTTTTAAAATATCTCAATCAGATTCGAAGCAACAAGATTTTCCTCATATTCTTTTGATAATTCAATTATTTTATTAATATCTCATATAAAAAATTAATTTTAATTATATTATTATTGAGCTGTTATTTGTTTTTTATAGCTTATTATTTTCTTTATAATTAGTTAAATATTTATAATTAGTTAAAATACTTTATAATTAGTTAAATATTTTTTATAATTAGTTAATATATACCCGCTTTTTTCTTTCGTGTTTGAAATTGCAATTGTAATTTTGGTTATTTGGAGTCATCATTATCTTAAATTAATTGAAACTAAACTTCCCCGGTAATAAAATAAATTATTTAAACAAAAACGAATTAAATTGCTAGAAATTAAAAAATATATAAATAAGATGTGAATTAAAGATAAAAACAAAAAAATATTAATAATAAAAATCATTGGAAATAGAATAGAATTAATTAATTTAATAGAATTTAATTTAAGGTTCATATTAATTTTTATATTAAATAATCCATTTTTCATGAAATTAATTAAAATATTATAAATGAAAGTGAATCTAAAACTAAAAAAATTCCATTGAATAATAAAAGAAAGTGAATCTAAAATAAATAAAGTGAATTTAATAATAAAGAAATTCTATTAAATAAATAGAAGAAAATAGATGTAAAAATTAAAAAAATTTTTTTTTAATTGTATTGTATTGATGTATATGTTATAATCGTGCAAACTGTTTTCCATAAATACTTTATGTTCTTAAGTAATGAAAGAATTTATTTGAAATAAATTTATGATTTATATATTTGGCATAAAAAATAGACTCGTCAGTGTTAATTTCGTTGAAAGTCCTTATGTCTGAATTGACATAGGAACATTAAGGACCTCTAAATGCATTTCATAATTCATAAAAATTATAGTATCCCGATTATAATAGTACATGTATAAAAAGAAAGATTCACCTTTTCTATTAAAAGAGTTAATTTTAATTCTAAAGAGTAAAATGTTGACATAAAAATTGTAATAATGCGTATTTTATATGAATTAATTTTTGGTTGTAATAATTATATAAAACATATCATTTTATTTTGAGTATTTGTATAATTGTACGAGTTTTTATAGATCAATGAAATTAATTATTTTAAAAGTATTTAATTTTAATGGATTATTATACATTTAAAAATAAAAATATAAAAAGTAAAATTAAAAATTAAATGAATAAAATAAAAGTTTTAAAAAAACCTGTCCCCCTCGTTTGTTTCTGTTAAATAATTATACATTAATAAAATTTAAAGAAAAGAAATATTAACTTATATTTTACTTATTTTTTAAATAACAATTTATTTCGTGATTGAATACAAAAATCTTACTGTAGCTTTAACTTAAAGCGATTTTATTTATTTTATTTTATGTTAAAAAATTTGGTAAAATATTTTTGTAAGCAATTTAAGTAAAACGCGTATGCAATATGAAATTTGTCCACTTGAACGTCTTAAGTATTGCAAAGTAATATTTATAAATTAATAAAATAAATTAATAAAATAAGCTAAATTACAAAACTCATTTAATTCTTCTTTGATATATCGCATTTTACGATAAAAATATCTACCTATATATAAATGCCTCATTTTAATTTTATTATTTTAAATAATAATATTAATCATTATTTTAAAATCATATTTTAATTAATTTCTACCAAATATAGGATTACGTTTAAGAAATTTTTTTAATTCTGTTATAAATCTTGCTGTACTTTCTTAATTGATTTTTTTTAATTCCACTAAAGTGACGTGAATTTAGGTTATACTTTTTTATTAATAAAACTACAATATAAATTTATTACCTCGAATTAAAGTAGATTTTAATTTTGTATTTTATAATTATTTTAAATAAATTTAAAATTGATATATATGTACTTGTAGAACAAAAATAATTATTAAACTAAACATTTAAATCATAAAATAATTAAATTTCAAATAATTTTCGGCTGATTAGTAAAGATTTAAAAATTTTAATACGATATTAGAAAATTTTCTATTGACACACACTACAGGTTTTGTGTATAGTGACAAAAGCCTTATCATCGGTTAAGATTAACTCCGTCTATAAAATTTAATTGGAGATTTTTAAAATATTTTAAATTTACTAATAAACTTTATCAAATAAAATTTAATTTTGTTTATTTGTTATATTTAAAATAATATTTCAATAATTCTTTCCTTTTTAGATATTTATTTTAATTAAATTTAAATTTTATTTTGAAGAATAAATTATTTATTGTTAGTTTCATTCAGTTAAAAATGAAATATATTTTGAATATTATTTTATAATAATAATAGTCTACAATATTTAAATGATTAGTTCACTTGTCTCAATGTGTTGCGCCTCGACCTGTGCTTTTAGTTCGTTGTTTTCTGCATAACAATTAACTAACAGATGGCGAAGTGATTACTTTTCTGTAAACTTTATATACATATTTCTTTATATTTCAACAATCAATCATAATAATCAATTTTTTGATATTTATTCAAATTTGTGTATATAAAAATATATTCAAATTTGCCATTTTTATTTATTTTTAAACATTTTAATATTTATTAATATTTTTAGAATTTTTCTAAATTTTGGATTTTATCATTACATTGTAAAATAAGAGTAATAAAAGCTTAGTTTAGATATTTGTATTTTATAATTAGATTTTCTTTGATTTAATTTTATTTGAATATTTTTTCCATTAACATATACTAAAGATAATAATGAAATCTGTTATTAATGAAATTTGATATTAATGAAATTTGATAATAATGAAATTTGTTTCTTATAGATTCTAATATACATGCATCAGTACCATCTTCATTAATATGGTGAATTTCTGTTATAGCCTTGTTTTTATAAAGCTGCTTTTTTCAGTGGAAGTTTTTTTTATTTTCTATTTAACTATCTAAAATTCACAAGATTTATTTATTCGCATTATAAAATAGTAAAAATATTTATCAACATTTTTAAAGTCTGTTTCTAACATAAAGCATTGTCAAGTTCACTAATTCACTAGAAATTTTCAACTATTATTATTATAGAAATTAAAATTAATAATTACAATACTCCAAAAAATTTAAAAATTTTTCAAAAATATTTAACATAAATATTTAAAATAAAATTCTTTATTAATTATAATTTTAATCTAACTTTTAATTTATTTTATTAAATTTTTGTATCTCACTCAGATTCGAACAAAACATTTTCCGTATAAATTTTAAACAATTCAATAATTTTATTAATATCTCATATGTATACGAAGAATTAATTTTAATTATCTTATTATGGAACTTGTATACTTTAGGTATGCTTTTTTTAGCCACGCCCTTTTTCCTTTCCATCATTAATCAAACTTGCTTTGTACATAATTTCATCTATTTCTACATATTCATTAATCCCTCCTAAAATATATTTAGAAAAATGTAAAAACAAATCAAACCAATTTTCTGTGGGTGATTAAGGAAATAAGCTGCTCCTATGTCACGACAAAACATCTTCCAATCTACGACCGTTCTTGCAAAACCTATTCCCTTGTCATGTCGGAATACATCATGACTATGGGTCTTTCGAGCCCAATAGTAAGTAAATTCAAACACTTGTTTAGGCGATAAAATATCTCATATGTATACGAAGCTCTAATCTATTTCTATTTTACAATGAAGAATCGAATAGATTCTTTATAAAAATTTAGTTAAAAATTTGCTATTCTTAAAATTTTTCTAACACGCATAAATTCAACCTCATTGACGATTGCTGTGCATATTATGCTGCTCAGTAGCAAAAAAAGTTTGTTTAATGTCACAAGTCTTTGTTTAAGTTTAGGGACTTCTGAATAGTTTAAATTTTTATTAAAAGTACGAAATAATAATTTTAAATGATGATTTTTAATATTGATAATTTCTTAAAAAAGAATACATATAAAAATTGTAAAATATAATTAATAATTTTAATGGTATATATTTTATATATTTCGCTATAATAGATTATAATTTCAATCATAAATGCCAATAATTGGACTAATGTTTGGCAGATTTTGCGTATTCGATATACTATTTATCAATTATTATTTATATATTTAGTTCATAAATAAATTTTTCGACTTGTTTAATTTCAAAAATATAATTTTTAGAAATGAAATAAAAAAATATTATATTTCATTTAATATAATGATTAATTATTATATTTCACTTAATAATTTTTATGTAGTGTAATTTGTAAACGTTGATTTTTTTAATGTGAGACTTTGAAATCTTATCCTTTAAATATTTAAATTTTAAATCAATAGTTTAATTTGGGTTAGCTAATGATAAAATAAAAATAACTCTCTTTGCACATTAAAATTAATTGTATAATTAACTTTTTAGTAGTGTTCATATTTTCGTTTTCATTTAGATTTTTTATATTTTAATATTTTCCATTAACAAATTTATTAAAGAATATAATCAAATATATGTATCATTATTATATTTAATGTTATACATGCATCATTACCATCTCCATTAATGTGATGAATCTCTGTTAAACCTAGATTTACTTTCACTTGTTATTTTTTACACAATCTTTAACTATCTTTTAGATTTTATTGGCATAGAAAATAAACACATACATTACATTATATATAGCTGTCTAAATCTAAGTATTATTTCCACTCGTCTAAAATTTTGCAAAATTTTTAAATAATATTTCATTTAATAATTTAGAGAGTGATTTGTAATTGTTTACTGGTCTAATCTGCGACTTTTTAAATTTAATATCCTTTAAATATTTACATTTAAATTGAATCGTTGAATTCTGGATGGAAACGATAAGATGAAATTTCTTCTCTTTTTCATATTAAAATTAGTTGTATAATTAACTTTTGAGTAGTATTCATGTTTTCATTTCATTTAGATTTTTTAATTTAATTTTATTTGAATATTTTTCCATTAACAAATTCATTCAAGAAAATAATGCAATTTGTTATTATTAAATTTATAGATTTTAGTATACATGCATCATTACCATCGCCGTTAATATGATGAATTTCTGTTGTAGAAAAATCATTAATATCTCATATTTACAAAAAATTAATTTTAATTACATATTTAATTATTATAACTATTATTGCTTATTATAGCTTATTATTATCGTTATAATTAAATAAATGCTCATTTTTATAATGACAACTATTAATAATATTTATATTAAAAATGAAGATATCTTATTAAAAAATTTATGCACATTAAGTATAATAAAAATATAATTTTATTAAATATCATATTTATTTTTTTACGTCAACAGATGAAACGTTATTTCTCTTAACGGCTCAGAATATGGCCTGTTCGAATAAGTATTTGAATCAAATATAATTATAATATTTTGGTTTATTAAAATTTTACTATAGTCAATAGTTATTTTTTCACATTATATTAATATGTAATGCGAGATATCGTCTCCAATAATTCAAATAATTATGTATAATCATTAAAATATTTCAAAAAATTAAAAAAAAATTTTTAAATAATTTTTATATCAAATTTATCTAACTATTATATCATCTATTGCTAAGGTTGATGTCACAAGTAATTGCATTTTTCTCATTATCTATGCAATTTCACTTTATTCTTTTAAATATTAATAACAATATTTAAAAAATTATATTATTTCAGATTAACAATAAAAAATTTTAATTTTTAAAAAATAATCTATAATTTATTTTACAATAAAGAATTGAATAAATTCTTTATAAAAATTTATTTAAAAATTCGATATTCCTCTAATTTTTTAACACGCAGAAATTCAAATTCCTTAAAGATGCTGTACATATAACGCTTCTCAGGAGCAAACAAACGTTTGTTTTATTTCACAAGTCGTTGTTTAAGTTTACCGTAATCAGAATATATTAGCTTAAGTTTTTAGTAAAAGTCGAAATAATAATTTTTAATTAATAATTTTTTAATATTAATCATTTCATAATGAACAGATTGGAAAAAATCAAAAAAATTGTATAAATATTAATTTTAAAGGTATATATATTTTTTATATTTTAACTGTAATATATTAGAATTTCATTTATAAATGCCAATAATTGGTTGAATGGTGGGTAGATTTAGTGCATTCGGCAAATTAAATATTCTATCTTTCTTAATTATTTATATTTAGTTAATGAATAAATAAATTTCTCGATTTGTTTAATTTCAAAAATGTATTTTTTAGGGATGAAATATTTATTTTCTTGAAATTATTTAGATCTTCGACTCTTGAATTTATTTTTTAATAGTACTCAACCTACACTCAACAATTTCGTCCTTCATCACATTTAAGAGAATCCCACCCCCGATGTATCGCGTTATCAGCGCTCTGATGCGCATTGCTTCTCTTTTAATTAGATCTAATCTTTTCCTCAAATAAACAATTAGTTCTATTTTTAAATTATAAATACTTTTTCCAAAAAATTTTTCTCAAATTTCTATAAATTTTATGACAGTCTAATTCTGATTTTTTATGTCGATATTATCTCTAAAATATCTTGTTATTATATTTTTGTATATATTCTGTGAATTTATGAATAATAAAATAAAAACATCATTGCTTTAATCAAGAATTGAAACTAACTTTTGTTGGTAAAAAATAATCTAAATGTCTAATTAAATCTATGAACATTTAAGTAATTGTTAAGGGTCATTTTTTTATCCTCTGAAGATATCATTAGAAATTTTCTTGCATAATTTCATCAAATTCAAACAGAATATAATCAAAGCTTAATATTTCGTGTACATTTATATCAAAAATTAATTATTTTTCACTCATGCCTTCATACCTTTTTTTCTTTTGTTCTGTTTCTGGATCTGAAATAATACTATTTACTTGTTTCTCTTATTATACATATTATTTCAACAATCAAAAATAAATTCTGATTATTAATATTCATTTTTAATCTAAATATTAAATTTAACTTTTCAAAGACTTGCATATGTATACTCTAGCAACTTTCATTTTTTAAATATAATTATGTACATTTCTGGCTAAAGCTTTAATTCTAAATTCAGGTGAATTTAAATTTTACTTGTAATTTATATATTATTTTTCAAGTTTTAATATTTAATAAATTTATTATTGATGTAGCTTTATTTGATGCAAGTGTTTAAATAACCTTACAATTTATAATTTTTAAAATTCTTGTTTCACATCAATATTCATAATATTATTGGAATATTAACACAAAAATTTGATTTAGTAAGCCTCCATAGACTTTCAATGTTTTGTGTGTGCAAAATAATTATTTACTGATTTAACAATAAATATATTAAAATTGTTGTTATAGAATAATTTTTCATTATAAATTTCGATATATTTGTTGCAATGCTGAATGCAAAAATAATAATGCGAATTTTATTAAAATTGTACATATTGAATTATCATAAATTATTAAATGAAAATTAAATAAAACAATTTAATTTTTTTAAAGTAAATTCAAATATATCAAATTTTTTTATTCAATTTATTTTAATTTTGTTAAATTGAAACATCTTATACTAGCATATTTTATATAAAAATAAATTTCACTATCAATAGCTCAAGGTATCATAGTATTTGATAAATTAATTTTATAAATTGTTTATTAATTCAAAAAATATTCAGATTATTTTTTTAAATTTTTCATATAAATTTTCACAAAGGTTATGAAAATTCTTATTAATTTTACATATAGTAAAATAATGAGCACAAAACATTTTATTTGATGCGAGGTGGGATCCTTTCCTTTTATTTTTTATTAAACCTCTTATTCCTACTATCATTAATAAATTTTAAATTTTGTATATTTTAAAATACTCTTTTACCATAGAATTTTAACATATCTTTAAATCATGTCAAAGATTATTTTACAATATTTTGCTTTTAATTTTTGATTTAATCATATTAAGTTATGAGTTTATTTTTTAATGTCGTATCAAAGTTTTTAATGTCGTATCATTACTTGACAATTTTAAAAATTTTCTCTTTTATATTAAATTAATTTAAAATTGACCACAAGACATGGATATACTTTTACATGTTTGTACACTATTTTGCATTATCTTTTAGATTTTATTGCCATAAAATAACGTTCCTAATATCGCATTTTTCATAAATGATAAAAGATTTTTATAAAAAATTTTTAGCAAGATTTTATATATCTTTTATGAGCTAATATAAAATCCTATTGAATTATCAAGGATAATTATATTATCATAAGATAATTAGATATCTAGCAATGATTCTTCATAAATTGTTTTTAAATGATAGGCACTGTATATGGAGTAAACGAACGTGCAAATTATTGAGGATTTCTATTAATATATTTTTGTGCACTTTGCTCAATACATTTAATAATTACTGATGGCCAATTTATCCATTAATAAAAAACTTAGAAAATAAACACATAATTATGCGTTCACATACCGTATATCCTTTAATAACTACCCTGGGTAATTATTTTTTCAACCTCTCGCTAGACTAATAGAAGTGAAGTAATTATTTGAGGGAGGGCAATTAATACAGGGTATACGGTAATTGTGTTTATTTTCTAAGTTTTTTATTATATATAGCTGTTTATTGTTAAATAATGTTTTTATCTTATAAAATATTAAATTTTTAGTTGATTAATATGGTCAAATAATTATTATTTATAAATCCACACAGAAATTCAAATCTGATCGTTTTATTTTCCAATTGAAAAATTTTAAATCAAAATCGCTTATAATAAATTCTAAAAAGACTCAAGAGTCTCATTTCAAAATAACGCTTTTATTTGATATAACGATAGTTATAAATTAAGCAATTTATGATGTAAAATATTATATTTATTTAAAGTTACATTTCGTCCTAAAAGTCCTTTCGCGTCGAACATGAATTAGTTCTAAAAAATTAATCGATACTATAATATTTTTGGTAATGTATATATATATATATATACATTTATATTTTTAAATAATAACTTCTATAAATGTATAACGTCAGAAATAGCTACATCAAGGATTTTTAATTATTATAAATATAGCATAGAGAGCGAATGTTTTAAAAGTAAACGATGTTATTTCATTACATTTTTATTGCTGTATTATTGCTTATCATATAAATAATTATTTGATCAATTTGATTCAAAAGTATATCTCGGAATTTAATCTGGTTATTATGTTATTAAGCATTTTATACGATAAAATATGTAATTTGATCTATAAAAAATCTTTTATTAAATTTAGCCTTCTATTTTGTAGCAATTTATTTATCAACGTTTGAAAAAATAAATATTCATAAAAATCAGGAAAACTGTTATTTTTGATGATAAATATATTTTCGGTCTATCTAAATAATTAAATATTTATAATAATTTTTAACAAACAACTTTTCTGTTTTTAATCATGCTAATTATTTAAAAATTTCATTACTTTCTAAATAGTTCTATCATCCAAATCAAGAAATTCACAATGATTTTTTCTTTATTTACATTATAACAAGTCGTTACATGCTAAAATATCGATAAGAGGCACTTTATTTTGTATATGATTTGATTATTTTTCTTTTTTCATATAATTTCCTTATCATGTATATCCTTGTAAATTAATTGTCAATAAATCAAAAATTAATGATCAAAATTTCGGATTCGTGATCCTATTCTTTTCATCAGACCCGCATTATTGGTGGAGAGAATTTGTTGAGCCGACACAAAGTCTTCAAACAAAATAGACCTCATTTTTTTACTTGGATTTGTATATTTTATGCTTAAATCAATTATAGTTTATTTGTACAAAAAATTGTGTAAAATTTAAAATAAAAAATATTTATTTTTTATTTTAATTTTCTTTTGTAGAAAATTTTTTCTTTTGTAGAAATTCTGTAGAAATTTTTTTATAGAAACTGTTAAATCGGTTGCAATCTTATTTAATTCAAATTCCAACAGATATTTTTTATTTCAAATGTTGAGTATAATAATCTTATAAATAAAAATTTTGTTAATAATAAAGTGAGTTTTAGGATAAATATTAACTTAAAATATTAATTTTTTGTTCATGACCTCCCATTCGTCTCAACCACCAATTAATCGAGAGTTTTTAAATTTGATTTGTATATTATTATATTTTGTAATTTTTTATTTTTGTTCACTATTTTAATTTTTTCTTTTGTAGAAACTTTTAAATCGGTTGCATTCTTAATTAATTCAAATTCTAACAGATATTTTTTATTATCTACATTAAAGAGTAGAATTTTGAGAACAAATTATACATAATTATTTAATAAATTGTCGATAAATTGTAAATTAATTTATAATATTAATTTAAAAATATAAATTAATTATTTATTAGAATTTCTTTTCACTTTCTTTTCAATTAATTCAATTTAAATGTCGATTTTCAAATATTGAGTATTCTTATCTTATAAATAAAATTTTTTTTAAATTAAAATGCGTTTTAAGATTATGTCACGGAAAGGGGAGCGATCCGCGAATAATAGAAAATTTAGGCTTAAACAAACTCACACAATTTTTCAAGCAAAAACAGATTGAAATTTTATTTAAAGCAATTAAAAAATTTTCCAATAAAAAGTATATTTTAATTCAAAGCAGTAAAAAGTCAGTTTTAGTTGAAAAGCAAAAATAAGTATTTAGAATGTAAAAAAGCAGAAGAAATTACGAAGAAAGAATAATAAAAAAGATTGAAGATAGCCGATATAAAAAAGGGGTTGGTCAAAAATTAAAATAGGAACATAAAAAAACAACCAATCAAAAAATGTATGTATTTTAAATTAAATAAAATGCAGGTGTTTTGATAAAAACAAAAATGGTTTTAATAAAAAAAGGGGCTTTTAAATTTTAAATAAAAAAAGGGAATTCTTTAATTTTAAATGTTCGTTAAACGACAGATTAAATACTAAATATCCAGCAAGTCAAAGGAGCAAATCTATATTGTTCTTTGAAGCAACTCTATGTATATTCTACACTTTTGACTTGAAAGTAGTTTGTTCATTATTACTTCTTTTCATAGCAACTTGCCTTTTGGACCATTTATGCTACATTGTGTGAAAAATAAAAAAAATAATAATTTTTTTCTTTTCCAATTTTCATTGTTCATAATTTTAATTGATGTTTTCATAATAGTTATAGTAAATTATATTACAAATAATATTCCAGCAAATGGGTCTATAACATTAAAAATTTAAAAAAAAACAGTTATTATTACATTATTTTAAATTAAACAATTGTTTTTAAAATTATAAAAAATATTTAATTTTAATTATTTAACATTTATAAAATAAAATTAATTATATCTAAATTGAATGTAAAATTTAATCATTTGCTTCGATTATATGGCAAATTTTTTTATCATTGCCAACATTATTAAAAAATTTTATAATATCATATTCACTTAAATTTTTAATTTTTAACTAAATATTTTACTAAAATTCATCTCTAGTATCAAATCAAATATTTTTTTTCTAGTATCAATAAAATATATTTTTTTCTAGTATCAAATCAATCTTTCTAGTATCAATCTTTTTTTCTAGTATCAAATCAAATATTTTATTTTTTATTTATTTTTACTATAGAAATTTATTATGGGTTCATTGTTATAAATTAATTGATTAGTTTATTACTTAATTATCATTAATATTTATAATAAATATAAGTTTATATAGATTTCAACATAATTTTATATATTTCATTAGTTTATTTAATGATATAGAATGCTGCAACTCTTTTTAAAATTATATCTTCCGCTGTTTTTCATTTCTTATAAAGTGTATTCGTGTCTAGTTTCTAATACATATAATTACTTTTATAATTTTTTATATGTATTTTAAAAATAAATTGATAATAATTATGATAATTAAGTATTTTTATTGAGTAGTATCAGAATTTTTTAAATGCTTTAATTCGGGATCTTTGATTTCAATGCTTTATTCAATTGTAACAATTTTTCCTGTATAATATAATTTTGCTTGTACAATACTTTGAAAATATCTTATTAAATTTATACTATTTAATTATATAAAATCCTGCAACTCGTTAAGTTTAAGCCTAAAATTCATTTACACACCTTTAAGTGATAAATTTTTCATTAAAATATTGGAAAGCTTTTCAACTTTTTATAAATCAAAAATTTTAAAATTAATGTTACTTATAAGAATGTATATCATTATTTTCACATGTTATTTTAATTTTATTTTTAATATAATTTGATCAATAACATAATTCTTATAAATTACATAAAAAACATTATAGTTTTTAGAATCTTGAGCTTACAGGGTCGGCACTGACAAAAAGTTTATTTTAAAATGTATTTATTATGTTTAATTTTTATTTCAATAATTTTCATTAAATATTCAAGTATGTTCAAATAGATTATTTCTAATATCTTCCTCTAAAAATTACAAAGAAAAAAATTTATAAATAAAAAATGAATAATTTTTATAAATTCTAAATCATGATTATATACTTAGGAAATATTTGTGTGGAAAGTATTTTATTCAATGATTAAATATTGTTTAAAATTGAACTATCACCAAATTGTAGATTCATTAAAATTTTTTTGTGTTTGATTATAGTTGACATAAATGACGAGACGGATGTGTGAATTATTTAGGATTTTAATCATTAACTCAAATATTTTATTTTGTATTTATTTTTACTATAGAATTTTATTATGTGTTCATTGTTCTAAATTAATTGATCAGTTTATTACTTAATTATCTATTAATTTTTATAATAAATAGTAATTTTATATTATATTTCAATACAATTTTATATTTCTTCAAAGTTTATACATTGATATAAAATCCTGCAGCATTTTTAAAAATGATATCTTCCGCTGTTCTTCATTTTTTATAAAGTGTATTCGTGTCTAGTTTCTAAAATAATTACTTTTATAATTTTGTATATTTAATTTAAATATAATATGGATAATAATTATGATAATTATGTATTTTTATTACGTAGTGTTGGTAAATGTCCAGCTCAGCGTACACATGTCCGCAAAGGGAATTCTGCAAAAATGATTTTTTGCTGCATTCTTCTCCTCTCTTTCTCTCTACCATAATTCTCCGCAGCTTATTAAATGATAGGTGACAGTTTGGCGTAGACAATAAAGGAAGTAGAAATAAATAATAAAAGTAAAATTGAAAGAATATTTATTTACAATAAATAAAAATTTAAACCATTTAAAACGCAGTCTATTCCAAAATGCCTCAATTTGTTGGGTATTTGCGCCATTCTTTGGGTTCATGAAAAATTCTTGGTGATTAACAGTTTGATGCTGATATCCGAGTTGTTCAAGTCCGATATAGGCGCGCCACTCATCAGAGAAAATAAGAGTATTACGCGCAATGTGACGCTCAATCAGAGGCTGCAAAGTAGCCTTATCCCTCTTTTTTACAAAAAAAATCGGGTTACGGAGCTAGGTAGAAAAACGTTAAGTTAAAAATTATTGTTCTATTCTAACCCTCTTTGATAATTCTTCCATTCCTTATCCCTATACCATGATATCCCAAATATCCAAGAAAGCCAGGATATTATATTTTTTACTTCTTATATTATTTATATCTACTTCCTTTATTGTCTACGCCAAACTGTCACCTATCATTTAATAAGCTGCGGAGAATTATGGTAGAGAGAAAGAGAGGAGAAGAATGCAGCAAAAAATCATTTTTGCAGAATTCCCTTTGCGGACATGTGTACGCTGAGCTGGACATTTACCCGTAGTGTTATATGTATGTAAGTATATAGCATGGCCTATCAGAATTTTTTAAATGTTTTAATTCGGAATCTTTGATTTCAATGCTTTATTCAATTTTAACAATTTTTTCTGTAGAATATAATTTTGCTTGTACAATACTTTAAAAACATCTTTTTAGATATTAGATGTATACTATTTCATTTATAGAATCATGCAACTCATTTAGTTTAAGCACAAATTCATTTACAGACCTTTATGTATAAAATTTTCATTAAAATATTTGAGAGCTTTTTCAACTTTTTATAAATCATACTTATTTCATAAATATTTTAAATTAATGTTACATATAAGAATGTACAATATCGTTATTTTCACATGTTGTTTTAATTTTATTTTTGAAATATAGCTTGATCAATATATAATTCTTATCAATTACATAAAAAACATGTTAGATTCTAGAATCTTGAGCTTACAGGGTCGGCACTGACAAAAAGTTTATTTTCAAATGTATTTATTATGTTTAATTTTTATTTCAATAATTTTCATTAAATGTTGAGAATTTTCTTCTCAACAATATTAAAGACTAAAATTAATTTTAAAAGAATAAAAACTTTATTTAAAATTAAAATTTTAAACTTTAAATTAAAAAATAAACAGAAGAACTAACTTTTACAATTTTAACTTTATTTAAGGAACAATTAAAACTTAGAAGAGCTCAACCTTTTCCCAAATTTCCCGAGTTTAAATATGGATAAAAATGGGAGGGTTTTTATAGAAAATAAAGATTTTACAAAAAGTACATGATGAATTTTTTGAGAATTTGGAGAAAGTAGGCGTTTTTTTTGGTGAATAAGCATGATTAAAAAGGAAAAAATTAAAAATAAATATTTTGACAAAAGAGACAGGCGACAAAATGTTAAAAAATAAGTCGCCTTTCGGGACATTAAATATTCAAGTATGTATCTGTTCAAATAGATTATTTCTAGTATCTTCTAAAAATTACAAAGAAAAAATTTATAAATAAAAAAATAAATAATTTTTATAAATTTAATGAATTTATTATTAAAATATTTTTGATTTTTATTTGATATAAATTTATTATTTTATTTGAACATATTTAGCGGGCATTAATACATTTTTTCTCAAAATTATAGAAAAATTGGCAAGTAAAATTGGCAAGTAAGCGTTTTAAAATGAAAAAAAAATTTATCTTTTTTTCCTGCAGCTTATTGGCAAGTAAAATATTCATACTAACTTTTTTACAGGTTTATAATTTAAATATTTAATAAAATTTACAATTATTTCAATATTATGTAATCTTGTACTCAATTAAAAAATTCTGTACTTTAATTGTTAAATAGATCTTATGATCTTACAATTAACTTGAATGTTGTCACCACCAATCGTATTGCCCAAAATCAGTGTTTTTATTAATTTTAATCTTTCAAAATTTAAATTAGCTAGATATATTTAATTGTATTAGTATTTGTTGTAGGGTATCCACGTTCCGTTTAGTCTACCTCCTCCAAAGGAGGATGGTTGAAAAAATATTTAATACAGAAAATATGGCAAATTAAGAAAAGATTTCATAATCCATTAATCAATATTCAATTAAAAATTTAAAAAACGATTTATTTGTTAAAATTTAATTGTTTATTTGATATTTTTATATCAATGTGTACGTACAATTGAATTTTATCGCCTGTGATAAGAATTTAAAAATAAAAAACATTTATTCAATGTCTATCTGTTGTCATTTTCTTGTTAATCAGATGATGTGCAGTTTTAAAGACCGTAGTGCGACATTTGCGGACGGACATTTGCGGACCGACTTTTGCGGACGGACATTTGCGGATTGCGGATAGACATTTGCGGACCGACTTTTGCGGACGGACATTTCCGGATTGCGGACGGACATTTGCGGACCGACATTTGCGGACCGTTTTTTAGTAAACAAAATTGAAAAATATTTAGTAATAAGAATCAATTTCAAAAAATAATCAAATAGTTTTTAAAAGATTATTTAAAAATGTCGTATATCTAAAGATTATCGAAATTATTTCCTGCAAGTCTATATTGTAACGCACGCAGATGTGCTATAATCTGTTCGTTTGTTGGATTTTGAATTGCGTCGAAACGCAGAACAAGTTCCTTTATTGCCTTATCGTTATTTATGTATTTGGTGGTACGACGATTAATTTTAACTGCTTGTGTAGGATCCAGCTGATATATTCGAATACGATCTTGCATTATTCGTTCCTCCTGCTTTATTACGGTGATGAATCTAAACATGTACAATATTATTTGTTAGTTAATTTTTAATTAAACCGATAAAATAATGTTATTAAAAAATTAATTGGTACTTTGATAACGACGGATGTAAATTTGTAAAGCGTCTACGCAATGCAAGATGGTATCCTTCCTGAGCATTATTAGTTCTGCAAAGGTCAGTTATAACAGAATCGTAGTGGTTCCACACCTCGGGTGGGAAAGCGGCTGGTTGATTATTTTCTCTTTGTATGTATACGCTTAATAAAATAATAAAAACAAAATTATAGAACCTAAAAAACTTTTACTTCTTAAAATAGTCGTAAATTGGTATTGCTTCAGGAACCGCTTGTTCCCTCAGAATTGTATAATAATCTGGAACTCGATCGAGTGGAATAAATGAAAGTGCTGCCAAGGATCGAATGTCTCTACGGAAAACTTCATTTCCCTCATAGTTTTGGGCAAAACCATCGCGCTAAGTTAAAAGATTTTAAAAAACTATAAATGTAAAACCCGAATTCGTCGTAAAACAGATTGACCTAAATGAAACAAACACATCCGAAAAACAATACCGGGCCAAACTCGTTGAAATCCATTTCTGGCAGCTTGTTCATAATCCATCATTATAGATAAAGGTTCTGCTTCAATATGGTCTCGTAGTACTTCAAATACCCGCCCATATGTATCAGCCGCCTTATTACACATGAGTATATATGCCGATGGAATTGAAGATTTTTCAACAAGGACATTTAATGTATATAATTGAAGAAAATTTGAGGGGCTTATTTTAAAGGTACCATCACCGCTCCAATGGCGATAAGTACGTACAAACTAAAACTATTGACAGCCACTTTTTTGCTTTCTTCGAGCCACTTTTGTTTTTTATTTTATAATTTTTAAATTTAATCAAGTCAATATGAAGCAAATTTTAAACATATTAATTCTTTTATTAATTATTAATCACTCTTCTGAATCTAGCGGAGGAGTTGTTGGCGGAGCAGCAGCAGAGACAGCGGCAAATTTAATAAATTCAAAAGGTAGTTATAAATTCAAAAGGTTATTACTATGATTTACATAAAAATTTTTAAATTAGTTAACTCCAACTCCAATCCAAACTACTTTTATCCAATAACAGTTAAAGGGCCAAATTCTGTTGAATTTTTACTAGACAAGGAAACCGTCGACAACTCAATTGACTTAACTACATTTTTTGAATTAATGGCACTCGCTTCACGAAAGAGTTTCGTCGGTACCTGTTGTTATTACGGTAGTTGTTAATTTATATGTTATAATTTTTACAAAATTATTAGATGAAGACGGCGTAATACAACATTTAAGCCGCCAACATAGCATGGAATTAATTAAAAGCAGAGCAACTACTAAGAATAGACAGACAGTATTTAATTGCGACTTAGTTTGTCCATATTCTTGATGTATTACAAAAGAATGATCTGATTTATAAAAAAATTTGAATTTAATATGATTTGATTTCATTTACACAACATTTTTAAATAATTTCTTAAAAATGATTCTTATTACTAAATATTTTTCAATTTTTTTTACTAAAAAACGGTCCGCAAAAGTCGGTCCGCAAATGTCCGTCCGCAATCCGGAAATGTCCGTCCGCAAAAGTCGGTCCGCAAATGTCTATCCGCAATCCGCAAATGTCCGTCTGCAAAGGTCGGTCCGCAAATGTCCGTCCGCAAATGTCGTACAATCTTAAAGACAAATATATTTTAAATTAATCTATTAATAATTAAATATGTATATTTTAAAATAATTAAATCTTATTGTCTAGGATAAATTGATCCGCTTCAAATTCGTTTCATATGGCTAACTACTCTGATATACTTTATTAAATAAAATTTTATCTTGCATACTTATTTTATAATATGATTTCATTAAATATCTAAATAGTGTTAATACAATTATTTTTACTATAGATATACAATCATTTTGAATATTATATTATAAAAATTAAAGTGAATTTTAATATTTTTAACGAACTATTTTATTATTTTAATCTTACTAGAATATATATTTATGTACTTAAAGCTCTAATCCATTTTCCCTCATTAAATTATATAATATTATAATTTTATCTGAAGAATAAAATTTAATAATTGAAAAGTATAATCAGTAGAATGAATAAACTTAAATTTGTTGTCATAAACTAAATTAAAATAAAATTCAATCTATGTTGAATTTGTCTTTATTTAAAAGGATATCTTAAATTAAATTCGTAAATTTATTCAATAAATTAATTTAGAATATTAATCTATAAATATATATTTTATGAAATGTTTGCTTCAGTGATAGGTAATTTATGCTGTTAATTTTATTTATGCCTTCAAGAAATTTCTTGCTGCATTTTCACTAGCCGTTTGTTTTAACAATTATATACTAGTTAAAATTAATAATAATTAATCAGCTATTGATTCCTTAACAATATAATCAAATATTTAAAATTAACATAAACTGAACCAAATTTGATTAATTTGTGTAACATATATCATATATTTATATAATTTTATTTAGTTTATTTTATTAAGATTTTATTGGGTATTAAATATATAAATGTCCTTCTTTAATCATCGAATATTTAAATTATATTTAAAATTATTTCAAATTTTTTGGGTATACATGGTTTAGAATTCTCTATATGACTACTTATAATTACTTTTATAATAGCTGATCTAAATTGCAAAACGTCTACGTATTCATTGGTGGTACCCATAAAGTGCGCAATTTGTTTAGTATAAGTCAGCTGTGAACACATTTTAGTGGTTCCACACTTCTGTCGATTCCACACTTTATTTTTTTTAGAAAATTTGAAGTTTAATATGTATATTCAGCTATTTATATTAAGTATAAATCAAGTTTATGAATAATATTGTGAAGCAAAAATTATAATTTACATAAATTAAATTAACTTTTTTATTATGTAAAATTAAATTTGTTATTAAATATATAATTGTTGTTCGATGAATTTAATGTTGAATTCACATAATTAAAATCTATATCAATTGTTAACTCTTGTATCATATTTAAAGACATATACCTAACTAAATATTTTCTAAATAATTTATTTTTTTAATTATTTATTTTTTGTAATCAATGTTTTAATGTTATTTTTGATTTAAATATTTATCTGCAAGAACCTTTGTAGACTTTTGTTGAAGTAGTAATAAGGACTTGTTTCTCGATACCAGAAATATTTCTTTTATAAATTTTAGCCTTCTTTTTTGAAGAAATTATTATATTTTTTAATTATTAACAATATCTAATTTATATAAATTATTAAAATTAACGTTTAATTATAAACACATATTTTCAATTTGAAATTTGCACTGAATTTTACACTGAAAATTATACTGAAAATTACACAATTTTAAAATTACACTACGATAATATACATAAATAGTTGTATAAATAGCTTTATTGCTTTTAATCTTGTTTTAATTATTTGTACAAAAATTTTAAAAATTTAAAATTATTTTTTTATTTTATTTTTGTTTAAGTTTTAAATTTTTTATTTTGAATAAACTGTTAAATCGTTTAAGACGTTAACTCAAATTCTAACAAATATTTTTGATTATTTACATTGAAGATAGAATTTTGAGAATTATGCATAATTATTTATTAAATTAAGTGTCAATAAATTGTAAATTATTTTATAATATTAATGTAATAAATACTTTCTTTTCAATTAATTCAATTCAAATGTCGATTGTATTCAAATGTTGAGTATGATAATTTAATAAATATTTTATTCAAACTAAAGTGTGTTTTAAGATTAAACACTGATAAAACATTAAACACAGGCAAAATCAAATATTTCGAAGCAGATTGTATTCTTTATTCATTATTTAACTTTTTATTAATATATACACTTATATAAAAATTCAAGATTATATTTGCTTTTTATTTTGAAATTTAGAAAAAATTTTTTAAACATGATGTTAAGATTAAAAATGAATTTTCATTTAAAGCATAAATTAGTTTGCTAAATTAAAATCCATCTGTATAACATTTTAATTTAATTTTATAGTAATAATTTAAATTTTGTTTTTAATATTTTACGTAACTCAAACAAATATTAAATTATTGTGAACATTATCTACTTATTATTTATTTATTCCGTTGAGCCGCGATATTCCCCCCTGAAGCATTTCAGTTGCCTCCACAATTTGTAATCCTATTTGATGTATAATTGGAGCATCCTCTCGTCTGATTCGAAGATATATAGGTTAAATGAACATTCCATAACTATTAAACTTATATAATTTTTCTACATGACATAATAAAAAAATGATAATTTTTTATATTGGCAATAAATTTTTAATTAATGATTAGTATAGTCTGGACAAGAATAAACATTATTTGAATCGTTAATTTTATAAAATTCTAATTTTAAATTAAAAACTGAAATTTACATTTATAAATAATTAAATTTTTAATAGTCTGAAAATATTAATTTTTAATTATAATATTTTTATTGAAAAAGCTCATTTAGCTTTTTTACAATAATGCTATAGGTCTTGTCAATTTATTACCTTTGTGAAACTTTTAAGTATTCGATCATTAATAAACTTATTAATTTATAGTGTTTCTCAAATTTTCGAGCCCAACAATAGTTGAAAGGATAAAAGAATATTATCAGCCTTAAATCTGTTTGAAAATAGGTTGGATGTCTTTTTGAATAATTTTGTTTTGTTGTGTAGGTTGATGAAATTTGGTTTCTAACTCATATATCTTCTTCTCTCAATTTTATAAAATTAACGATTCATTTTAATAAATTTTCCTACAATTGAATTTTTTTCCCAGAAATTTTTTTAAATTCATTAAGTAGAAGACATTTTTTCAAAACTTTATTTATAATAGTATTACTTAAAAATTATAAAAAAATTTTTAATTTAAAATAATTACCATATTTGTAATTCAAATTAACACTAATTTCAATTAACACTAAAGAAAAAAAATTAAACTAATAAATTAAGTGTTAATAGATCGTAAATTAATTTAAAATATTGATGTAAAAATATAAATTATTTTTCAGACTTTCTATACAATTATACTAATCTTATAAATAAATTTTATACAAATTTATATTGCATTTTAAGATTAAATATTAAAAAATTTAGCAAAATCAAAGAAACTTTCTACAATTCTGGCAGGAAAGATGTTTGTTCATTATTTCGCTTTTATATATAAACCTATACAAATAAAATTATATTATATTTGGCTTCTTATATTGAAATTTAGAAAATTTTTCTATCAAATGTATCATATTTTTAAACATATTGTTAAAATTTAAAACTAAAATTTCATATTAAAATAATTTAAAACGTAATTTTGTTTGCTTAAATTTTTTAAATTTAGTTATTGAATGTAATTTATTTGCTGAATATAATCATATTAATTTATTAATTAAAATAATCTCGAGAATGTTAAGTTCATTTATCTTTGTTTCAAGACGTGGTATTTTAACAAATACTTCCTAGATAATTTTAATTTAAAAATACATTTTTTTTAGTTTAATAATTCAATAGTTTTTTTTGAATAAATAAAATAATTTATTTTAAATATAATTTATTTAGAATTAATTACTAAATAATTTAACCTAATATAAATATTTTTAAATTTTATTTTAATTAATTTGAAGTAATTAAATTAGTAGGTACCGAAGAAATTATTTGTAATATTTATTAATTTATAAAATTTAATAAAATATTTTCATAATAAATAAAAAGTCTTTACAAATATAAATATGCTAAAAATACGATTATTTTAACATATATATCTTTTTAGCAATAATTTGTTTTTATTTCATATCTTTTAACGTCCGCTTCCTGTGCTTGTAAAGCGTCAGCCGAGTAGACCTGGAACTTATTAATTTTAAAATTTAATTCAAATTTGCGTAAGAAATATTCAATAAGAATTAATATTTTACATCTTTAAATTTTTGTTTTTATATCTTTTAATTTTATTTTCTTTTCTATAATTTTAACTTTGAAATAAATTTCGTTTATTGATAGAATAATTGAAAATCACACTATAGAACTAACAGTTAATCACTTTGCAATATATAAATTTATTGAACATTATCTTACTATTAAACCTTCTTATAATTTTTCCACATAACATAATAAAAATATGATTATTTTTTACATTGTCAATAAATTTTCAATTAATGATCAGTATAGTCTGGACAAAGAATAAGCAATATTTGAATCATTATTCTTAGGAATTATTTTAATTTTAAATTAAAAACTATTTAAATACTTAAATTTTTAATATCAATTATTTGGATTATTAATTTTTAATACTTATATATTTATTCTGCTGACTTTCTAATAGATCACTTAGCTTTTTACATTAATGCTACAGGTCTTGTCAATTTATTACCTATGTGCAACTATATTTAAGTATTCGATCATTATCAGACATTAATTTATAAAGTGTGTTCTCAAATTTTCGAACCCAACCATATTTAAAAAAGCAAAGAATAGTATCAGTTTTAAATATGTTTTGTATTTGCAATTATAATAATTATGCTTTCTATTTATAATTTTTCAATGCTAATTTACATTTGTTGTGTGTTAGTATAGATGTAAAGAATTTTAATATTATTAATATTATTTTATTAGTTAAAAAGTAATATATAATTCTTATTTTTAATTTAATTATAAATTTGATAATTAAATCTTTAGTCTAGGTAACTGTAGTTAAAATCAACTAATTCTGTCTCATATTTTTAATTTTATTTATTAATTAGAATTTTTTATTATTTTAAAATAGTATAGTCTGGACAAAGAATAAGCAATAATAAATTAGCTGTAAATAAATAATAAATTAGCTGTAAATAAATAATAAATTAGCTGTAAATAAATTCAAAATTAATTTACTCAAATTATTCATCTCTAATTTCAAGTTCCTTTAATTAGTTGACTTTTATCAACTGTTTTTAATCTTTTTTGATAACAATAATACTTTAATATTAATTTTAACATTTTTAAATATTTTAATGTTGAAGTCGTGAAGTGTTCAGATTCTTTTGAGTCATTTTTTAATATTATTCTAAATTCATTATATTGTTTTCTTTTTATTTAAGATTCTAATTTTTTTTTGATGTCTGTTTTTTAATTTCAAATTACACATACAAAATAATTAATCTAGAAATTGATTTTGAAATATATTTAAATTTTTGTGATATAGATAATTTTATTAATATTAAAATGTTGTTTGGAATTTTTAATAGGGATTTTTGGAATATAAATATAGCCAATAAATTTTTACGAATATATTTTAAATAACAGCAATTTAAGAATCGATTGTAATTTTTGCTCTTTATTTATGTAACACACTGCACAGAAAAAACCAAGCCATCCAACCTATCCTACCCACTGACAATCTTTACATAATGTAGCCTAAACCCACCATTAAAAAATAAATTATGTAATAGAAAAATAATTTAAGAGTAAATGCCAATAATTGATAATTTTATCAATATTTCTGCCTTTAATTAGAAAAATATATTGAATTATTAATATAAAATTTTTATCACTAAAATAATAAATATCAGTCAAAAAATAATTTAATTTTTTAATAATATGTATTTTTTTATTTTTTAATATCTAAAAATAAATCAAGTTGATCGAACATGCAGAATAATTATTAAAGTTATAATATAAAGCGAATAAAATTATATTTTCTATAAGAATAATATAATTTTTTATGTATATTTTAATGTTTTTAGCTGATTAATAACATTAAAATATAATACAAATTACAAAAAAAATAAAATATTAATGTACTATCAGTGAAATCTCAAAGATAATTGGAGCTTATAAAAGAAGAACTGCAAACATTAAAATAAATATAGCTGTTTTATTAAAAATTTATTATATGTATAATACATATATTTAATATAAATTTATCTAATATAACTTTACTTTTAATTTAAAAATTTTTTTATAAATTTAACGACTAATGGTACATCTAATATAATACTAACAACATAGATATAAACAAATCGAACATAGTAAATTAATTAGCCCAGTTATCCAATGAACAGCATACTCTGGGAAAACTAAAATATCTAAAGTTTTATTTAATTGCTATTAATTTATTTGATTGCTATTATTATTAATACTAGCGAAGAGACTCGCCCTTCGGGCGAGTCTCTTCGCTAGCCTAAAACTATAAAACTTTGTTTTTTTGCGTCTATTTATCTATTGCCTGAAACCTTTTTCTTTAGCCGTTTCAACAACATCTACTAAATGCTAGAATCATTATCAACACATTGTCAAAAATCTTATCTACCGTGTCCCCGAATTCTAATCTACCCATTTGTTTAAACACTTATCTACTCAGTATCTGAAATTTTAACGACACATTGTCTGCAATTTATCTACCCGTTGACTAAACTCTTAGCTACCCATTGTCTGGACCAGTGTTTGAACTTTTATCTGCCCAGTGTCTGCGCTTTTATATGCCTATTGTCTAGATCTTAGCTACCCATTGTCTTGGCTCTTATCTACCCAGTGACTGAATTTTTATCTACGTATTTGTCTGAAATTTTAGCCACACATTGTCTAGTTCTTATCTACCTATGACAAGAATCTTATCTTCCCACTTGTCTTAACTCTTATCTACCCAGTGCTTGAACTCTTATTTGCCCAGTGTTTGAACTCAAATCTACCAAGTGTTTGTGCTTTTATCTTAACATTGCCTAAACGATTAAAAACACATTGGTAAAACTCTTAGCTACCCATTGTCTGAAGTCTTATCTACCCATTTCCGGTAATTAACTACCCAGTGTCTGAACTTTTATCTACACATTGTCTGAATCTTATCTTCCCAAAGACAAAACTCATATCTAATCATTGACCAAACTCTTATGTGGCCATCGTCTGATCTCTTATCTACCCAGTGTTTGAAATCTTATCAATCCAGTCTGAGCTTTTATCTACACATTGTCTAGATCTTATCTACCCATTGGCAAAACACTTATCTACCCAGTGTTTGAGCTCTTATCTACCCAGAGTCTGAGCTTTTACCTACACATTGTCTAGATCTTGGCTATACAGTGTCTGGACTCTTACCTACTCATGACCAGAACACTTATCTACTCAGTATCTGAAATTTAAACGACACATTGTCTGGATATTATCTACCCATTGGCAAAACACTTACCTACCCATTGTCTGACTCTTATCTACCCAGTGTTTGAACTCTTATCTAACCAGAGTCTAACAGTGTCTAACTCTTATCTAACAGTGTCTGGACTCTTATCTACCAGGGGTGTGCCATTCCGCCTTCCGTCTTTCGCCTTTCGCCAAAATTCCGCCTTTTTTGGACTTTCGCCTTTCGCCTTCCGTCTTTCGCTTTTTAAATTTACTTTCGCTATTTCGCCTTCCGCTTTTTCGGGCGAAAGGCGAAAGTAAATTTAAAAAGCGAAAGACGGAAGGCGAAAGTCCAAAAAAGGTGGAATTTTGGACACTTTTGAAATTATTCTAAAATACGGCTAAAAAAGAGGACATTGACTTCATAGCCTTTAGATACCCCGCAAATCCCTTGATATCCCCTATATCCGTCCAATACTAATAGGGATTGTAACACTCAAATGATGCTTTGATTTGCGACCAAAGCTTTGATTTGACCGATCTTTAGAGTTATATTATCATAGCGGAAAAATTTTAAAAAATTCCGCCTTCCGTCTTTCGCCTTTCGCCAAAATTCCGTCTTTTTTGGACTTTCGCCTTTCGCCTTCCGTCTTTCGCTTTTTAAATTTACTTTCGCTATTTCGCCTTCCGTCTTTCGCTTTTTAAATTCACTTTCGCAATTTCGCCTTCCGCCTTTCGCTTTTTAAAATCTGTTTCGGCACATCCCTGTTATCTACGTATGACCAGAACACTTACCTACACAGTATCTGAAATTTTAACAACACATTGTCTGGGTATTATCTACCCATTGCCAAAACTCTTATCCACCCAGTGTTTGAACTCTTAATTACCCAGATTCTGAGCTTTTACATACGCATTGACAAAACTCTTATCTACCCTTTGTCTGTACTCTTATCTACCAAAAAACAAAACTTTTATCTACACATTGACTGAACGCTTATCTACCAAGTTTTTGAACTATTATATACCCAGTGTCTGATCTTTTATCTACATTGTCCTGGTTTTTTCTACTCCCTGCGCAACCCAGTGTCAAAACTCTTAACCACCTCTGCCTGTACTCTTTTTTACCTAGTGCCCGAACTTTTATCTAGTCATAGGCTGGATCTTATCTAACTGTTGGCAAAACTCTCATCTACCTTTTGCCTGAACATTAATCTACCCATTGCCAAAACTCATATCACCGCGCTGGTTTGGCCTCAAATCTACCCATTGGCAGAGTTGTGCAATTTCATACTGCATAGGCCCATTGCCTGTACTCTTATCTACCCACTGCCACAACTATTATCTACTAATTGTCTGAACTCATATCTAACCATTGTCACCACTTTTGCCATCGCAAAATCTAAACTCTTGTCTTCCATTGACACTCTTATTTACCTAGTGGATGATCTTTTTTCTACACATTGACGGGTATTAACCCAGTGGATGGTCTTTTTCCAACACATTGTAGGGACTTATCTATCCATTGGCAAAACTCATATTCAAGAGCAGGAAAATTATGCTAGCCTATTGTAGGAACTGGCTTCTGCATATTAAAAAAGTCTAAACTCTTATCTCACTTTTGCTGGAACTAATTTTTTGTTTAAGATCAACAACCAGTTCATAATATCTCAGGAAAAAGTAATAAATGTTAGGATAAAAATTATCATTCTAAAGGAGATGAAAAATAAATTTTAGAATATAGGAAAAAAACAACAATTGCATTTTTTTATAATAAGTTTGTTTATGTGAGATGAAAAACTTGTAAAAACTCAAAGTATAAATCAAAAGTATGTATCTATTACTCTTTTCCTATAAAAAATGTAAATTTTAATTCTATATCTAGTTTCACCATATTTTGACCTTTTCTTGCAAATAAGAAAACATATTTTTATCCTTTTTCTATTCTCTTTTCTCTCTCTTAACTGTCTTTTTAATTTACATTTTTGTCCTTTTTTGTTTATTTTGTTTGTTTTTTTGGTGTTCCCTTTTTTCCTTCCTCCGCCCCTTTTTCTCTTTCTAACCTTTTTTGTTTACTACGTCCAAACACTTCTTGCGCCGAAAAACCGAACAGACAAACGGACATAAATGCTCAAATTATATATAGGATTTTTTATTAATTAGCTATTATTATTAATATTTTTTGAAGTATAAAGATTTTTAATAAACTTAAGAATAAAAATAATCTATAATGTGATAAACAATTTATATTTTTATGTAATGGCAGGATATAAGACAAGGCAGATTATACGTACGAATAAGATGATGATTATGATTAGAATAAATAATGCGAGCAAAATTAAATAATTTTTTGGATGAAAATAAAATATTTTATAAGTTCAATTAAAATATAATTTGTATAAAAATATTATTAAAAAATTCTACGGGCTTCAACAAGTAATAATCAAGTTTACGTTGCATCATAAAACTTAAAATAATTTTAAAAAATTATATTCCGGATTATTTATTTATAATGAATTTATATATTACTATTTATAATATAATAATTTAAAAATGTTGCACAAATAATCCTTGAAATTGAAATAGTATAGATTGATATAAATTGACAGGTAATCTTTATTTGTAAATATTAATAAAATAACATTTATCATTCGTAATTTTCAACAAAAATATAAAATGAATTCGAATAAAAGGAGGTAATTTTCTATATATAAATGAAAACGGTACAAATGTTGGAGTAGTTTACGCAAATATGACAAGCATAAATTATTCATATTAAGTGAAAACATATTCAAAGATATTGAAGCTACTTTTACAAAAATAGTTTAGTCAAATTTTTCTTATATATAAAAATATTCTTTGAGAATTATATCTCATCTTGTCGTTAATGGCTAAATTAACATTGAATCATAAAAACTAAAATAATGTTAATATACAGAAACGAAATAATTTCTACAGAAATTATGTTTATAAAGAAACCATAAAGGATGTCTACATAGAAATAATTATATAAATTGTTAAATAAGTTTATTGTTATTAAAGTATAAATGTAAATTAAATTATTTTAAAATTTCAAAAATATCTTCTCTATTTTAAAAGATAATAAATTTTTACGAGTTTAGAAATAGAGGAAAACAATTATAAATCAAATTTTAAAAAATATTGAAAATTAAAACTTGACTTCTATGAGTAATTTGAGTAAAGTAAATTTATAATTGATATAAATTAGCATATTATATTTTATATAATTCTGAAGGATAGAATGTGAGCGGTTAGCTTAACATTCCTCAAATCAACAATTATAATTATGTAGATATTTATATAAATATGTATGTAAATTGTGGATATACAGCTAGAGTTTTTTGTGCTTAAAACTTAAAATGAAGCAAGATTTCATTGATTTCAAAATTAATGATTTGCTTAGAAATATCAAAAGCAAATTCTTCATATATTCAAAATTAAAATTTTAATGAAATATTAAGATTATTCTGAGGTGCAAAGTTGATAATTCATATTAGATTAACAATTAATTTTTTCCAAACAATTAATTTCATAACAATAAATCTTTTATACATTACATGAAACAAGTGATTATTTTAATGTATAAAATTTTAAAGCTAATTTATTAAATATTAAAAATAAAATAGAATAATTTAATATTGTGAATAATTTACTTGAAATTTAATTTTAAATATATTAATCGGAAGAATAGTAAAGTTGATGAGACAGATGAGGTAAAATCTGTACGACAATTTGTGTTTAACACATATTTTAGTTATAATAATTCATTATAAAAATTTAAGATTAATAAACTTCTGAAAATTGAAAATGGTTATCTAATTAGTAGGGTTGGTCCCCGACGGGGGGGGAGGGCCACGGGGAAAATTTTCGGGGAGGCAGCGCCACGGGGGGGGACGGGGACGGGGAAAATTTTTTCATTTTTTACGGGGGGGGGGGGGACGGGGACGGGGGAAAAATTTTTACGGGGAAATTTCGGGGAATCAAAAATTTTTGGCGCCTTCGGCGCCAAAAATTTTCATTTTTTTGCGCCGCAGGCGAAAATTTTGGGAATTTTGGAGGTCCTTAAGCTAGATTTCTTCCATTTTTTGCGCCGCAGGCGCAAATTTTGGGAATTTTGAGGTCCTTAAGCCAGATTTCTTCCATTTTTTGCGCAAAGCTGAAAAATCTAGAGTTTTGAATTTCAAAAAATAATATCAAAGGTTTAAAATCGTCTCTTGTATTAAAAAAAGTTAAAATAATCTGAAACTAAATCTCAAATGATGATTATTACTCGAACCTAACACTCCTTTAAATAAAATCAACCGCCTTAACCACTCAACTAACCGCTCATCTAATTGATTATGAAAGAAAATATATTTCTCTTACTCAGTAAAAGAAATATCAAAGAGAAAGAAATTATTTTTAGTTCTGCATAAAAATTTCGGGGGGAGATCGGGGAAAATTCTGCCACGGGGGGGGGGGGACGGGGACGGGGAAAATTTTTTCTTTTTTCACGGGGGGGGACGGGGACGGGGAATTTTCAAAAAATCTCTCAAATTCCCCGACTTTCGGGGACGGGGACGGGGACCAACCCTACTAATTAGTTATTTTAACTAATTTAACATTAAATATTCTATATAAAATTAATATATTACAGAAAATATTCACATTTTCCTTTAAATATTTTCATTTAAATGTACATATATTAATTTTATTGAATTATTTTTTTTGATTTCGATTCAGTTTGATTTATCCACATTTTATTTCACATTCACATTTTATTTCAACTCACCATTAAAAGAATATTTGTGTAACAGAGAAATAAATTAAGTGTAAAAGCCAATAATTGATAATTTTATCAATATTTATGCCTTTAATTTTAAAACAAATATATTGAATTAATAATATTAACTTTTCATCACTAAATAATGAATATCAACCGAAAAATAATTTATTTTTTAATTTCATATATTTTTTTATTATCTAAAAATAAATCGAGTTGTTTGACATGCAGAATAATTATTTATTAAAGCTATAATTAAAACGGGAACAAATTATATTTTCTATAAAAATAATATACCTAATCTTTTTTTCAAAGGCTTGTCCGTATTTTGCAGCCTAAGTTTGAATTTCATTATGGGAGAAAATATTTCACTGAGAATCTTATGCCTAAAATCTACAATAAGGTTAAGGTTTGTATTTTTAAAAAATAGTAAATCAATAATTTAATTAAAATAGTGTTGTGTTCAAAAGGATCTTGATAAAGCTGATGCTATCTCATTCACTTTTGATGTATGGTCATCTAGAGATAGTATGCATTCATTGGTAGGCCTGACAGCTCATTTTTTGGAGAGTTTTCGCCCTAAATTTCTTGTTTTAGGAGCAAAGCCGCTTAAAGGTTTACTTTAAAATTAAACGGGTTAGGTTTGAAATTTAAAGGGAGACACGATGCAGTATCAATTAAAAGGCTAATAGAGGAAGCTTTAACCGAATTTTCAATTCCGACAGAAAAGATTTTCTTGTTTGTTCGTGATTCCGCTGAAGTAATGATAAAAGTATGCAACGAAATGGGTTTACGTCATAGTGATTGTTTTGCACACAAATTAAACCTGGTATTTAAGAAATTTACAATTTAATTTTATGTAAATTACTCCTAAAATTTTAGGCTATTTGGGATGGACTTAGAATATTGGATACTGATGAAAACCTGCACTCCTTGCTGGAAAGGATAAAGAAATTTATCCGCAAATTGAAGAAGTCACCAATTTCTAGAACAGAGTTTGAACAGATTCAAAAATTACATGATTTACGACCAGTCAATCTTATTAAAAATACAGAGGTTTCAAAAATATTTTTTATTGTTATTATTTATAAGGTTCGGTGGACAAGCACCTTTGAAATGTTAGACCGTTTCTTGGTAAATGAAACTGCCATAAAGATACTTTGTGCAAGAAATCAGAATTTTCCTAAATTTTCTCAAGATGATTTTAATACAATTTCTGTTTTGAAGGAGGTATCTTATTTATTTCCAATTTCTTTTCAAGTTAGAAATAAAGATATTGCTTCCAATAAATAAAGCTACAATATATATACAAAACCGTCAAACAACTATTTCTACTGTTGTGCCACTTTTTCGCGTAATTGTTCGTGCATTAGAAAAAGAAAAAGGCGGTTATCAAACAATAACAGAAGCCATTATGAATGGACTTAAATCGAGAATGGCTGAAAAACTTGATTCAATAGGAAAAGTAAAACGTTCAGCGTGGGCAGATAATAGAGACCTGATCATTGCAACGGTTTTAGACCCCCGCTTTAAGCTGGTTTATTTGGAGGCAAATAGAATAGAGGAATATAAAGTTTGGCTAATTGCTGAAGCAGAAAAATTAGTCCAACTTGAGGTTTTATTTTTCAATGATATGGGAATATATATTTGAATTTAAGGCACGCCGTTCAGGAGAGTCTGTTCAACAAGCACAATTGGAAGAGTCAATTAATGATATGTTTGATGAGTATGAAAAAGAGGTTTAAAGCTTATATATTGGCATAAATCCATAATTTTAAGATTCAAACCGAATTAAATATTGATTCACCTTTACCATCACCCTCTGAGCTTAATGCCCGTCAGAAAGCAGAGGTTGAGGTTATTGAATACTTGCATGCAACAAAATTGTCAGTTGGAAGTGATCCTTTCATTTATTGGACAGGTAATACATCTTTTGGTTTTTTACAGATTTAATTTAATATTTTCAGGCGAAAACGCTATAAAGTGGCCCTTACTTACAACTCTAGCAAAAAAATATTTTTCTGCTCCAGCAACGTCAAGTGAAAGCGAACGTTTATTTTCAACAGCAGGCCAGATTGTCAGCAATTTAAGGAAGCGATTACTTCCTGAAAATATCGAAAAATTGCTTTTTTTACATCATAATTTACGAATTTATAATTTTTGTTATGAATAAAAAAATTTCGCCTTCCGTCTTTCGCCTTTCGCCAAAATTCCGTCTTTTTTAGACTTTCGCCTTCCGTCTTTCGCTTTTTAAATTTACTTTCGCAATTCCGCCTTCCGTCTTTCGCCTTTTAAATTTACTTTCGCCTTTCGCAATTTTGCCTTTCGCTTTTTAAAATCTGTTTCGGCACATCCCTGGTACAAACGCCGGTGTAGTATACGCGAAATATCTCAAGTATAAATTATTTATAGCAAATAAATTCATAATGAACAAATACAAAATTATTGAAGCAACTCTTGATATATAGAATAGTTTATGCTAATTTTTCTTAGATATAAGAATATTTTTTGAGAATTCTCCCTCCTGCTCCAAATGGTTAGATTCGTATTAAATCATAAAAACTAGAATAATGTTAATATACTCCAAAAACTAATATATTTATACATACAGAAATTATATTTACAAAGAAACTACAAAAGATGTCTGCATCAAAATCAGAATATATTAAAAATTATATAATAATAATAATAATATATTATTACAAATTATATATAAAAAATATTAAAAATTATATAAAATTAAAGTATAAATTTGACTTAAGTTATTTTAAATTTTCAAAAATTTCTTCTCTATTTTAAAAGATAATAAATATTTATGAGTTTAGAAATATAAAAAACAATTATAAATAAACTTCAAAAAAATATTACAAATTTATACTTAACTTATTTTTTGTAATTCGAGTGAAGTAAATTTATAATTGATATAAATTAGCATATTATAGTTTATATAATTTTGCAAGATAGGATGTGATCGGTTAGCTTAACATCCTCAGATAAATAATTTTAATTAGATATTTATATAAATATGTAAATTTTGCATATACTGATAGTTTTTTGATAATTTACATGAAATTTAATTTAAAAAATATCGAAAAAATAGGAAAATCAATGCAACAGATGAAGTAAATCCAGTTTGGAAATTTGTGGTTTAATACATATTTTGGTTATAATAATTCATTAAAAATTTATAAGAACAATAACCTTCTTAAAATTGAAGAAGATTATCGAATTAGTTATTTTAACTAATTTAACATTAAATATTCTATATAAAATTAATATATTACAGAAAATAATTAAAAAATTAATTATTATTATATTAAAAATAATTTAAAAATTAATTATTATTATATTAACAAACATTATTTTAATTAATATGAATTAATAATTCCAAATTTTATATTATATTTTTTTAGTTTTAAAATAGTTAAATTTTCAATAAATTTATTTCAATTTTAAATTTATAGAAATAATTTAAGCCATCTATAAACAGCCCAAGGCTCATAAAAAATTTGATCTTTTGCCAAATGACAGTTTAATTCTGCTCGACCTCTAAGTAGAGCGGTTTGAATATTTCGACGCTTCTAATTGAAAAGATTCGAATAAACCTGACAAGGTTTATGAATTATGTTTTTTAATGTGTAGAAATAAAAAGTAAATAGGTAATTATCAGCAATTAAAATTAACAAATGATATAAATATTTTTACATTAAATTGTATAATAAAAAATAATATAACGGGAGATCTAAAATTTATTTCTGCATTCATCGGACATCATGGATTTATCTCAATATCCTTATTCTAGTTGTAGATCACATTTAAAATAGAACAAATTAAAAATAAATGACAAAACTTCGCATTAAAATGTTAATTTTGAAAAAATTTTGCAAATATTGTTAATGTTTAATTATATGAAGTTTTCACTTTAATGTGTTCAAAATAATTATATGATAAATTTTATTTGCTAAAGGCTTCATTTTTACTATTTATTATAGATAAACTTCAAAAAACTAATTTACAGAAATCTTTAATTTTCAATTCTGTGGAATTAGTAGAATCTACAATGCCATTCATGGCATTGTATTTATACTGAATACTGAATAATTAAACTGAATTTTTTATACAGCTTCTATTTGAATTATCTGGAAAAAGAACGAATATTTTAATGTATTAAAATTTTAAAGATAATTTAATAAATATTTAAAATATAAATATGCAAATCCAAATATCTCTGATAATATAATAATTCTTTAAATAATTTTTTTATTGATAATGGAAGTTGATGCTGCACCAAATCATGGAGCCAATGCTGTTGTTGCTATGGAGGTTAAGTTGAAAAATTAACAATTAAAAAAATTGGGAGGAGCTTCACTGCTGATTTATATCCTAGGTCTTTTTTATAATTTCTATAGTACGAATTTTATTTTTTTATTTTCGCGAATTTAATTTAAAAAATAATTCTTAAAAATAAAAATTTATAATATTAACTTCTGAAAATTGAAAAAAAAATCAATGAATTTATATTACTTTCTCTAATTTAAAACAAATTGTGACGCATCCGCGTTAATTATTAAAAATAAATTTCCTTTTTTTATTAATCTATTAAATATTATTAACGCGGATGTAAATAACTGGGTGCGCCTCGGGCAGCCCAATTCTTTTCCTTTTTTCTACAAAAAACGGGTGCTCGAGGCGCACCAAAATCATTCTCTTTGTGTGTTTTTCGAGGAGCCCGTCGCGCGCCACCCAAAAATATAAAATTCCTTAATACTGGGTGGCCGCGACGGGTTCCGTCAACCATTCACCAATAATAATAATTTTTTATTATTATTAAAAAATATTTTTTAATTTTTTATATTAAGTTTTTAGGAAAAATTTTTCCTTTAAATAGGGAAAATTTTTCCTCAAAACTGCTGTTCTTGCCTTTTGTTCTTGTATTTGTTGGGTTGGTTAAATAAATAAATAAATATATTTAATTAAAAGAATTTTTCTCTATTGTTTCAATTAAGTTAACAATAAATTAGGATTTGAAGAAGTAAATTAAAAGAAGAAAATTTAAATATTAAATTTAAATTTTTATTAAATTTCAACAAATAATTAAAATACTTCAAGCGGCACAAAATAATCTATCTAAAAATACTATACTATAAAAAATATTCACACTTTACTGGAATATTTCCATTTAAATGCATATTAATTTTATTCAATTAGAAAATTATGAGCATCAAATTTTTTGATTTCGATTCTGTTATATGTATTTATCCACATTTTATTTTTACTACAAATGAAATGTATAATACATGAAATAAACGTTATACAATTATAATTTTTTAAATAAAATAATATTTTAACTAATTAGTATATAATAATGCATTAATTTAATAATTTAAAAACTAATTATGATTATATAGAAACAAACATTATTTTAATTAATATAAATTAAAAATTCCAAATTGTGTTTCGTTGACTTTGAAAATAGTTAAATTTTTAATAATTTTTTTTCAATTTTAAATTTATTAGAAATAATGTTAGCCAATTATATACAGTCCAAGGATCATAAAAAATTTGATCTATTGCCAGATGAGTGGGACGACTATTTCGACGCCCCCTAATTGTAAAGATTCAGAACAAAATTGACAAGGTTTATGAATTATGTTTTTTAATGTGTAGAAATAAAAAGTAAATAGGTAATTATCAGCAATTAAAATTAACAATTGATATAAATATATTTACATTAAATTGTATAATAAAAAATAATATAACCGGAGATCTAAAATTTATTTCTGCATTTAAATGTCCTTATTCTAGTTGTAAATCAAATTTAAAATAAATATAAATTAAAAGTAAATAACAAAGTTTCATATTAAAATGTGAATCTCAGAAAAAATATAGAAATATTTTAATGTTTAATTATATGGACTCATCACTTTAATGTGTTCAAAATAATTTTTAATTTTGTGATTAATTTTATTTGCTAAAGGTCTCATTTTACTATTTATTAAAGATAAACTTCAAAAACTTTAATTTAAAGAAAACTTTAATGTTCAATTTTGTGGAATTAGTAGAATCTATTATGCATGAAGTTTATCAAAAGCATTTATAATTAATAATATTTTAATTTATTCAAACTCCATTTAGATTAATAAATTATAAAAATCTCAGTTGATAAAGCACATTTGATTTTTATATAAACAGACGAAAATGTTATGAGAAGTAATTTGATTGAAGTAAATTTATTTATAATTTGATATAAATTAGCGTATTATATTTTATATAACTTAGCTAGAAGGGAATAGAGCGGTTAGCTTAATATTCCTTCGAAACATAATTTTAATTATTTATTTATATAAAGATGTAAATTAAGGATATACTACTAGTGTATTTTGTGCTTAAATCTTTAAATGAAGCAGGTTTTCATTTATTTCAGTATTAAAATTTTTGAAGTGAAATTGCTTGGCAATATTAAATGCCCAAATTTATTTTATATTCAGAATTAAAATTTTAATGAAAATAAAAAAAAAATATAAAATATTCTAATATTTTATATTTTTGAAAGACTGCTAGCAAGTAGAGATTTGTAAGAAGAGATTCGAAATGGGAGAGAGAAAAGGTCTGCTATGGTTTTGTTCATATTTTTATGTTAATAAAAAGCGAAGAATACTAGCGAAGGAGCTCGCCCGAAGGGCGGGCCCCTTCGCTAGTAAACAAAATAAATGAAATGACGGAATGGTTTAAGAAATTTAAATTATGAAAATTTTCTGAAAAATGATTAAATATATTCGACTAAAAATATTAATACATTTGTAAATTCAGCAGCCCAGTAAAATAAAAATTTTGTCTATGCTAATTTCAAAATTTTTGTCAACTTTAGTGAACGAAGTTATCAATTTCATAAAGTAGATTTTAGCGTTAATAATTCGGAAAAAAAATTTCTTAACAAAAATTGTTTTGAGTGCTAAAATATTTGGCCTAAATCCTTTGATATCATTCAAATACTTTATATTCACCTGATCCATCATATTTCTTGATATTCCCGATTTAGGGAAAGAAATATATCGTTTGATTTGGAGTAATTAAGAGGATGTGTGTGGATATATTTAGAGGATTAGGTGGAGATATTTAGGGGCTAAGCGATTTAGAGGCGATATTGCTATTCTCTCCGATATCCGCATTAATTCAAAAAATCCTCTAATGCTCTTTGAATCCCTCACTATATCCCCACTCAGATTTGCAATGAAAAAAATTGCAATGAAAATTTTATTACATTGTTTTTGTGAAACGACGTGAAACTAGGGAAGCTCCGAGTGGCGCTTGTATTGCGAGTAAATTAATTTAATTATATATATTTTTATTTACTTTATAAACATTTAAAACAATTATGCATTTAGTGCTTACATTTTAAATTATGGAGCTTATTATATTCTTCCTTATATTCTGTACTACTCGAAAGTGTCTTTTGTAATATACAAAAGATTTTAGGTTTTCCAAGTTCGCATTTTTCGTTATCCTCCAACTAAAAAAATATTTTTGTTTTTTTAATATAAACAAACATATTCCTCCCGAATATGAACTTCAGACAGATCAAAAAGAGAGATATTTGCTTTTTTAGCTATTATTCCAGCATATAAAGTATCTTCAATGTGCATTCCATAAAATTCTCTTGTGTAATTCATCACTAATTTTATCGTTTTACTGTTTGCAAAGTATGTATCATGCATATATTTTGGAAGAATTTCACTTGGATATTCCTCCTTAGATAAATACCTAAATTAATTTAATCATTTCTATCTTGGTGTAATCAAGAATTATGCTATGTAAACCATTTATTGTCCTTATCCCTTATTGTAGGTGTTTCATCTACTAAATATCCAAAAAATGCTAGGCCAGTTCCAGTTTCTTTCAGTTCTTTTTTAAATTTGTTTTCATTCCAGAATGCCCAACGAGGCAAATCAATGATTGTATCATCATCAATTTTCATAACATATTCCGCATTAGGGCACCATTTTTGTTGCCATTGAAAAGCAGCACCTACCTAATACATATTATTGTTTCGATCGGTGAATTTTGATACTAAAAAACAGTCCCAGAGCGATTTCTTTCCGATTTCCTAATCTTGAATGTGTACATCTAGTTCCTGAAGCTTATGGAAAACTAATACTATGTTAACTAGAGATCGGTATTTTTGAAATGCCTGGGCCTATTCCTGTGTTCTGGGTTTGATATATTGACCTGGGCCGGATCCTCGGCCTGCAGTCCAGGAAAAACCCAGGAAGTCAAAAAATGCCTGGGCCTTGGCTCTGGGTACAGGAAATATCCAGGCATTGGTCCAGACCCAGGCCGATCTCTAATGTTACAATTAATGTAATTACATAAATTTCAATTTATTTAACCGTTTCAATATAATAAAAGAATACTTTATATTGCAACATATGATAGCCTTCCGATATGTTATAGTAACGAATCAAATCACCAAATTGTTCTTGTTCTTCATCCAATAATATATCAAATTTGTTTCCTTCCTCTTCTTCCAGTACTGGATCTCCAATCACAAAACGAATAATCATATTTTTACTCTTAAAATTTTATTTTATATACAGCTAACTAGTATAATGAACTCTATCTACAATGAAAATTTCCTTATATTAAACTTTTTCAAAGTTAGTAATGAACATAGTAAGTCTTAATCAATTCATGCCTAAAAATTTGTTCGAATGTTGGATTGTTCAAACTAGGGTAGCACTACGTCCTTCGAAACCCCGACGAATTTTTAAGCAAAAACCCCGACCCGAACCCTAAGGTTTTACCCCGACAAACCCCGACGATCCCGCCCCTAAGGCTCGGGGGTACCCTAGTTCATACACATAATAATAAATTTGTTCGAGTATCATAATTTAAAATATTTTTTACCGCGTCTTTAGCCCAACTATTCCTAATTCCCATACGTCTATGAAACAATTCTCTTCTGGTATTAACAAACACAGCAAGCTCTATTTGACTACTAATGCAAGGATCTTTTCTTGGTTTTTCCATTTTATAATGTTTTTGAACATTAGAAAAAGCCAATGTAAAATTTGTCAAAATGCTTTCATTTTTATGTAGTAAATAAAGTAGATTAATGTTTGTATATTTGAGAAGAAGCAAAATAGCAAGAAAACATGCAGCTAAGGCCAAAAATAGACGAAAACCTCGATTGCTTTAATAATAAAAATTATTATAATCAACAAGGAAGCAAAGATTAAAAAGTTGATTTACTGTTGATTCTCACTTCACTAGCACAAAAAATTAAAAAATATAGGGGAAATTATAGTTTAGATATTTATTAGTATCCCAAATTGTGATGCGGAAGTTCCAGAATCTTGGCGGTTCCAGTTCCAAACCGGTTTCAGACATTTATCAGTTCCAGTTCCGGAACTGGAACTCCCGCATTAGTGACCCAAATTGGTTAAAGTTTAGGAAGCAGTTGAAGAAACTTATCTTCGATTATCTATCATTGTATGATATTCTAATGAGTTCCGTTTGAACTAGATTATTTGATAAACAAGGGAAAATTCTGTATTCTCGAAAAAAATTAAAAAAATATTTAATAAAGGAATTTTATTTTTATAAAAGCTTGCCGTTTAAAACATGTGTATAACCATGTATATATTTTGCTTAAGGTTCTATTTGAGCGAGTAATTAAATTACAATTTGTTAGATATTTAAGCATTGATATTTTTAAAAATAACAAGGAAATTTTCTATATGTATGAATGTTTCCTTGTGAATCGACACGTAAATAAAAATTTATTATAATAAAAAGTAAACAAATTTGTTTGTTTTTCTAAAATACAACTCATGCGAAGTAATTTTTCCTATCAAAAATTTATGTTTGAAAAGAATAAAATTCACTTTCAAGAATGATGAGATCAATTTCTAACATCAAAAATATTTTTACTAAAGCTCAAATTTGGAATGATATAAGGATATTCTTGGAGGTATATAAGGATATAAGGATATGATATAAGGATATCCTCATCTAAACTTCAAAAAAATTTTTGCCTGTGGCTCTAACAATTGAATTTTCTCTTTAGGCCTTCCAAATTTTTAAAATTTTCGCCTGCCGCGCAGAAAATAGCTATGAGATTAAAGATGATATCAAGAGATTCGAATGTGAAAAATGAACTAGATATTGTAATTTCGTTAAGAGTGATCATTATGGATATTGGACAGGTGAGAGCAGCATTAATAGATAGCAATCTGATAAAGTCTTCTTCAGGAAAATGCAGAAATATTTTTATTTTTCCATTACAATCTCGTAATTTATAATTTCAAATATTAATAAAATATTTTAGAATTCGCATATCGGATTTCATATTTTATTTTTTTTTAAATAAAATTTTTATTTTTAGAGTTCGCCCAGTCCTGGTACCATAATATTGCATACAAGTTGAACATACCAATTGAATTATTTTTAATTAACATTGAAATTTTATTATAAAAATTTTATTAACAATTATTAACTCATTAGAAACTTCTACAACTATATCGTCATAATTTAACATTAAAAATTTCACATCTTACATCAATTAAGACAAAGTTCAGTTTCATCATCGCATTTATCTGGGCAACTTGTGCATGGCTCCCCAGCATGATAAACACATGTTGGATAAACATTTCCACTAAAAATAATTATAGAAAATTAAGTAAGTAAACATTTATTACGGTGGCTTGTATTGGCAAACAACATAAGAGCTATATTTAGGGCAACGTCCAATTCCACACCCAACTTGATAAGTGTTCCACCAAGCAAGTTGTGTCCAATGTCCAATACCTCTATTATTTTGAGGTGCATCAAATGGAACGCAGTCTTGGCCAGTATAAGGTCCCAAAGCTCCTCTGTATTCTAACTCTGACCACCATCCTTTTACTACATACTCGATGGCAGCAGCTTTAATTTAGACAAATAAGATTTATTTAAATAATTAAATACCATCATCGTCCCTTCTTGCATAAGCATAGAAATTCTCTCCATAATTCCCATATGGGTTCGAATGACTATAAGTGCATTTATCAGCCCATTCCTGTGCTTGCTTTTCAAGTTCTAAAGAAAATTCCATTTTTTTCATATCTTTTGCTTTTGGCAAAAACTCTCCAGTTTTATTTTTAACCCTCCCCGCAGCTAATTCAGCTCGAAAATAATTATGCCAATAAACAACTGCGTCACGTCCAGCTTGATCAATTGCGTTAGTAACTAAACAGAATTTTATATTCTTAAATAAAATTAAATATTACATTCATTATTCATAATAGCAGACAATACCAAGATAGCTAATAATGAAATAAACATTTTTTAATTACTTAAGCTCTAATATTTATTAATTTCTTCAATGTTTTGAGTTAACTACTAAAATTTCTGGCTTTTATAGCAAAATTTTATACCACACAATTTAATAGTTGTGTGGTCCAGGCATTTAAATATTGTTTATTTATCTGTGAATTTAGATAAATTAATAAACAAAAGTGCATTTCAACTTGCATGGGCTATAGATTTATTAATAAGTAAGTTAACATTTATTTTCTTATTTGTTTGAATTTTTAAAGCATTGGAATTTCAAATTAATTTTTATATAGGTATTCTTAATTCTAAAAATTTTTCATATTATGAAAAACCGGATAGGGAATAACAAATAAAAAATTTTCTATCCTATTTTATCCTCCCTTACTTTGGGATTTTCTTATTAGTATTATGTCCCGGTTCTTACTATTTAGTATTTAAATTCTCTCAAACTTTTAGTTGAGGTTCCTAACTTATATTTAGTTTATTTTAACTCAAACAAATTATAGACAAGTTTTAATTCAAGTTTATTTTCAACAAATAAGTAAGTTACGTTTAATTCAGTTTAAAAACAGGTATCGAGTACAAGTATATAAAGTATATATATATGTGTATCAGTTAATATTGAGTGGATATTTATATGAACATTTGAGGGCGGGATATAAGAGAGTATAACATGTAAGTTTAGTTTATGGGTCATAAATAAGTTAGATAAGGAAAGTTGAATGTTTGAATTAAAAGGAAAATATATTTAAATGATGTTGAGAGGGAATGTTTTAAATATAAAAAGTTTAGATAAAAAGGTTGGAGCGGAAGTATTTTGAATATATGGTAAAAGGGCATGTTGTAAAAGATGTTTAAGAGAAACAATTTTGAATTAAGGAGAAACAACATTTAAAAAATTGATAACAAAAATTTAAACAAATTAGGGACTCAACACTCCTTTCCCCTTTAAAAATTTTAACGCCGATATCCTCTGCGGTCGTTTCTTCCTCGATACTCATTTCGATTGAATTCTCCACGATCACGTGGGTAATATGGTCGGTAACGATCATAACCAGCATCTGAGCCTCTTTCGCGATCAAGTTGTCGCAAAAGGTAAAATAAACGTGAGTCTCGTGGGCGTCTAGCATTTTGTCCATTCCCACGGTAAAAACGCCGATTATGTGTATTAACTTCACGATTATTTTCTTCTCCACGGGGTTGCGCGGGTCGTTCATTTTCTTGTTGTACAGGAGGAGGATTCTCTCGATTTTCCTGTTGCACTTCCTCCTCCTCCTCATCTTCATTATCAGAGTCTCCTGACTCTGACTCACCTTTTTTAGTGGATACTTCTTCTTTAACTTCTTTTAATAATTCCTCCAAGATATTAAAACGAGGATTAAGTTCCATAAGAATATCCTTCAATAGCTCTTTCTTCATATTTTCCATAGCTTCACGTATAAAGTTGTGAGATTTGTGAACAGTCTCACGAGTAGACAACCCTTCCTTTCGGATCTCTCCTAAAAAGGAGGTATAATTTATAATCGAGAGATTAGAACTTTTACTTTTAGCATTTTTTAAAGCATTCTCCCTATCCATTAGAGGTTTTTGTTGTTGATTTAAAGCATTCTCTCCATCCATGAGAGGTTTTTGTTGTTGGTCTTCTTTAGGAGTTTGATCCATTTCGACGTCCATAATATCCAGTGAATAAGAAAATTAGATAAATAATTAAATGAAAAAAAATTTTTTTTTCTAGAAATACAAAAAATATTATAATATTAGTGGATGAATATAAAACATAAAAGGAACAATAAGAAAAATTTAAAAGGATTATTTTTGACTAGAGTATCTCAACCTAATTTTTTCCTCAGTCTGTTTCAACTGGGCTTTGGCTGCGGGATCTCAGTTGGTAGTTTCCGCGACTACGCAACTGGTCTATGTGTGAGATTTTAAATGAGCCATCCTCCAATTCAACTCTATATATATAGTCTCCCTTATCATCTATTACCCGCCCTTTTAACCATTTATCGTTTCCTGTGTAATTTCTAGCCCAAATTAAATCGTCTATATTAAATATTTTCCTTTTACGGCTCTTTCTTTTATTTTCAACTTCTTCGTCTGTCGGCTTATCTAAATTTTCTTTTGGTGAGTATTTAAGTACATCAATTGTATTCAAGTTCATGCTGTGGAAAAATTGTGGATGGGAGATGGAATTGAACCATCATGGAATGAGCCCAGACCGAAGCACAACCGACTGTGCCACGATCCAACCCAATGCTGGGTTATTTATTTTCATTTATATTCTTTCTGCAAGTGCGGACACAACACTCCTTCCGCCTTGTGAAACCAAGCGTCCTCGCTTGTTGCTTGTCTTCAATAACTATCAACTGTTTTTCGATTTTTGGGAGAGAGCACACAGAAACCCATTTGTGGCAATTTTTTTTTTTTTCTGGCTGCGACTCACCCGCGACTTACGCCCTAACTAGCTGCTCTCGTTCACGGAGCCTTACGCTTATTTTTACCTCCAATTTCTGCCCGCACACAGCTCAGGCTATACTCACAGGGTCTTCTCCTTATTTCTCTAGACAGTTAAAGTATGTCAGATCATCACAGCATTTGACGGTTCGCTTGTTCCTCGGGCTATGCCCGGCGGGTCGTGGCACCATTATTATGTCCCGGTTCTTACTATTTAGTATTTAAATTCTCTCAAACTTTTAGTTGAGGTTCCTAACTTATATTTAGTTTATTTTAACTCAAACAAATTATAGACAAGTTTTAATTCAAGTTTATTTTCAACAAATAAGTAAGTTACGTTTAATTCAGTTTAAAAACAGGTATCGAGTACAAGTATATAAAGTATATATATATGTGTATCAGTTAATATTGAGTGGATATTTATATGAACATTTGAGGGCGGGATATAAGAGAGTATAACATGTAAGTTTAGTTTATGGGTCATAAATAAGTTAGATAAGGAAAGTTGAATGTTTGAATTAAAAGGAAAATATATTTAAATGATGTTGAGAGGGAATGTTTTAAATATAAAAAGTTTAGATAAAAAGGTTGGAGCGGAAGTATTTTGAATATATGGTAAAAGGGCATGTTGTAAAAGATGTTTAAGAGAAACAATTTTGAATTAAGGAGAAACAACATTTAAAAAATTGATAACAAAAATTTAAACAAATTAGGGACTCAACAATTAGAGTTATCTTATCTTGCTAAAATGGGTGCCGGAAACTACAAAACAATTAATTACTACATTAGAAGATTGGTATGATGCAATAATGGGAAAAAAGAATATTGACTGTATATATATATTGATTTTAAAAAGGCATTTGACTCAGTACCACATGACATGAGTAGTTAACCACCCACCACCGTCGCGGCTGCCGAAAAAGGACATTTGGTCTACAACCCCATTTTTGGTCATTTTATTACCAGCCGGACAATTAAAACCTATTAAACGGGTGTTTTGACCAATTATCTTGCCACAATTTGTAATTATGTTTTATTTAGTCGGCTTTAATTAAGCCGACAATTTTATGAATTAATCTTTCGCGCAAATAGACTACGATTGTGAAGAACTATTTAGTAAAAGATATTTTTACATATTAATTACAGTATGCAACAATTGTTTTAATTTGTTAAAAAAGGATAAATATATGTATAAAATTGAGCATAATTTAAATTATTATATAGTATAAATAAATTAAAATTTTTGTTTTCGTAAAGTTTCCCTGACATTACAATCTTATTAAAACAAAGATACTTGAGTGAGGTTACTTCAACAAAGGAGAGTAGAAGAAAAAGATTTTTTAAACAAAGGAGAGTAAAAAATTTTTGGAAAAAAAGTAGAGAAAAACCAAAAAAAATGGAAAAAACCAAGACCGTCATCATTCATTCAAACCATTAATATTAAATTTATATTTTTTATTGAATAATTTTTAATTTTAATTAGTTAATTTTTATTCTTAATTAGTATTAGCTTTTTAATTGAATTTTATTTTATATAGATTGAATCTGATTTAAAAATTTTTAAATTTAATTTGAAGAGAATGGAAGAAAATCTTGGTTTTCTTCTTTTTTAAATTTAAATCTATTTTTTAAACAAAATTATACATATATTCACTTTACTACTCACCACTTCTAATCGCAAACTTGATTTATACGCTATCTATTCGCAAGGTTTTTAGACAGTTTAATTTCTCTATAATAATACTTTAAAAAATAGAAGTTTTAAAACATTTATTTAAAGCGATAACTCCTCCAAGAGACGAGAGGCAGGAAATAAGGGCAGCAAGAAATAGACGAATGCTGGCACAACAACAACAGCAGCAACAACAACAACAACAAAAACATCATTTAATTGATTTAAATGATAATAATGAATGTAAATATAAAATTATTATAAATAATTTGATATTAATAATTTTTTAAATAATTTAAATTAATTTAGTATTTGTATTGAGAAGAATTTTGACGAAAGTCAAAATTCGGTCCTATATCGGACAGATCGAGGAGAGATTTTATGTTAGCTGGGCAGGGGGTGAGTACTCTTGGGAGCCCGTACAACATATAATCGGGGTATGTTTTTGTTTTATAGGTTCTATTATAAATTTTTAAATTTACATTTTTATTTTTATAATTTTATTCGATTATTTATTTTCCTTTTTATTTTTATTTCATTCTTTGCTATTCTTTTTTTTATCATTCTAAAGTTGTTTTTTGTTTAATTTGTTTTTATTTAATCAGCAAAAACTTGCCGCAAGGCAGTAGAGCACTGGAGGGCTCGTCATTTGATGGGTACAACGCCAGTGCGAGAAGTTGTGAACTTGGATGGCGTTGTATATTAATAATAATTTGGAAGAAATTGAAAATAATATAGAAGAAAATGAAGAAATAAATAATAATAATTTGGAAGAAATTGGAAATAATATAGAAGAAAAGGGAGAAATTAATAATAATAATGAATTAAGAGGAATGGAAATTATTGAGGAAAATAATGGAGAAATAAATAATAATAATAATAATGATATCATTATTATTGATAATGTAAATGCTAATAATATTGAGATCTGTTTTATAAAACAAAAATATTTTTATAAGATTATTAAAAATTAAAACCTTCTAAAATTAAAATTTTCTGCTTAGAAATATTTAAATAATTTTAAAAATTTATTTAGGAATATTTTAGTCATATGTATTTAGGGAATATACAAAAATTATATAAATAAATTTTCAGGATAAAATTTATTTATATAATATAAATAAATTTTTATTTATATAATATAAATAAATTTTCAGGATAAAATTTATTTATATAATACATATCTTATCAGGAATTCATTCCGTTTGGAATGAAGCATTTCTTTTGAAAAAAAAGCATTCTTTTGAAAAAAAATTTTTTTTTAAACATTTCAAAAAAAAACATTTCTTTTGCTTCATTCCATCTGGGACGTTTTCCCGTCAAGATATGTATTTTATAAAAATAAAATTTTAGAATAAAAATTTAGGTTTATAAAATATTTCTTATCCAAGGAATTCATTCCATCTGGGACGTTTCATTTCTCTAGAAATGTTTCATTCCATCTGGGACGTTTTCCCGTCAAGATATGTATTTTATAAAAATAAAATTTAAGAATAAAAATTTAGGTTTATAAAATATTTCTTATCCAAGGAATTCATTCCATCTGGGACGTTTCATTTCTCTAGAAATGTTTCATTCCATCTGGGACGTTTTCCCGTCAAGATATGTATTTTATAAAAATAAAATTTAAGAATAAAAATTTGGGTTTATAAAATATTTCTTATCCAAGGAATTCATTCCATCTGGGACGTTTCATTTCTCTAGAGATGTTTCATTCCATCTGGGACGTCTTCCCTGTTAAGATTTGTTTTTATAAAAATAAATTAGTAGAATATAAAGTTAATCTCAGAAAAAAATTTTCAGAAAAGATAAAAATGATTATAAAATATTTTTATAAAATATTTTATCAGATTCTAAACTTTAGCTTATTTTTTATCATAAATTTATCTCTCATTCGGAAAATTTATTTAGCAAAATAAAAATTTTTTTATAAAAATAAGTTTTAAGAATAAAATCTATTTTCTAAAATTTTTTTGGTTTAAATCCTAAAAATCAAAGTTTAATCTTTAAAATTAATTCTTTAAATTTAAAGATTAATATCAAATTTTAAAAATGTTAGGAATGAATTTAAGATATAATAATAATAAAAATTTTACAGAAAAGGAATAAGAAAAACGGTTCTTATAGCCGGGACAGGAAACGTAGTAGATGGGATGCTGGACCACGTATGCCTCAACCACCTCCACCACCACCGATGCCCTTTATCTAGTTATAATTTAAAGTTATATGAAACATATAGTCCAATTTTAACATAATTTTGCTATAGGATCCTATCGGCGCGGGGATGTTTTGACGCCAGCTTATAATATAGTGAATTGATAAATTTAGAAGATTTTAAAATTTTTCAAAATTTAGGAATATTTTTCCGAAGAATTCTTATTAATTCAATTTTCTTATGTTTATTTTCGAGCCCAGGTCCAAAATGTCCTCTCTAATAAACTTTTAAAAAAATGGAAATAATTTATTCTATTTTTATAGATATGGATTGATTTTTTTGCTAGAGGTTTTGAAGCGAATTGTTGAATTTTTTATAATTTGTTAATTGTTGATTTTTGAATTGTTAATTTAAATTTTTGATACGATTCATTACTTTTTTTTAGCTATTATTGATAAAAATTTTAAAAATTAAATTCACATAAGATTATAGAAAATATTTTAGTCAAATAAAATTGATTTTTATAGATTATTTATTTCTAAAAGTCAGTACTTTTTTACTAAAAAAGTTAATTTGTCATATCTTCCTACGATATTGAATTGAAATGTGAAAGGATGAAAAGTAATAGCAATTTATGTTTTTAAAAATAAAATCGAAAAAAATACAAAATATTTTATCTCAATTGTCAAACATAGTAAAAATACTCAATTCGTTGAACTATAAACCCAATGTGCAATTTTGAAAACATGATTATTTTTTTGTTAGAATATTTTTTTGCTAGTGAATAAACCACAATGTATTCAAAAATAAAAGAAATTCTTTAAAAATAAAAAATATTTAATTGAAAAATCTTTAGAAGAGGCAGACAATTATTCGATTCCACGATTTGAAAAGGATATAGAAAATAACAGGATAAATAAGTATAATTATATAAGTCGATATTTGTGGACAGACATTTGTGTACTATTTATTACCAATAAAATTCTTTTTGGTTTACAAAAGAAAAAGGATTGAATCTCTATAAATACATTATTAATCTCGAAGACATAATAGGAAAAGTACATGTAAAAGGAGCGTTACTATATTTTCTGAAAATCTTAAAACTAATATCAAAGGATGTCTGTCCACTTAATTTACAATTTTTACTCATTCCCCCTACAAATCCTACCATTTAAACTTTTAAAATATGGCGTTTGTAAACGACATAGTGGACAATTTGGGTAGAAATTTTCACTAAAAGAAGTCCTACATGATTTATTGGCACATGCTTCACACATGGAAAGATGGCCACAGATTCCATAGCATATGGTTGAAGCACAACCTTCCTCCCAACAGGCTAAACATGTGTCCTGTTGTTTGGGGACTTTCCGCTCAGGTTCGAACCTACTTTAGTGGTTCGTCTGTTGTTATCCTTCTCTATTATTTTTAAAAAGCTTTGCATTTCGCTTGTTCGCCCAGCCCTGGTGTACACCAGCCCTAATATTGCATACAAGTCCGACATACTAATTCAATTATTTTTTTATTATTATTAAAATTTTATTATAAAACTTTTTATTAACAATTATCAACTGATTATAAACTTTTACAACTATATAATTTATCCTTAAAAATTTCACATCTTACATCATTTAAGGCAAAGTTTGGTTTGACTATCACATTTATTTGGGCAATCTGTGCAAGGCTCTCCAGCACGATAAACACATCTTGTATAAACATTTCCACTAAAAATAATTAATTTAACTATAAAATTAAATATTTAATTATTACGGTGGCTTGTATTGGCAAACAACATAAGAGCTATATTTAGGGCAACGTCCAATTCCACACCCAACTTGATAAGTGTTCCACCAAGCAAGTTGTGTCCAATGTCCAATACCTCTATTATTTTGAGCTGCATCAAATGCAACACAGTCTTGGCCAGGATAAGGTCCCAAAGCTCCTCTGTATTCTAACTCTGACCACCATCCTTTTACTACATACTCGATGGCAGCAGCTTTAATTTAGAGAACTAAGTTTTATTTAAATCATTAAATACCATCATCGTCCCTTCTTGCATAAGCATAGAAATTCTCTCCATAATTCCCATATGGGTTCGAATGACTATAAGTGCATTTATCAGCCCATTCCTGTGCTTGCTTTTCAAGTTCTAAAGAAAATTCCATTTTTTTCATATCTTTTGCTTTTGGCAAAAACTCTCCAGTTTTATTTTTAACCCTCCCCGCAGCTAATTCAGCTCGAAAATAATTATGCCAATAAACAACTGCGTCACGTCCAGCTTGATCAATTGCGTTAGTAACTAAACAGAATTTTATATTCTTAAATAAAATTAAATATTACATTCATTATTCATAATAGCAGACAATACCAAGATAGCTAATAATGAAATAAACATTTTTTAATTACTTAAGCTCTAATATTTATTAATTTCTTCAATGTTTTGAGTTAACTACTAAAATTTCTGGCTTTTATAGCAAAATTTTATACCACACAATTTAATAGTTGTGTGGTCCAGGCATTTAAATATTGTTTATTTATCTGTGAATTTAGATAAATTAATTAAATTTTTCAAAAAATTAAAACAAAAGTGCATTTCAACTTGCACGGGCTATAGATTTATTAATAAGTAAGTTAACATTTATTTTCTCATTTGTTTGAATTTTTAGACCATTGGAATTTCAAATTTTAATTTTTATATAGGTATTCTTAATTCTAAAAATTTTTCATATGAAAACCCGGATGGGGAATAACAAATAAAAAATTTTCTATCCTATTTTATCCTCCCTTACTTTGAGGTGTCATGCCGAAAAAGAAATAGTATTATATTTCCTCTCGTTTCTCTCACCCTTATTTTGACCCCATATATTAATTTCTCCTCTCTTTATTTTGTAAACCCCACATTCCCTTTTAAGGTTCGTTGTTGCTTATTTTATGTAAAAGAGAAAAGCAAAGGACTGTTTATTTTGTGTTTGTGAATTTATTTGGAAAAGGGTTCTGGACTCAACCCATACTTTAAAAGTCCTACAGAGGTTTTCTTATTAGAGTTATCTTATCTTGCTAAAATGGGTGCCGGAAACTACAAAACAATTAATTACTACATTAGAAGATTGGTATGATGCAATAATGGGAAAAAAGAATATTGACTGTATATATATTGATTTTAAAAAGGCATTTGACTCAGTACCACATGACATGTTAATCAATAAATTATATAGAATAGGTATGAGGAAAAATTTTAAGTTGGATTTCAACTTTCCTTTCTAACAGAACTTTCAGAGTTAAAATAAATAATACACTACCTAAACTTAGAAATATTAGATCAGGGGCCGTATTCAGAGAACGAGGTAAGGGTACCTGGTAAGTTAACCAGGTTCTCTTACTCGGGTAATAGAACCCCGAGTTAAGGGTTAACCCTTATTCATAAAAAATCAACCCAGAACTCGATGTTTACCCGCAGCTGCGGGTAAACTAACCCACAACCCTCTTTTATGAATATCACCCAAAATTTGACAATTTAAATTAAAAAAAACTTTTTAAGAGTTTGAAATATTATTTCTCGGTCAATTTTGAGCCGATTTTCAAAATTTAAAAAGATTTTAGAAGTTCGAAAAACCCGGGATAATCCCGCCCGATCCCGACCGCGATCCCAATCCCGCTGAACTCTAGTTTGGATGGATACTCTAGTTTGGATGGATAAAAAATATAAATTTTATATTGTTCGATACAGAACAAATATAACTTCCTGAATCTTTTTAAATTTTGAAAATCGGATACAAATTACGCTGGAATAACATAACAAACTTTGCAAAATAGTTGACGAAAAATGTTAATAAAAAAACCCCTTTAATCTCTTAAATCTCTTGATATTCCCTTAATCCATAAGATCCTTCGAAATTCCCCTTGATTCCACATAATCTTTTAATTTCATCCATACTTAAATCTTTCCAAATCCATCGATATCCCTCCAAATCCACCAAAATCCCCTTAATCCACCGATATCCCTTTAATCCCTCCAATTTTTATACCAATAGATTTTATACCAATAGATAATTTTTCTACCAATAGATATCCCTTTAATCCCTCCAATTTTTATACCAATATAATTTTTATACCAATTTACATACTATAAATAAAAATCAGAATTTTAACTTAGCTTTCCTAAGAGTTACAAAATTTAATTGATGCTTGATTGAAATAATCAAGAAAAAACAAATAAAAAAATGCCTATTGGAGAGAATGAGTCCCTTTTTCGCTCAAAAATGGGGTACCCGCAGCTGAGGGTTGGTTAACCCGCAACCTCGTTCTCTGAATTCCGCCCCAGGTGTGCCCCAAGGATCAGTTTTAGGCCCATTATTATTTTTGATTTATATTTGATTCTTCCTGGCCTTATAAAAATATTAAAAATGAAGTATGGCTTTTTGACCCTTATACGTCATAAAAATTTTGGCATTTTTTCGAACCACACCCTATGCCGAAATCTGATCGGTCGAAGTCAACTATCACTCATCTTCCAATTAAAACTGAAAAAAATTATATCTATCGATAAAAATTGTGAAAAATATTTTGACAAATGCATTTTGGAATTAGAAGGTCCGAAAAATTATCAAAAATTCAATCTTAGTGGTGTATCTTTCCGGAACTGGTCGGATTTGGTCACCGGTTTTCGGTTACCGCCAGTTTTTGTCCCCGGTTTTCGGTCTCGATTAATTAGCCAAAAACACCGGTTTTTGATTTCGATTCGATTAACCGACCTTGAACAACTCGAAATTAAACACATTAAATTTATTTTTATATAATTAATTTGTAAATTAACGGAAATTAATAAACTACTGACTAATTAATTTTTTAAACGATATATATGTACATACTAAAAAATATATTTTTAAAACTTTAATATAATTTTTTATATGTGCTTTTCAGTTAATCATAATACAAATAGCCATTAAACATTTTTATAAAAATTATTTTTTAAACTAATTAATTTTTTAAATTAATTTTTTTATTAATTTAATTTTTAAATTAATATTTTATACTTTCAATTAATTTCAATTATTCAGAAAATATTCAATGAATCTAGCAATTTACTTTGCTTTTGATTTTAATAAGTATTAGTGTTTCACCGGAACCGAAATTTTGACCGGAACCGGAACCGGATCCAATTTGAGTTCCGGTTCCCGGAACCGGAACTTTTCAAAGTTCCGGCCCGGAACCGGAACTTTTAAAAAAATTTTTGCTAGCAAATTTTAAAAAATGTGTAGCTTAAGTAGGCTGTCTGTTCACCAACTTCTTCGATTAACCGAAACCAAATCGAACCGGGACTTTTGATTAACCGAAATCGAACCGAAAATTTGTCGGCGATAAGTGATATATTTGGATTAGAGAGTGGTGAATGAACGGATTTGTTGGTATAAGTGTTTGATATCGGGCTATATAAGGATCAGAATTGTAAGGGCGTTTAAGGGATATCAGTGGATCCTTAAAATATATATATCATGATATCAGTGATATCATATAAGGAGCGATATACGTTTTATGGGGGACACGCCCACATTGTCGCGCGGCCACATTGTCGCCGAGCCATAACTTGCTAAAAAATTTCTGGCCCTTATCAATTTTGGTACCAATCTCTTTAGCTCGCGTTTAATACTAAATTTGGAAAGATTCGGAAATCTTAAAACAAGTTATGGCTCGGCGACAATGTGGCCGCGCGACAATGTGGGCCGTACCCGTTTTATGGGGATAAGAAGTAAAAAAAGATATTAGGCCCCTTGATATCACACTATTTATATAACTCGAAATCCACATTAATCCATCCAAATAATCCGTTATACCATTCAACTTCCCTTTTCAGCGCCGCAGGCGAAAATTTTGAAAATTTCTGAAGGCTGTAAGCAAAAAAATTCATCATTTATTAGTCATACGAAAAATTCGAAGATTTATTGTCCTACGACCGGGAAGCGAACCCAACTTAAAATCATTAACACCTTGAGTGAAGCCTAAACCCTTAACCACTCGGACACCCGCTCATCAGAAGGCATTGAAAGAAAATAAACATATTTCTTTCGATTTTTTTTATTACAAGTATGAGAGTACGAGTAGTTTTTTAATATTTTTAAAAAAAAACTAATCCTTAGGGGTGTAAAAAAGTTCCGGTTTGGCCGGAACAAATTTGTAAACCGGAGCCGGATCCAATTTGAGTTCCGGTTCCCGGAACCGGAACCAAAAAAACATTGGAACTTTCCGGAACCGGAACTTCCGGTGAAACTCTAATAAGTATACTATTCCAAGGATGATGTTATTAAAAATATTGATTTTATTGAATCTTTTGGTAATAATTTTTACTAAATTTTTGTAATATAATTACCATGACTAGTCGTTTTCGAGTATAATTACGATGAATTATAAAAATTATTTTTACACATACATATAAAACGAATGTGATGAAGTTTTGAAAATTTTATAATTTATAAAAATGTTAGGTAAACTTCCGTCATATCTACCAGAAACCGATTCGGACAAAAGCTATGTCATTCGAAAGATCTCGCCGAGTTGAGTCGAACGACAGCAAAATTAGCTTCGGGACTCACCTATGGGCCGAGATATAGGTCCCCGAAAATAAAAAACTGTAGGGGGGAGTAAGCTCACTTTTGGGGTGAAAAATTCGAATATGAAAATTAAATTCGAATATGCAAATTGATTAGACAAGGTTATGATCGTTGAGTTATTAAGGTTATGATCGTTGAGTTCTCCGTTGAGTTTTTTGCTTCTGCGGAGGAAGCCAGGCATGCCCACCTCATCGATGACAAATATGTCAATCAGTACGAAGTAATGTTTTTAAAAATTATATTCCTCAAATTAAAAAATTTTAGATTGTCAATCCGGGTTATGTAGTGATCGATCCAGATATGGTAAGGAGTTTAATGATATGCATACTACTAAAACTAAGAATTTTAGAATGATGGATACCATTTTTAGACTATTATTTTTAAAATAGAGCAGGGTACTTATCGCTGATTTCATTGAGTTATTTGACTCTTACCATTTTTGGAAGTATAGTATACAGAAGGCAAAATTTCAAAACAAAACACATGACATTCAATTAGCAGTGATGCGGGAATTCTAAAATGTTGCCGGTTCCGGTTCCGGAACCGCTTTTTTAATTTTTGCCGGTTCCGGTTCTGGAACCGCTTTTTTAATTTTAGCGGTTCCGGTTTCGGTTCTGGAAGACCCAAATAAGTCCTCAACACTACGAACCAAACACACTATCCAGTCAACCACACATCCATATGAAAGAAATAAGAGAAAATTTCATTTACTCGTCTCAATTTTCTCTTCCTTTTCTTCTCAAGACTCCCATTTTTTGCTCGATACTCGTTTTTCACCCATCATTAGGGGGTGTATCTTTGGAACCGGCTCCGGAACCAATTCTAAACCGGTTCCAGACCTTTGCCGGTCCCACGGTTCCGGTTCCAAACCGGTTCCATACTTTTACTGGTTCCACGGGTCCGGTTCCGGACTTTTACCGGTTTCACGGTTCCACTTCCGGAACCGCACCGGTTCCGGAACCGGAACCCCCGCATAACTGTCGATTAGTCTCGCGTGCTGAACCGAACATTATACTTATATAGTTCGGAGATTTTTCTTTATGGTTTTTTTTTATTTTGGGGACCTAAATATATATATATTTTGGGGACCATCAATTCGCCACAAAAAGTGTAGTACCGTTATACTCAGCTTGTTGAGATGAATTGAATGGTATGTATTTTGTATCGAAATTTTGCAACGGTACCCTATTTTTCAAGAAGTGAAAAGGGGCAGAGGTAATTCCGAGCCTGGTCCCCCCCCCTTTTTTTATATTTTTACTTCCTTATGAATAACATAATGGTCAATTTTTCTTCCTTCCTCAATTTCACTCTAGTTCCCTGTGGCAAGTTTAAATCAGACATTCCTCTCAAAATAAGAGGCATTAACAAAGAAAGGATTAATTTATGAATCGATTAAAGTTCGTATATAACATTAGAATGTTATGAAAACATGACATTCTTATTTAAATTTAAATTATTATTTAAAATTAATATTCATATTTTTAAAATTAAAGACCGAAATTAGTCGAGAGACCGAAATTAGTCAAAGTGACTTCCTGATTGGTTGAATTTCTTCAGGGATGTGTGTGCCGAGTTCTTTATTAGGAATCCCGTCAATGTTGGAGTAGAAACTCCCAATTAAGGTGTTGTCGTAGAGGTAGACGAAACAATCGTCGTAAGAAGAATATAACAGGGGAAGGGAACCAACTAAGAAAGAGGTGTCTTTGTTAATGCCTCTTATTTTGAGAGGAATGTCTGATTTAAACTTGCCATCGGGAACTAGAGTGAAATTGAGGAAGGAAGAAAAATTGGCCATTATGTCATTCATAAGGAAGGAAAAAAAAGGGGGGACCAGGCTCGGAATTACCGGGGCAGAAGAATAGGAAAATGTCTGGAGGTAACCGAATAGTACCAATATTAGTTTTAGGAACTCGATTATACATACTGGGTATAAGGAAAAAAAAGGTATACTAAAATATTTTAGATTGGATATCAGCTATATTTGGGTATTATAGCTTAAACTACTATTCTGGGGACATATTATTATACTATTCTGGGGACATATATCTACTATTCTGGGGACATATATTAGACTGAATTACTTTATTTAAATATTTATTCTATTTAACTTATTCTCCATATAAATATGGGGACAATAATAAGGAAGAGAAATCGCTAGGACAAATCTTCTAATAACGAGGAAAAGGTTGGGGTATTTATAAAGACAATTTAAGTGTCAAAATATAAATGGAAAGTGAATAACAAAGTTAAGATAAGAGTAGAAATTTGGATGTGAATGTCGAGAGACCTTTATATTTAGAAATAGGTCACTTTATATTTGCATGTGAAAATGCAAATTGTTTATTTGATTAAGCAAATGTAGGAATATTATAATCTTCCTGGAACTTATATGTTATTTATAAGACCCATATTCCTTTACGCTGTTATGGTGCAGAGAAATGCAAGATATCTCAAGGATGTTTTGCCAAGATAACAAATATCAATTGGGACACAAAACCATCTGATAAAGGCTATCCATTTTATAATAGTAATTAAATTTTAATTAGAAATAGAATGAGGGGAATTTTGGACTTTGTGACTCCGCTTGTCTTTTAATACCGTTTCCACCTTTTAAATGGCATGGCAAATTAATCGTAAAGGATCTCTGTAGTCTCGTCAGATGTTAGCTTCGTCAGAGGACATTTTCGTCAGAAGACAGTTTCGTCAGAGGGTTGTTTAGTCAGAGATGCAAGAAAGGTAATGGAATAATTGGCAACATACATGTTTTGCAGACCAAAATGTACATGTTTGGCAGACCATAATGTGAGAGGGGACTGGAAATTCTCTCTCAACTGCCATTCTTGTTCGAGAAGACTCTGCAATGATAATAACCATCTTAAACAGCTGAGACAACCCTCTGACGAAACTGTTCTCTGACGAAAAAGGCCTCTGACGAAACTAACCTCTGACGAGACTACCGGACACGTTAAGATCATATTATAGAAAACGAAACTGCTGAAAGAAATGTAAAATTTGTTTGAAATAGGCATAAAAATGTGAGAGGGGACTGGAAATTCTCTTTTTATGATTTTGAGCAAAGAAAGAAGGCGGTAAACAAAGTCATCATACATTATTTTAAGTAATACAAGGATGCGGTGATTGTAATAATGTCGACAACTGCCATTCTTGTTCGAGAAGACTCTGCAATGATAATAACCATCTTAAACAGCATTTTCATACATGTTTGGCAGACCATAATGTACCTGGATCCATCTTAGCTTGTAAGAAAAATGTTGATACATGTCATATTCTAAATAGGATTGGAGAGGAAGGTTTGCTACATTGAATAAATTAATAACCGAGCCAGTTTTTATTTATTTAAAGGTAGATTCTGGGGTGGCTGTGGCAAATGTGACTCAACCAGGCATTGTTATGATTGCAAAGGTAAAAACTGCAATTCAGAAGATAAATTCAAAAATGCATTCTATTGTTATGAGGGAGGTAGTGGAATAATTGGCAACAGTGTATGCCATCAAAATTACTGTTATATATATGATGATAGTAACGGTAAAATAATCCAGTGTGATAAATCCAAATAGTAATTTTTATCTGAAACAGGACATCAAAATGCGGGTTGTGGTAAATGTCAAGAAGGAGATTTTATATGCTATGATTGTAACACTAGAGAATGCAATTCGAGGAATAATTATGATAGAGCCTTTAAATGTTATGAAAGTAACGGGAAATTAACGCTTACGAAAGGAAAAGAATGCCTCAGTAAAAAATGTTATTTTGCTTTAAATATTAAAGGTTATTTTTTATTAAATCAGTCTTGAATATTATTACAAAAAATAATTTTATAATTAAAGAAGGAGATTCGGAAGTAATACTTGCAAAACACTCAAAACAAGGCTGCGGAGATTGCCCTAAAGTAGAAGGACAATGCAGGACTTGCACTGGAAATTTATGCAATTCTCAAAGCTTTTACAGGAGCCACGAATTTTATGCATGTCGTACTTTTGATGATAAATATGTGATATGCCCTCCTGTAATAAAAAAATGTTACTATGGAGTAAAGGTCAAAAAATTATTTTATTTGAAGAAAAATTATTTATTTTTAGCCAAGAGGTGGTTTAGCTGGATGCGGAAACTGCCCTTTAAGCGATTTAAATTGTTTCGACTGCAGCACAAATAATTGTAATAATTATGATAATTTGGATAAAGCCTTCAGATGTCATGAAAGTAAGGGAAAATTTACATCTACGAATGCGAGAGAATGTGACAAGAAAAAATGTTATTTTGCTTTTAATATTAAAGGTATATCTAAAAAAATATATTTTAAACTTGTATTATGTATAAACTTGTTGAAATATTTAAATCCAAGAAGGAGAATTGGAAAACGTATATGAAAAACATACAGAGCAAGGATGTGGAAATTGCCCTTCTGGTAAAATCCATTGCAAGACATGCTCCAATAGTTTATGCAACGTGAAACAATTTGCCGAAACAAATATTTTTATGTGCAATATTCTTGGTAATTTGCGTGGGCTATGCCCTTCTGGTTCAAGCGAATGTCATTACGGTGGCTGGGTACGGAATTATTTTGTTCTTGTCCAGTTTAGGCGTCCAATCGCACTTTTATACGACCAATGAAGAGTTTAATCGTCCAATTAAATTTTTATGCGATATGGATTTAATTTTGTAACTTCTTGATACCTTATCGTGATACCTATCGGAATACAAATAATGAGAAATAGCGTTAGTTGGGGCTTATTACTAGAGTCCGGATTTTTATTGAAATAAATTCGCAAATATGGCCATAAAATATTGAAATAAATTGGCAAAATATTGACAAAAACTTCCAAAAATTAGTGAAATATTGAAATAAATCATGGCTTATTCACTAGTAAAAATCAAAAAAAAATGTTGAATTTTAGAAAAAAAACTAATCCCGTCCTTAAAATTGCATATTAGGTTTATACTTCGATAAATTGAGTATCTTTACTGTTGTGCATTTTTAGATGGGCTAAATTGGGTATGGGACATTTTGGTGATTATCTTCAGTGGGACATTTTTTGGATTTGGTTCAGCGGGACAATTTGGGGATTTTTGTTCAGGGTTTGTGTTGTTTGTTTTGTTCTAATATTTATGAAAAATCCCAAAATTTTGGTAAAAATATGCAAAAATATTAAAATAATTTGCAAAAAGTGCAGAATATTGAAATAACGGGAAAATTGGCAAAATATTGAAATGCAACTTTGTTCAGAATCGGTAAAAGTCAAGAATACGGGCCACTCACGAATATGGACAAATTATATGTCATTCGAAAGAGCTCGGCGAGAGGAGTCGAATGATACCACTCTTTTTTTGCGGAAATTCCTACGAGCCAAGATATAGGTCCTTGAAAACCGAAAAACCAAAGGGGGACCAAGCACTTTTTTGGGGATAAAAATTCGAATATGCAAATAATATCTCATTCGAAAGAGCTCGTCGAGCTGAGTCGAATGACACCAAAATCAACGACATCCGACTTGATTTGACAAAGTTGTGATCTTTTATTTTAGCTCCTTACCTATGGCATCTGTGGAGATTTTTGCTGCTACGGAGGCCCCAAATACGTCCAGAGCAAGGGAGATAGAAATAGGTTTATGTTACGAGCCCAGACCCAGCGCCCGTAGCCCAGACCCAGCGCCCGCAAAACCCCGCGCGAAGCGCGGGGTTTTGCACAAGCGCCTCGCCGACGTCACATAGGTTTATGTTGCTTGTTTTTGTGTCATAACTCCGTCCAAACTTGTTTGGTGTCATTTGACTCAGCTCAACGAGAGTAGTTGAATGAGCTATTATATGAATTTTTGACATTTTGACCCCAAATATCTGCTGTCCCCCTTATGGTTTTTGTCGATTTTAAACACTTGTATCTCAGCTCATAGTTGAGTCCGCTTAGTAATTTTAGTGTCATTCGACTCCTCTCGCCGAGCTCTTTCGAATGACATAAAATTTTTACATATTCGTGAGTGGCCCGTATTCTTGACTTTTTCCCAGAATCATAATATCGAAAAACTAATAGCATATTTGGGCTTCTCTCGACAAAGTGTTTGCAAAAAAAGCTTTATTTCAATAAAAATCCGGACTCTACTTATTACCGTAAAGTTTGAGCTTATTACCGTATTATCTCTAATAGAATGGCCCCCTCCATTTGAATTGCTTACTCCAATAGTATGGTCCCTTTTAAATCAAAAATTTTTCCACTATAAAAAATTTTTTCCCGATATGAAAAATATTTGTAGTGTCGTGAAGATCTCAGTGAATTTAGAAGATTAAGGTGGATTTGAGAGATATCGGAGGATTTGTGTTGATAAAGAGAAGGCGGAAGAAAAATCGGGGGATTAAGAGATATCAGAGGATTGTTGGAGGTAAGGCGGGATGGGAGGAAAAAGATGGTAGGAGGATTAAGGCGAATAGACGATAGCAGAATTAAAGTGTATATACCGTATTTTCTCTATTAGAATGCCATGGCATTCTATTTTTCAATCATCTTCTATAGTGGGATTCTATTAGAGACTGACATTCAACTGGGGAGTGGCATTCTAATAGAGAACATACGGTACTCATCTTAATTATACTCTATTTCTGATCCCGATTTTCTCAATTTAGTCCAAATTCCTCCAAATTCCTTCAATATCTCCTCCATTCTTCTTAATCCTTACTAAATCCTCCGATGGATTTTGAGGATCATTGATATCTCACATAATCCCTGCCCTGTAATCAACGACATCCCGCCTACTTCCTCCTTTACTTCCATTCTATTAATACTACGAAATCAATCCATATCCCACTTAGTTTCACAAAATCCTCCTTAATCACTTGAATCTATGAAATTTTTAAATTAGCGAAATTCAATAGAATATTTGACAATTTTGGCCAAATTATTCTTTCTCATTTTCGAAGTTCGAGTTTGAATTCGAATTAGATTCATGCATTTTCCTTGTCAATAATTAAAATCAAAGTTTGTGGCAGATTGATCAAGAAGGTTGAAATTTTTTCAAATTGCAAAATTTTTTCATTGAAAAATACAATGGCACCCTCCATTTGAATGACCCCCTCTAATTGAATGGCCCTCCAGAGGATGATTGAAAAATAGAATGGCCGGCCATTCTATTAGAGATAATCCGATAAAAATATCTTTTGTTATAAAATTTTTAATAAAATGCCTACGATTATTCCAACAATTAAAAAATTATGCGGCTCTTGTCCTGTTTATGTGTCAAATCGACCTTTATATATTACAGTTAATGCGTCAAACAGCCTTTTTTAGTCCAATGTACGGCAATAAGTAACCGATTTTGCAATTTAGTACCATAAAAGCTTGGGAATAGAAAGACTACTCATCCAGTGCTGGAGAATTTTGAATTTTAAAAAGCGGGAGACGGAAGCGGATGACCCAAAAAGACAAGCGGAAGAAAATCCATGCCTGCTACATACCCAGAGTTTTATCTTTTATTCGACGTTAAACTTTTCATTGGATGCCTAAGGGTTAATTGGACGTGTAAAATGCGATTTGATGCATAAACTTGACATGAGCCAATTAAATTATCAGCATGAATATAATGTTGGATGTGGAAAATGTCCTGAAGCCTTTTTATATACGTGTTTTACTTGTAAAACAACATTTTGTAATACACAAGATAATCTGCTTAATACATTTAAATGTGGAGAAAGTATAAACGGAAAATATACTTTGTATAAAAAAAGAGAATGCGAAGCAAAAAAATGCTTTATTTCTGTTGATCTACTTAAAGGTATTTTTGAGTTGAAAAAAAAGCCAGGCCGGGTTTCGATCCAGTTTTGGGTAGGAAAAAGTCCTAGGATACAGTTTTCGGATACCGTGTTTTGGATATCCCGTGACCTCACTGTTCAAAACAAGATAACATGCCTACGGTATCAAAGCAAAAAGAAAATTCCTTGTCATTTCTGCTGATCTGTCTGAAAATATAAATCTCGACGGATTAGTCTCAGTTTATTTCAAAGTTTAAATATGAATAAGCAGAAATAATTAGTTGTCAGCAAATAGAAATGTTTTATTTTAATTTCTAAGTGTTTACTAAAGCTCGACGGCTTTGACAATCGATGACACGTTGGATCTTATTGACAATCGATGACGATGTTAAATAGAGTTGGGTTAGTCCGGATCCCAACGTATACTCCAGGGGTTCATGTGCGCTAAATGTGCGCTCTCTGAGTGTGCCTTTAGGCCAGGAATTTGCCGAAATACGCAAGGAAATAGAATCGAAAACGCAAAAATCTAATAAATGTGAAGGAAGTTAACGTCTATTTATGGGGGTATAAAATATTTTTATTTCCCTCAATTTCTAAGGTAAAACGGAAGAAGTAGCGTTAGAAAAATATACAAAGCAAGGATGTGGAGAATGTCCAAAGGGTGCAAGACAATGCAGGACATGCACGAAAGATATATGTAACAATAAAGATTTCTATCAAGAAATAGGATATTGTTGGAAAAATGATAATGAAATTGTAGAATGCAGTAAAAAGGAATATAAAGGAAAATGCTATTATGCTTATTACAATGATCAGAAAGGTAAAGGGAAAATATAAATAATTGTTAAAATTTCTCCCTCAAGTTTTTTGTTCTTCAAGGTCGTGTTCGTGGTACCTTCCCGATTACATTAGACCACAGATGCGGAGCTCTTTAAATTAACTTGAATGAGCTATCATTTGTAAAATAAAAGTTTTTGAGTTATAAGTTTGAGCATTTGAACCCCCGTAACATTTGTTTTTTTGACTATTTCGATCGCTTTTAACTCAGCTCATATTTTTTAAATCCTGGTATAATTAGACTCAGGCTGACAAGCTTTTCGATCTATTTATTAAATAATGACTAAGGTGCGAAAAAATATGGACGAAAAATCGCGAAATATGGAAAAAAATTTGAAAAATATGAATGGAAAAAATCTTAAAATATGGATAAAAATATGGAAAAAGTGGCTAAATATGGATGAAATATTGAAATAAATCTTAATTTTATTTTAGTTTTTTGAAAATTTTTTCTAAAATTTGAATATTTTCAGTAAATTCCGGGGGTGTGTAAAATTTCGGGGGCTTGTAACTCGGCCCTATGATGTCAGATTTTGTTGATTTTAGTGTCATTAGACTCATCTCGACGAGCACTTTCGAAAGAGCTATAATTTGCAAATTCGAATTTTTCAATCCCAAATCAGCTTGGTCCTAAGGTTTTTCAATATTTAGAGACCTATCACTGCGAATTTTCGTCTACCCTTATTGGCTTATACGTATTATTTGGCATTATATGGTATTGACATGTGTTTTTTGCCATTTTTGGCATTTTAAAAGTTTTTAGTTTTGATGGCACTTTGGTAATTTAACAAAAGGCCAATATGTTGTGTCCGCACACAGCTCAGAACTCCCCTTTATTCAAAAAATTTGAGTCGGCTTTAGAGCTCGAACTCGATGAAAAATATTTCATTTTTTTAAATTTAGCTTAAGCTGTGTCCGCACTTGCAGAAAGAACATAAATGAAAATAAATAACCCAGCAATGGGTTGGATGGTGGCACAGTCGGTTGTGCTTTCGGTTTGGGCTCATTCCATGATGGTTCAATTCCATCTCCCATCCAAACAATTTTTCCACAGCATGAATATCGTATACAATACGAAATTTTTGCGATTTCTGCTCAAAAAGGTTAAAAATCTCTTAAAAATGGCAAAATATGGGTGAAAATATGGAAAAATTGGCTAAATATAGATGAAATATGGAAATATGGACGAACTTTCAAAATATGGAAAAATATGGAAGATATGGAAATGAAAGTCCTCATTTTTGAAAGCAACCAGCACGGAAAGTGTGTTTTTCGTGCATTTCAGAACCTAAGCAATTCAGGAAAAAATATGGATTTCCATATAATTTCGCACCTTACTAATGACCTTTATATACATCTTAAACAAAATCTAAATATTTTTATAATTCAGTTGAACAAGGCTGTGGGGACTCACCAAAGAAAATGGAAAGGTTATTAAAATATGCTATTTGTGATAAAACGAGTATATGCAACTCAAAAGAATTTTTTAACAAAACTTTATTTTGTTTGAATAAAGGAAAAGAGGAAAAGAATCACAATAAAGGAATAAAGCAATGTGATCAGAAATGTTTTGTTTATAGAAATTCCGATGGGAAATGTATGTAATATGTACTTGGGATGCACGAGTTGAAAAATGTCTGGTCCGGTTTCGGATAAAAAAGTCCAGGATTCGGGTCTCGAGCAGGGTTGTCCGCAACTGGAAAAAAGTTTTCCGCGACCGCAATCCGTAACCTGCAATTTTAATTTTAAAATGCGCAAGCGTAAGCCGCAAATCTGCAAGTCAAAAAAACGCAATTTCAAACAATCCACAATTGCGGACACCCCTGGTTTCGAGTCTTGTCTACGAACAAAGGATGTTATTTTGGGTCGGGGTTTGAAAATTTTTCGGATCGAGTCCGGGTAACTCGTAACTTCACTCATACATTTATAAAAATTACTGAATAAAAATTATTCTTAATCTTAAGTGGAACAGGGTTGTGGTAATTGTCAAGGGAAAGATCCCCAAGGTTGTTATTCCTGTAAAGAGAATTATTGTAACGAAGAAAAAAATGTTTACAAACATTGTTGGGAAAATGATGGAAAAATATGTAAAAATAAATATCTGGATGAGTGTTTTATAGAGAGAACGAAGACTAATGGAGGTATTTTACTATGATATTAAAATTAGTCATACATTTTGTTTCCTAGTAAATAGAGGTTGTGGAAAGTGCCTTAGTGCGACATGTGAAACATGCAACAAAAACCGTTGTAATGATGGAAAGGGCTTTAAATATTATTGTAGAAGCAAAAAGGGCGCGAATGGAATGGAAAAATGTGATAAACCTGAATGCTACATTAAAGCTTTGAATTCGAATAAAAATGGTTTGTAGTAATGAATGAAGATATATACTAATGAATGAAGATATCCTACAAATAAAAAATTTAGAGTTTGATTTTGGATGTGGAAATTGTTCAATTTCTGACTTAAACTGCGCACAATGCAATGATGGAGCCTTGTGCAATACTGAAATGTTCTTCAAAAAAGTACTATATTGTTGGAAAAAGGATTCTGATGATGAAAAACCTCTTAGCCTGAAAAAAGAATGTAAAAGTGAATGTTTTACTTTAAGAGATTTTAATGGAGAAGGTTTGCTTAAACATAGAAAATATTTTTTATCGAATAAATTAAAGTCCAACAAGGTTGTGGCTATTGTCTAAATAGCCCTGCTAAATCTGACTGCAAAAATTGTAACAAAAAATATTGCAATAATGAAAGTAAAGTTCCAAAGCAATGTTTGGGTAACAATGGGACTATATGTAAAACATCGTTTGAAACTCCTTGTTTTGTGGAGAGAATGAAGAATAACACAGGCATTGACTAAATAAATTAAAAAAAAGAGAGATTCTTTTTTAAAGAAAACAGAGGATGTGGAAAGTGTAATTCTACAACGTGTAGAGAATGTCAAGAAAATCGTTGTAATAACTGGACGGATACTTATTATTGTAAAAGTGTTGAAGGAATTAAAGAATGTAAAAAGTCTGATTGTTACATTTTGAAGTTTAGTAATAATAAAGGTACTATTAAATAAGGATATATTTCGGTGTCCATTAATTCATAATATAAGTAATGATAATGTTAAAAACTCAATCAAAAACTAAAAGATATAAAAATGATAAAGAAGGGGAAGATAAAAAGGGGGAGATATAATATAAGTAGGAGATACATATAATGGTGGAGATATAATATAAGAAAAAGTGAGATAAAGCAGGGAATCATTCAAAATGCTCAAAATGCTCTGTTTTAAGATTTACTAAAAAAATCTGAAGCAGACACCGAGCTCAGTCTGCAGAGCATTCGCATGTCCGGATTAGACTTTTACCTGGCTCTTACTATGAAACTCAAATTTTTTAGGAAATAATCCTAATGAATTCTATTACGACTGTGGAAAATGCCCAGTTAACAACGAATTATTTAAAAATACATCTAATGTAACCCTTTCCAAAAGATTTGTTGGAACAAATTTAAGTGAAATTCAATGTGCAGAATGCAATAACGGTCCTTTATGTAATAATGAAAAGTTTTTGGAGAAACAATTGTTTTGTTTGGAGAAGGCGGAAAATCAAACAAAAATAATTAAAGGGACAAGAATTTGTAAAGATAAATGTTTTGTTTCGAGGAAGCTCACAACTGGGAATGGTAGAGAATTGTTACTAGAATTTAATTATTATTAGTCTGCGGATTCGGACGGAATCACGAACAGTAAGAAATAAATTAAGGGAAAATCTAGCGTGATCCCGTCCCTTCGCCATTTCGAAAAAAAACCTTACGGGATCCCCTTAAGGATTATGCCATACTAATTAAAATCCTTTACTAGTAAAACACGGATGTGGAGGGTGTTCGAAGAACGACAAAATTGACTGTATTACATGTAAAGGGGATTATTGTAACACTGGAGACAAGGTTACGAAGCTTTGTTGGACAAATAAAAATGAAAAATGCAAAACTAAAAATCCTTGCTATACATTGAGAACATCGACAAATGAGGGTTTTAATTTAATCTGACGTTAAGATTTTAAAAAATTTCAAAGTTAAAAAAGGATGTGGAAAGTGCCCTTTCCATACATGTGAAGAGTGTAATGACCATCTTTGTAATAATCAAGATCCTTTCTATTGCCTTGGATTTATGGGTAGTTATAAGAATTGTAAAAAATCTGACTGTTATATTGCTAAAATTGAAGAGAAGTATGGAGGTGTGTTCTTATTCAAGTTTACTTTAAAAAAGGGTAGCACTTCATCCCCAGAAAATTGGCCGAACTACGAAGGCTAATTAGGCAAACCACTTCTCCTAAAATGCCACTTCTGCCAACCACTTCTCCTAAAATGCCAACCACTTCTCCTAAAATGGCAAATTCGTTTCCGATGAAAAAAGAATCTGCCATTTTCTCTATTTTAAAATGGAGGATTTCTGACTCTTGGCTTTTTCCCGACACCCCCTCACTCCGTCCAGAAACTCCCGAACTCTAAGGGGCGGTTTTCTACCTAGTATAAATTCCCATTATTATAGACGAGAAGATAGACCAATTCCACTATGATTGTGGAAAATGTCCATCAGGGATTCTCAACCTTTCTCCATACATCAAGACTAAAGATCTAACACTCCAAAACAATATAAAGAAAATAAATATGAGTAATTTTCAATGCGCCCAATGTAACAATAAACCAGCTTGTAATGCAGATACATTTTTTGAAAGTCAATTGTTTTGTTGGGAAAAAGAGTTTAACAAATGGACAGCAACGAAAGGAAAAAGAGTTTGTGAGAAAGGATTTTGCTTTGTTGGGATTAATAAAAAAGAAAAGGGTAAATTAGAATTTAAGGTATTTGTCGGTTATCTGTGCCTATTTTTGGAAGACTAACAACTGACAGTATAAAGGAGTTTCCTTTTTACACTTATGATAAGAATGTCTTTTATGCTATCACTTGGTTGATATAATTAGATTTTGGGATTCGACAATATTGGGAATTTACTATCTTTTTGTATTTGGTTTTAAATAGGCACAAGATAACTGACACGCACCGAAATTAACATTTATGACATTCTTTTACATTTTAATTAAAGGAATAGAACAAGGCTGTGGTAAATGTTCAGATCAACATGATCTTGATAAATGTTTTAATTGTTCAACTCCACACTGCAATGATGAAACAAAACTTCCTCAAATTAAATGTAACCAACTTACTTACAATCAACAGCCATATGAGAAAAAAGCTAGAACCTGCTATCAATCTGTTGACAGTTGCTACATTGCTAGGGACGTTTTTTGGAGGGGTAAAAAAATTTTGTTACTTTTTCTAAATTTTTTTCTTACGATTTATTTTAAGCTGAACAAAACTGCGGTGAATGCCCTAAAAAATACAAAAATTGTGTAATGTGTAATCACACTGATTTATGTAATGAGGACTCTTTACTTCCCTTATCAACAACAACGACTGAAACAAAAACAAATAGTTGGGTGTCTTCCACAACTACGAAATTATCGACTAAAAAGGAACCTAGAACTCTTATTAAGGGTACAACACATCGTTTTTCTCCAAGATCATCGGCACAAATAAATAAACATAAAAATAATGTGATGGCTTTGACTATATTAAATTTGATAATTTACTTTATTTTTTGATAAAAATAATTAAAACTTTATTATTTATAAAATGTTAAAGACCGAAGGGGTGTTTGAAGAATGCCATTTATCAATCACACTAATTTATGTAATGAGGAAAAATTAATAATTAATTAATACTAAAATATTAATAATTAATCTAATTAACATTTCTCCAATTCGATGGACTACAATATTTGTTAAAATTTTTGATTTGAAAAATGAAAGTTTACTCAACCATTGTAAAAGACAGATTCGAATAACAAACGAAATAAAGAAAAATTTAAATAAAAAAAGAAGACAGAAAAGAAAAAGAAAATTAGTAAATTCCCAGAAAAGAAAAAGAAAATTAGTGAATTGACACGTCCAAGAGATGTTAAAGAATTAAAGTCTTTTATGGGTACAATTAATTATTATGGGCGGTTCGTTAGTGAAATGCATAAGTATAGAGGGCCATTGGATAAAATGCTTAAAGAAGAAGTGAAGTGGGAGTGGGGGCAAGATCAAGCCTTCCAAAGTGTTAAAAAAGTGCTAAATTCTGACTTAATGCTAACGCATTTCGATCCAGATTTAGAAATAGTAGTGACAGCTGATGCATCGAATTATGGAGTGGGAGCAGTAATAGCACATAAATTTCCGAATGGAAAGGAAAAAGTGATTGAGTACGCAAGTAAATCATTGAATGATGCAGAGAAGAATTATAGTCAAATTGAAAAAGAGGGCTTAGCATTAGTGTTTGCAGTGCAGAAGTTTCATAAAATGCTATTCGGCCGAAAGTTTATATTGAGAACGGATCATAAACCGTTATTGGCCATCTTTGGCAAAAATAAAGGCAATAAAGTGTTTTCTGCATCAAGATTACAAAGATGGGCCTTATTATTGACAAATTACGGTTTTAAAATCGAATTTGTAAGTACAAATCAGATGGGTATGGCTGATACATTATCAAGATTGATAAGTGAAAAGAGTGAAGTAGAAGATAAAGTGATTGCATTAGTGTCAAAAAGTGAAAATTGTAGTGATGGAGATTGTAGTGATGAGAACTCATATGTATTAAATATAATGATGGATGAAGTACCAGTAAGTGCCGAACAAGTGAAGAGTGAAAAGAAAATGATAATGAATTAAAAATGATTAAACAATTCATTAAAAATGGGTGTCCAAAAATATTGAGTGATCCAGCATTAAGTATTTGGTCGAATCGAAGACAAGAGTTGGAAGTCATCGATGAGTGTATTATGTGTAGTGGAAAAGCCCAGCTAATAGTTAGTTCTCTCTCCCAGTTTTAGTTCTTCCTACCACAACCTCATCTGCTTTGTATTTCTTTGTGCGATAAACGTTCTGTTCTTCGTAAGCGGGGTCGTAACAAACACTTCCTTCCACACCGTGCGGTATTTAATAAAGGGAAAATCCGCCTATTATACGATGCAATCGCTCATCTAAAAGGATTTCCCTCACTCAACCAGTCAATCTTTCGCGGACCAGTTTTACTTGCCAATTTAATTAATCAACTACTCATCTTCCGGGCAACTAAAATCCCAGTCTTGGCCGACATCGAAAAGGCCTTTCATCAAATTGCATTGATTCAACCATTGCCCTTAGCTGGCTCAAAGTAACCGACCACCAAACGGTCTTTCTAGCCAATCGCACCAAGGAAATTAGGACTCTACCAAGCTGCGAGTTCCGTTATCTTAATGCAAAATTTCAATTGCATTAACCGCTAAGAAAAACCAAGCTACCAAGCTGCGAGTTCCGTTATCTTAATGCAAAATTTCAATCTAATCCATTATGGTGGCATGGCCCCACCCGGCTCTCAAAATACTTAAATGAGTGGCCCACCGGATTAAATTTCAACTTCCATAAAGCCGACTCCACCTATAAGTCTCAAAGTGCTAATACCCTAATCAATACAGGGAGATTTCACTCATGGGATAAAATAAGAACTACAATTTGGGCTCTTCATTTTCCGAAAACTAAATTCATCAAAACCTGCCGCGAACATTCTTTGCTTCTAAAGAATCGCCGCCCCACGCTTCTCTCTATTTCTCAAGTAACTAGTAGAGAAAACAACGCATCCTCCACAAATGATTATCTACCCGCTGGACCCATAAAAATTGCGCAACATCAAAATATAAATGAGATCAGCGTTACCCCATAGAAACCGACGAAAATGGTTTACTTCCTCTCAAACCACTTGTGCAACAAATTGAGCGTACATCATTAGCTCGACCTATCATGCTTCAGTCCAGGACTCAAACCGCCCATAAAGGAAAGAGACTGGAAACTAGAGGTCGGCGCGGGACGGGATTTTGCGGGAATGCGGGATTTTGCGGGATTTATCACGCGGGATCCCGTCCATTTTAGTTATTTTTTAATTTTGTATTTTCAAATTGGTGAATTTTCATTGTGTTGAATTTTTTTAATTTAAACAATTTTTTCAAATTAAAAAAAATTTTAAATTATTTTTTTTTTCAAATCATTTTCTTAAAATTTTTTGAACTTCAATTTTTATTTTTTTTTAAATTTTTTGTCTTATTTACTTAAATGAAAAATATGCATGAAGTAAAAGGATATGTTAGTCAGTTTGGAATGTTTTTACTTATAAATAAAATAAATCCTTATCGTAATATTATAGTTTTAATACTTAAAATTATTATCTATTCATAAATTAAATATTTTTTATAAGTTTATAATGCTATTAAGTTTATTAATAAAAAATCAAGTAAAATAAAAAATAAAGATGCTTGAATTAACGATTGGATTAATTTTAAAAATAAAGATATTTCTCAGTTGGTATTGGTATTCGGTTGTATTTAATTTTTTAAATTCAACACACTTTTAAATCAATCATTTATAACATCGTGATTTATATGGCAGTAATTTTGATAAATATTTCAGTTTTGACCTCATTCTCTATCGGAGTAATTGTTTCAACTAATATTCTAAAATTTATTAAATTTATTATTATTTGTCAATGTTAGAAGAATTATTTTATTATTTGAATCTCATTTAACTCGTTTATAGGGCAATCTCTAGTCTGGGTCCCTGCAACACATTTAAAAAATAAATTTTATAAAATTTTATCATTCTTATCAATTAATTAGATCAATATTGCTATATCAATAGTTATCAATATTGTTATTTGCTAATCTCACGCAGATGGGTAAGTTATCCTAACTTGAATATGTTAGGCCTCAACTTATGCTCTCAGCTGAAGTGATTTTATATTATCTTCAATTTTACCCTACTCATTTCAATATCAATGAGAAAATTTTAAAAATTACATAATAGTTAAATATAAAATTCTAATATTTTTTAAAAACAGTCAATAATTTATTATACATACTTATAATATATAGAGGATTGTATAATCAAAATTTTGTTGAAAAAATTGAAATATTTAATTTATTGAATGTGATATGAAACACCCATTGATTTGATTATAATAAACAAACACCTTACTTTTTTCAAATTATTTAATTTATATTTTTATTATGAATACTACATATCTTCTAATATATATTAATATATTCTTCTAATATATATTACATATCTTCTAATATTATATTATTTATAATACATTTTCTTAAATTAACGTATAAAAAATGTCATCAAAACCCATTTATTTAAGAATTTCTAGATTGCTTTTTATCTTTATGAATAAGTATAGTATTTTGTAATTTATATTTTCAATTTAAGTAATAGCAAAAATAACACATAACATCTCCTTTCTATTTTAGTTATTATTATTTTTTTTGTATTTCGTGAGAAATAATGTGCTTTCTCTTTTCAATTTACTTCTTTTAATTTAATTCTTCTTCTTAAATCCAACTCAAGTCCAAACGCAAACAACACCAAATTAATATTTATTTAATTAAAAAGAGGCAATACAATTTAAAAAGAGCGTACTCCAAGGAATAAATTAAAGGGGGAACGAATAAATAATTTAAAGAATAAATTAACAAATGAACAGTTTTGGGGAGAATTGATTTTTTTAAATAGGGGAGGACACAAAACATAAAATGGGATAAAATGTCATTTATTTAAATTAAAGTTAATTAAGTCTGATTGTCATCAAAAAGTACAAAAAAAAGAATTTATTTTTTTTATTGATGACGAATATTTTTATTTTTTATATAAAATTTTATTTTTGTTTCTTGCTGATACATTTAAAAGAAACAATTTTTATTCATTCTTATTCACTTTTTTTCACTTTTGATTTTTTTAAAATAAAATATTTTTATATTTTGGGGAATTTAGTTTATGGTGCCACGACCCCATTTTTGAAAAAAAGAGAAATAAAGAGAAAATATATTTATAAAAAAGGGTTTTATAAAATTTGAATATTGAGGACTTTTTGTATAGAAAAGTATCAATATTATTATTAAATTATAGTATTCATAGGAATACTGAGCTTATATTATTTATTCCGTCTGTTAGAAAGAACAGACAGGAAGTATTTTTAAAAATAGATTTAATTTTTTTTCTTGCTCAAAGGAGTATATTTTTCAGGCTTCTTATTTTTTAGCCTTTGGATTGGGTAAATAAATCTATTTTTTGTGGGTCGAAAGTCTATTTTAATGATATAAATAAATAAATATTAAATAAATAAAAAGAAGGAATGTCAGGTGTAATAAGACAATCAATGGCGCCAGCTTTTGATTTTGATCAATGGCGCCAGCTTTTGATTTTTTTCAATTTTGATTTTTTTAAAATAAAATATTTTTATATTTTGGGGAATTTAGTTTACTGATGATCAACACATTTTTTTCTTAATAAGAAATATTTTACAATTAGAATTTTATAGTTTTATTGAATTATTTTTAGTTTCAAGAATAATTTTATATTAATATTCATGATGAAAATATTATTTTACAGAAAACTTCATTGTTAAAATAATTAAGTACATTTCTTGCTTAATCATTAATTCGAAATTCATTGGAATTTTAATTTTACCTATAATTTAAATATCATATTACAATTTTTATTTATAATATTTATTTTAAGTTATTATTGTTTTATTATAATTGATGCATTGACTCTACAGTTAGCCAAATTGCGCTAAGGATCTCGAAGTATATATAACTAAAAGTAATCAAAATTTGTTGTTGAATGTAGTTTTTGTTTTTAACATAAATAAATTTAAAATGTATATTTTATGCCATTTAGCAAGAGTTAATAACCAAATTTTATTATAATATCTTCATATAATTATTATTTAATAGATTAATTATTTTAGCATTTAAATTAGTTTTTCTACAATAAGCATATTACATATATTTTAATTTTTGCTTTTTAATTTCATAGGAAGGAATATCATTATTTTAAAATTTTATACTTATTTTTGTTCAGGCTTTATAATAGTATACTTTTAAAAAATTTCTTGAAGTTCATACATTTAAATAATAATTTATTCCAAAATAAAAGTAGTAAAATTATTTATTGAGAATTATTAATATTTTTCTTCATTTAGTTTGTTGTTCTGATTCAATTTAATTAAAATATTATTTTCTTTGAAAAATTATTAAAGAAAATTACAATTTATTATTATTATTATAAGCATATTTAAACATTGTCAGTTCCATCACCGTCTATGTAATGTATTTCAGTTAACGTATTGTTTTTATAAAGAACATAAATAAAATTTATTGGATATAATATTACTATTTGATGGTTATGGGCTCATTTTTTTGTATAATATGACAAATTTTTTATTATTCCGATAACAATTTTTTATTAACATTATTATTATATTAGAAAAATTATTTTCTATAAAATTTAAAAAAATGGTTTACATAAAAATTTATATCAGTAAAACAATCACTCATTTATTTTTAACTTTACATATATTTTTAAACTATAAATTGTGGTTATTATGAATTATGGTTTAGGAATATACCTATATAATCCTTTTTTTGTATTATTTGTTCCACTGAGACATTATTTCTTTTTGTAATTTATTACGATATAAGAATATATATTTATAATCATATATATTTATAATCACTTTTATTTATTTTTATTTATGACGAAGCTGCCTGGCTTCTCAGTGATGTCTATTTTTCCAATTTTATTATGTAATTTAAAATATTAATGATCTTATTATAATAATTAATAGAATATAAAAATGTTCCAGTTAAAAAATGAGTGTTCCAGTTAAAAAATGAGAATATTTTAATAATTTTTTTCTTTAAAAAATTACAATTTTTCCGAAACTGCCCGAATTTGATTGATAGGTTACGCCTAAATAAATCAATAATTATTTTTCATAGCTGAATAATTATTTTAAATTTTGATTTATAAATAAACTTGCTATTATATTCTTTTAATACTTCATTAAGAATCATGTTTAATATACATATAATTTAATAAAATTAAGTTTAAGAATTTATATAAACTCATACAAGTCTGCTAAAGCTATCAGTAAATTAATAATAATTTGAAATTTAGAAAATTAAATTTTTTCAAAATTTTTTAATAAATATTTTTCCATTTTCCAGTTATAAAATGAGAATATTTTAATAATTTTTTTCTTTAAAAAATTACAATTTTTCCGAAACTGCCCGAATTTGATTGATAGTTTGAATTAGGCACACTACGATTTTTAGTTTATTTAAGTAAATAGATAATATTAAATATTGAGTTGTCTTCTTCTAATAACAGAACACCGTTGCCGAAAGCTTTTTATTTGAACATTTTTTAATTCTACAACAAAATATTAAACATGTATTTAGATAATCATGAATCAGAAATTGGATTTTTTCTATATAATCATTATATTCATTATATAATGCTTTATTTGTTTCATGTTAAGTAACGGTAGTATTAAAATGTAGGCAAATTGTCGATAATTTTCGTTTAATTTTAATGTTCAAAATTATACAAAAATAAAATTGATGATGAACTTTTAAAGATTTTCTGAACAAAAAAAATTGAAAATTCAAATAATAATATGTAAATTTTTATAGTAATATGAGCATTATTTTCATAAGTTATTTTTTTATAAGTTTTTAATTATATTCTATTTTATATCCATAATTTTCGTAATCTAAAATAATTCGAATTTTATTTGATAAATAATAGTAATTTATTATAAACAGGTGAAGATATCCAAAATCTTTAGCCAATAACTTCAAGAAAAAAGTTGAGCGATCAAAACTTCAAATTTTTCCTCTTTTTTGAAATTTTTATTCACACCTTTTTTTCAAAAAAAAAACAAACTTCTTTATTTAAAAAGATTAATTTCTTAAAACTTTGGTATATAATATAGATTCCACAAAATTTAAGAACAAATCTAAAAGTCTTATTACTTTTAATAAAAATAAGGCATAACTTTATTTTAAAAATTTTTATTTCTTACTATATATCAGGGCTGGGCGAAATCAAAAAATAAAAAGCGAAATGCGAAACTTTTTTTAAAAAAATAAAATGCGAAATGCGGAATGCGAAACTTTTCGCACCAAAAAATGCGAAAAATGCGAAAGATGCGAAAGCGAAAGCGAAATTAGTTAAAAATTCAAAAATTTTTGACCCTATATATATTTTCAGTCTCATCCAAATCCATTAAATCAATATCCTGATCTGTAATAACATCCAAATCATCAGAGACCTGAGATGTTGTTGGTGCTGATTCCGCAAATGCTCTAAATATTTAATTTAAAATAAAATTATTAGAATCTTAAACCTTTTTAATGTCTGTTGTTGTGGCACTTTTGCTTTTCTTTTCGCTAAAAAATCATCATACAATTCTCGATGACTAGCACGTAAATGTGAGATTAAAAATGTTGTTGGCGAATGTGGCGGGTGGTTTTTTGAAAACTTACAACTTTTGCAGAACGCTACTCTTCCAGAAAGTGAAAAATACTTCCATATTAAAGACATTATAATTTAAAAAATTTTCTAAAAAATAAAGAAATACTAAGTGAAAAATGCGAAACAAATTTCGCATTTGGACCAAAATGCGAAATGCGGAATGCGAAACTTTTCGCACCAAAAAATGCGAAAAATGCGAAAGATGCGAAAGCGAAAGCGAAAGCGAAGCCCAGCCCTGCTATATATGTATGTAACTGAATAATAATGGCAAAAATTTAATTTTAGTTATAAAGAGAAATAAAATGGTGAGAGATGGGTAATTGAAAAAAGAGGTGATCTAATTGAAATTTTTTATTTTAAAATAAATTTGATTAAATAAATTACCCCAATTTCTGTATAATCTTCACAATAATTTCTAAAATTAAAAATAATATAACAATAATTTTTAAATAAATAATATGATGAAATAGTTCATTAGTACTTATAAATTTAATTTTAATAGTGTTATTTTGCGTGAAAAATGTTCATCATTAATACAAAGATTTATGACAACTTACATATAATAATTTTTAAACTGTGCTTTTATTAATTCTATGAATGGAATATACTACATATTTATAATTTCCATATTTAATTTCAATTTTTATATATCATTTTTTATCAATTTTTTTTTATTTTGGAATATTCTTATAACAACTAGTAAAGTTTTGTAATTTATTTAAATTTAGTTGTGAATGAGATTATATGTGAATGTTCGTTGTTACTGGTGCTGAATTGAACTAGCTTCTTATCTTTCCATAGACCCAGTTAATATTTATCAATCTCTTATATTGTTTTATTTATATGATTGCCTTCAGAATATTACACAAATTATTTAAGTTAATTTCACTAACGTGACTTGTTCTATGTATCCTTTTTATTAATAAAACTCATTACATATACATATATTTATTATTTATAATTTAAGTATATTTTATTTAATTTAATATTTTACAATTATCTTAGATAAATTTATATATTTAAAGTTATAATATAGCTGTAGACTAAAATCATTAGTATTAGTAACAATTTATCATATGTAATATGATTACATTTTAATGAATTGCGTCTTATTCTCAAATGATTAGAGTTTTAAGATATTAGCAAATTTTCTATTGATGCATACAATAGGTTTTGTATATAGTGTAGGTCGAATACAGATATAAAATTATATAAAACAATCGTTATTTAAATTTAACTAAGTTTTTTAATAAATATTATAATAAACTCTAATACATATAAAACTTTATTTTGAATAATTGTTATATATATTTTAATAATTCTTTCTTTTGTAGATATATACTTTAATTAAATTTAGATTTTTATTTTAGAGAACTCAATTTAGATTTTTATTTTAGAGAATTCAATTTAGATTTTTATTTTAGAGAATTCAAGTTAATGTTTATAACATTAAGATTTTACAACTGAATGAAAGTTAAAAGTTTACTAAAATTAAATTATTTAAATAATAGTTTTAGTGCAAAATAAAAATCATTAAAATTATTTTATAAATTTATTATTTTTTTACATTTAGTGTCAAAATAATTTGGATTTTCTATAAATTTTTACATAAATTTTTACAAGGGGTATAGAATTTCGGGTTTATTTTTATCAATCTTTTCATTCAATTTTGCTTTAATTTAATACTTTAATTTTTTCTTAACATGAACATTTTTTAGATGTAAACATTAACTATGTATATTTAAAAATGTTTTCGATAAACTTGTATATTTTGGATTTTGTTATTTTATTTTAAATTAAGAACATTAATATATTTTTTTTTAATTTTTAAGAAAAAATTTATGCAAGGTTTTTTGGACAATCCGGACAAATATTTTCCTCAAATTAGAAAAAATGTTTTCCAGAAATTATCGATAATATGATAATTAGCGATGATAAGATTATTATTCATAATAAATATGACGCATCATAATCATTTAGTTTAATTATTAATATAAAAATTAAATTTAAAAATAAATTTTTATTAGTAAATTATTAAATGTAAAATAACACTTAATGAAACTTTAATTTAAAATATTATTATTTTTATTAGTTATTAATTTAATTAATAGCTCATCTATAATTTTAAAATTCTTGTTAATACATAGCTTTATTTTAGAAATCGTTATATTAGAAATCGTTATAATCTTCAAGTAATTTTCGTTTAATTCTCAAATTATTAGAAAATTTAAAATATTAGCAAATTTTCTATTGACACATATCATAGGTTTTGTGTATAACGCTGGTCGCATACAATAGCACATTTAATCTAACGTAGTTTTTTAATAAACTTTATAATAAACTATATTATAATAAAATTTTATTTTGAATAATTGTTATATTTCAAATAATATTTTAATAATTCTCTTCTTGAAGATATATAGTTCGATTAAATCTAGATTTTTATTCTAGAGGATTCAGTATACACATACTAGGTAGTTAATGTTTAATATTAAGATTCTTCAACTGAATAAAAGTTAAAAGTTTATTAAAATTTAAAATTATTTAAATAATAGTTTTAGTGCAAAATAAAAATCATTAAAATTATTTTATGAATTTATTATTTTTTTACATTTAGTGTCAAAACAATTTGGATTTTCTATAAATTTTCACATAAATTTTTACAAATGGTATAGAATTTCGAATTTATATTTATTAATCTTTTCATTCAATTTTGCTTTAAACTAACTTTAATCTACTTTAAATTTTTTTTAATTTTTTTCTGTACATAAACATTTTTTAAGTGTCGTGTTTGATTGAATTTCGTTGTGAAGTTTTTCATGCATACTGGGCAACTAAACATTTTTTATTTAATTACTAAATATTATTTAATTAAAAATCAAAAATTGAAAAATTATTTAAAATAATTGATAAAAATAATATTGTTAATGAACTTAAAAAACAAAATAAAATTAGTAAAATGTTTTAAAAAGATCGTGTAAATGCAAATGTCATTCTTTTTTATTGTTAAAACTCACTTTATAATATTTATTATCTCAAATTTAAGTAAATTTTATTTAATTTAATATTTTATAATTATTTTAAATAAATTTATAATTTTAAGTTTTAATATACCTGTACCACAAAAATTATTATTATTATAAACAATTTACTCATTATATGATTACATTTTCCAACAAATACCGTTTTATTTTCAAATGATTAAAAATTTTAAAATATTAGCAAATTTTCTATTGACACATTCAATAGAAGTAGGTTTTCTGTGTTGAGTTGGCGCATACAAATTACCGTCCATTAGGTGGCAAAAGATTTGGAATTTTTTTATAAATTTTCACATAAATTTTTACTAAGGGTATAAAATTTTGAAGTTATTTTTATCCATCTATTTATTCATTTTCTTCTTTAATTTACATTAATTTACATACTTTAATTTTTTCCTTAAATATTATTTTCCATTACAAAATTTATTAAAGAAGGCTAATGCAACTATTATAATTATATTAAGATTAGATTATATTACAGACCCGTGTCTTTTCCATTACCATTGATGTGGTGAATTTCAGTCATATCCTGATTTTATAAATATAGCTGCTTTTTTCAATAAGAACTTCTTTACATTATATTTTTTCATAAAATAATCTAGAATTCATTTATTTATTTTAATCCATGTAAAAATTAGATTGTAATCGTTATTTTGTGTAAAAAATGTTCATCCTCATTACTAAGATTTATAATAACTTACATATATTTATAACAAATAACGATATTATGTATTTTAATTTTAAAATTCTAACCACATAATAATTTTTAAATTGTGCTTTTATTAAATTTTATGAATCGAATATATTTATAATTTCTATATTTAATTTAAATCATTATACATATATCAGTTTTATCACTTTTTTAATTTTCGAATATTCTAATCTAAATAGTATAGTTATGTTTTTTTTAATTTAGTAGTGAATGAAGATTATACATATGTAAATGTTCGTTGTTACTGGTACTCATTATATATTCAATATCTCAAATTTAAATAAATTTATAATTTTACGTTCTTTCTATACCTGTAGCTTAAAAATCATTAGTATTAGAAACAATTTACTCATAATATTATTACATTTTTAAAAAATTTCGTTTTATTCTCAAATGATTAAAAATTTTAAAATATTAGCAAATTTTTTATTGACACATAAGATAGGTTTTGTATATAGTGTAGGTCGAATACAGATATAAAATTATACTTATACATACACCTTATTTATTTAAATTCATACATTATATATTTGTTTTGTTCACATTTTTATTTTTACCAATGTAATTTCACACTTATTAATTCTTGACCGTTAAAAAATTATTAAAAAATTTCAAACAAACAAAATTAATCATTTAAAGTTTATTTAAGCGAATTTAATTTAAAAAGCATTGTTTTGTGAATCATCTAATAAATTAATTAAAAATTAAACCAATTTTTTTAAATTTTTCAAGAATTTTGTTGTTAAAGTATACTTGGAAAAATAGTTTTGATATCAAAAAAAATTGGTTTTTTTTATTTATTATTTGAAATGAATTTATTTTCAAATGATTAAAAATATTAAATTATTAGCAAATTTTCTATTGACACATTCAATAGATGTAGGTTTTGTGTGTTGAGTCGGGCGCATAAAAATTACCGTTCATTACGTGGCAAAACGATTTGGATATTTTTTATAAATTTTCACATAAATTTTTATTAAGGGTATAAAATTTTGAAGTTATTTTTATCCATCTATTTATTCATTTTCTTCTTTAATTTACATTAATTTACTTTAATTTTTTCTTTAAATATTATTTTCCATTACAAAATTTATAAAAAATTTATTGTCATTATTATACATATTACAGATTGGACTCTGACCCAAGTCTTCTCCATCGCCATTGATATAGTGAATTTCCGTCATAACCTGTATTTCATATAACTTCTTGTTTCAAAAGGAATTTCTTTACATTATATCTTCTCATAAAATAATCTAAAATCCATTTTATATATTTTAATCCACGTAATAAATTAGAATGTAAGCGTTATTCTTTAGATTTTATAGAAATTCGCTACCAGCTTCGAACATAATCATAACTGTTGGGTATCGGCTTAGTATAAAAGCCTTCCTATTATCAGTCGTCGGTCTTAGTGATTGTCGCAGTGTTATTCTATTCTTATTCTATTGTCTCCACATATTCGGCGTTTAGCCATATTCCTATTGTTCGCTACCATTGTATATTATATTGTAGATAAAGCACAGTTGTTAGTTACTGTCTTATCTTGTTATTCTTGTTAGTACGTAGACACACAAGTCACGTACATAACAGTGGCGCGGTCGTTTTATTCGAACCTATTCTTAACTATTATTCTATGATGAAAAAATTATTCAATTATATTCGTGACAGGTATATCACAACAAAAGATTCGGAAATCAAAAAGTATTCGGCAGAAATATTGTCAGTCTCTACAGAACAAAAATTCGAATGGATTAAAAAGGAAGTTTTGTTAAACGGACAAAAAGTTGAATTCATTCTTGATTCTGGAGCGCAAATTAGTTGCATTAATGAAGAGACTTGGAAGAATGTTGGTAGTCCATTTTTGACAAAGCTCAACTTTAATGGTAAAAGCTATACAGGTGACGAATTCAAAATTCTTGGAAAATTCTTTTGCTCAATTATTCTAAACGGACTCGAAGAACAATTATTAGTATATGTAACGAAAGAGAAAATGAATTTATTCGGATTACCTTGGATAATCACATTCGAGAAAAAATTCGGTTATCCAATAGTGACCACTCTATTCAACAAGGATTCAAATAATTCAATAAATTCCATTCCAAGAGAGATAATTCCGACTATTAGTGAAAATAAAGAATTGTATATAATTCAAAAGAATATTCAAGAAGAGGTTCAGGTAGAACTAAAAGAAAAATTCAGTCAAGTATTCGAAGATGGCTTGGGGCATTGCAGTAAAACAAAAGCTCACCTTCACTTAAAACCAGGAGCTAAACCAGTTTTCGTTAGAGCAAGACCAGTACCAATTGGAGTTAAAGATTCGGTCGAAGAAGAAATTAATCGACTATTAAAAATGGGTGCTATTAAACCTATTGAATTCGCTGATTGGGCAGCTCCTATTCTTGCAGTGAAAAAAGCAAATGGCAAAATTCGAGTTTGTATTGATTATTCGACGGGATTAAATGAAGCCTTAGAGCTTAATAAATATCCATTGCCAACTCCACAAGAAATCTGGTCTGAAATGCATGGAAATAAAATATTCTCCCAATTAGACTTGCGTGACGCATATTTACAAGTCGAATTAGATTCAGATTCAAAGAAATTAGCAAATATTAATACCCATAAGGGGCTATTCGAAGTACAACGATTACCATTCGGAGTTAAGTCAGCACCAGCAATATTCCAGAAATTAATGGATGAATTAATTAGTGGATTAAAAGGAGTATTCGCTTATCTAGACGATTTGATTATTGCCTCGGAAAATGAAACGGAACATAAAAAAATTCTTATTCAACTATTCGAAAGAATCCAAAAATATGGATTAAAAATTCAATTGGAAAAGTGTAATTTTTTTAAGCCTGAATTGAAATTCTTAGGTCATATAGTCTCCGCGGAAGGAATTAAGCCAGACCCAAAGAAAAAGGCTATTATTCAGGAATTACCAAGACCTCAAAATATTAAAGAATTAAAGTCAGTTATGGGCACAATAAATTATTATTCAAAATTCGTAGATCAAATGCACCAATTCAGAGGTCCATTAGATAAATTACTTAGAAAGAATTCAAATTGGAAATGGGAGGAAGAACAAGAAAAAGCATTCGAACAAATTAAGTCGATTCTGAGTTCAGAACTCTTATTAACGCATTTTGACCCGCAATTCGAAATTATTGTTACCGCAGATGCTTCCAATTATGGAGTCGGAGCAGTAATCTCCCACAAATATTCGGACGGAAGTGAAAAGTCAATCAAATATGCCAGTAAATCATTAAGCAATTCGGAAAAAAATTATGGACAAATTGAAAAGGAAGCCCTAGCATTAGTATTCGCCGTTCAAAAATTCCATAAAATGTTATTCGGTCGGAAATTCAAATTAAGAACCGACCATAAACCATTATTGGCAATATTCGGAAATAAAAAGGGAATCAAAATTCAAACAGCCTCAAGGTTACAAAGACAATTCAAACAGCCTCAAGGTTACAAAGACAGTGGTCCACCCGATGAATTAAATGAAGTTGAGAATTCAGTTAATTACATATTAAATATTCTATTCGAAGAGTTACCAGTTGATAGTAACCAAGTAAAAATCGAAACAGAAAATGATATTAAGTTAAAAAAAGTCATAGATTATATTCGTAATAATAATTGGCCAAGGAAAATTGAAGATTCTGAATTAAAATTTTGGTCAACAAGAAGACAAAACCTTCAAATAATTAATGGTTGTATTCTATTCGCAGATAAAGTCGTTATTCCTGCTAAACTTCAAAGAAAGATTCTTGATTCATTACATTCAACACATGCAGGAGTTGTTAGGATGAAAAATTTGGCCAGAGAGTATATTTACTGGCCGGGGATTAGTAATGATATTGAGCAGATCGCTGCAAACTGTGATTCATGCCAAAAGGCATCAAAAATGCCAATTAAAACAGATTTAAGTCCATGGCCAGCACCAAATAAAGCTTGGGAAAGAATTCATATAGATTTTGCTGGTCCATGTAAAGATGGAAAATTATATATGATTATAGTCGATGCATATTCTAAATGGCCTGAAATATTCGGAAATACAACTACGTCAGCAAAAGATTCAATAAAAAACCTAGAATGGTTATTCTCGCATTACGGAATTCCTAAAATAATTGTATCCGATAACGGTAGTCCATTCCAGTCATTCGAATTCAAAAATTATTGTATTAGGAAAGGAATTCACCAAATATTTAGCCCACCATATCATCCTCAGTCTAATGGCCAAGCTGAAAGATTCGTAGATTATTTTAAGAGGATGATGAACAAAAATTGGGGAAAGAGTAATTGGCTACAAGAAGTACTATTGAATTATAGAGCCACCCCACATTATTCATTAGGCGGAAAATCGCCAGCAGAAGTATTCTTAAATAGAAAATTACGAATTCAATTATCATTAATCAGACCAGAAAGACCAGTAAATTCAATTAATATTCAACGAGAAAATATTCGAAATAAAATGAAAATCTGGTTTGATAAACATCACGGAATTAAATTAAACGTATTCGAAGTGGGAGATAATATTCTATTCGGAAATTACAACAAAAATAAAAAATTGAATGGCTGCCTGGAAAGATAATTAGTAAAAATGGCGTTGTATTCAAGATTCGCTCGGATAAATTAAGAGCTATTATTCACCGACATGCAAACCAATTAAGAAAAATAAAAAATTTTGAAAACCAACAAGTTGTAAATTCTTGGTGGAGAACTCCACAACATATTCGGAATATAAATATTCAAAATATTCCAAGTCCAAATAAAAAGAGTACAATTCAAAATAGTCCTAATAATGAAATTCAATTTGAAAGACCTAAAAGAACAATTCGACCACCTAAAAGATTAGTAGTAGATCCTACACAAAAGAAATACAGAGAAGGCCTATTCAATACCTTTTAGAAGGAGATGAGCGGTATTAGCATTGATGCTTGAAGTTTTAGATAATATTTTTTGTTGTGATAATATTTTGTTTGTAGATTTTTTTGTTTGTATTGCCCCCTTTGTAATTATTGTATTTTGCCCCTTTGTATGTATTTTTTGTTGTTTGGAGACACAATTCGGAGGTATTATGTTATTAAAGAGAAAGTTATTCTTATTAAAGGAGGGAGGTGTTGGGTATCGGCTTAGTATAAAAGCCTTCCGATTATTCAGTCGTCGGTCTTAGTGATTGTCGCAGTGTTATTCTATTCTTATTCTATTGTCTCCACATATTCGGCGTTTAGCCATATTCCTATTGTTCGCTACCATTGTATATTATATTGTAGATAAAGCACAGTTGTTAGTTACTGTCTTATCTTGTTATTCTTGTTAGTACGTAGACACACAAGTCACGTACATAACAATAACTTTATTTTTGTTTTAATAATCTCTAATAATATGTAATATACAATAACTAGTAAATTTTTAAATAAAATTTTTTATATATTTATGATTATTTTAGATTAAATACAATTTTTTAGGTCAAACATTTCGGAAAATAATTCTGTTTCGATTAAACATTAACGTCAATGATATAAAAATACTAAACGATCCTATTTATTAAATTTTTAATATTTGAAAGTAAACTCAGTAACAAGAATTAAAGTCTACATAAAAGTATTTCTATCCTGCAATTAGATAAATATAGTCAAAAAATTTATTAGGAAAATAATGTAGTTTGTTATTATAAAGTTTAAAGATTTTAGTCTTCACATCACTACTAATAAGTGAATTTCTGTTAGAGCTCTGTTTTTATAAAGTTGATATAATATCTAATTATAGTGAATGTTGGAGAAAATAATATATATTCGCGTAAAATTTTCAAAATTTATTAAACCCAGAACATTCACACAATCTGTAATCATTTTTTAAATTTATATATTTTAAAGTAATTTCAATATATTTAAAGAAAATTTATTAAGGAAAATAATGTAATGAAAATAATGTAAAGACTTATGATCATGAAATTTGAATATAACTTCTAAATATGTTTTTTCAAGCAATTCCATGGTTATATAAGAACAGATATTACTCTATACAAAATTTTTGCAAAATGGTGATTCATAAAAGTTGCAAGAATAATCAGTTAATATTGTTAATGCTATATTTTTTAGATATCATTGCGTTTTGCGCAATCCAACCAATTTCAACAAAACCTTAATTAATTTTATAAATTATATTTAATTAATTAGATAAATTATTTGGAATTATCAAATATTCTTGTTATATAAAAAATTATCAAATATTATAATATAGAATATATAAGATAAATATTTTATTTTAAGGTATTATATACAAACTTAAACAGTTTATTTAATTCTTAACTCAGATAAGTCATCACAGAAGGTGGGCGAGGATTATATTTTTTATATAATGAATTGAAATTCATAAAATTTATTTTACTCCATAATATACCTAACTTGTTTGGGATAGTTTCAATATTTTTCAGAGATTTACTGTAAATTTCGAACATAAAGGATTATTAATTTCACAAGATAAGTATATTATCAAAATTATTGTATTAAAAATAGTAAATTAAATAATCCAAATAATTTTAAATTTTTTTATAAAATATCTAACTATAATTATCTGAAATTTATAAAACAAACTTCTTTAATGTTCTTTATTGTTTGTAATACTTTGTTAATAAAAATATCTAATTTATCAATTAACAAATATAATTATAATATCTAATTACAGTGAATGATGAAGACAATAATATAATATATTCGCGTAAAATTTTAAAACTTTTATTAAACCGACAACTCTTTATCTTATATACTATATACCTACTATAAACTTGCCAGTTTCTTCGTTTATTCAGACATGGATTTAAGCTTTTTATTTTTTCCAAGTCATCTGATCATGAAATTTAGCTAAAGCTTCACAATATCCTTATTCAATCAATTCCATAGTTACATTAGAACAAATATTACTCTATACATAATTTTTGCAAATTTGTGACTCATACATATCTGTTACAAAAATAATAAATTAATATTGTTAATGCTTATTTTTTAGATATCATTCATTGCATTTATGCGCAATCCATCCAATTTTAAAGAAACCTTAATCAATTTTATATACATATTATATTTAATTAATTAGATAAAGTATTAGGAATTATCAAATATATAATATAAATATTCTATGAAAAATATTTTTTATTATGGTATAACAAACTTAACAATATCTTTTATATGATTTCTAATTTAAGTGACATGAATTAACGACGTATGATTATTATCTAACAACTTATGTTAAAATAGCGGCCGTTTTTGTTGATTAGGTTTATTTCTACCTAGTAAAATAGACCTAATAATGATTAATTCTCGGATATTTTCAAATTTATACATCTATACAATTAGTGAAAATATATTTTTAATATTTTTTACATTTAAATAAAATTATAGATTTATAAATTTTTTAGAATATATTATATTTATTTTTAGTATTTTATATAAATAATTTTTATGAATAATATTCCTATTTATTCTGCAAAATTTTTGTTATAAACGCAATGGTTCCTTTTACAATTGGTTCTGATCATTTTCAATTCTTATTTTTATTATATTGAAAAATGAATTGTATTTATAAAAGTTTTATATTATTTTTTAAAAATCTGAGGCTAAGGAATAGTAATTTAATATAAACACTAATTATTGAATAATTATAAATTATTTAATATTTTTTAATATTAATATTATAAATAATTTTTGATGTCTACCTCCTGACCTTGATACCCGTCAACCGTTAAGATCTATTTTATAAATTATTAAAATCAATTTTTGCTAAATTTTATTAAATTAAAATTATTTTTTAATTTAATAAATTAAATTTTATTTTTTAAAATAATTTATTATGCAAATAAAATATAAATTTATTTATGATCTACCTATTTTTAATTTAAATATCTTTAACTTGGATACAATTTTATTGCGTTTAATTTTTTTGGAATAAAAAAATTATGAAGTCGTTTTTTTTTGAGACGTTGGTAGATAAATTATAATATTGTTATTCGACTTAAATAAAATTAAAATTAAAGTAAAAGTTTATATAATGTCTGCAAGTAATGACCTATACAAAAATGGTTTTCAATTTATATCTGTTTTTATCTATAAAATAAAGTATTAAATCTGTACAATCTAAAATAATTATTTAATGTTTTATTTAAATTTTTAATATTGTTTATTTTCTTATTTTAGATGTCATTCATATTTGTGGTATATCTTTTTAGTGTTAAGTTTTTTTAGAGTTGATATCTTTTTATAGTTGAAGATTGTTGTAGTTGCCGATTCGTTGCCTCGATTCTTTCTTCTAACAAACCACAAAAAAAATTAACATCAGTTATAAATATATAAATAGTATTTAAATGGCTCCCGGACAATCCGTCAGTGGACAATCCGGCAGTGGAAAATCCGTCAGTGGACAATCCGTCAGTGGTCTGACAATCCGTCAGTGGACAATCCGTCAGTGGACAATCCGTCAGTAAACAAATTTGTAATTCTTACCTCTACCAAACCTATCGTGGGCAAAAATTTTCATTTTTCGTGTTGGGGATTAAAAGAGATATCGAAAAGTTGAGATTACTGAGGAAATCGGCAAATTGGCTGGATTTGGGAGGTCTGGATATGGGAGACAATGGGAAATTATGTATAAAAATTTCATAAATAATAAATTTTATAATAAATTTTCAGATATTTTAAAATTTATAGATCTATACAATTAAAGAAAATATATTTTTAATATTTCTTTTTTCATTTAAATATAATTATAGATTTATAATCTACTTACTTATTTTTTAAATTATATTGTATTCATTTTTAGTATTTTAAATGAATAATTTTTATAAATACTGTTCCTATTTTTTCAGCAAAATTTTTGTTGCAAACGCAATGGTTCCTTTTACAATTGGTCCTGAACATTTTCAATTTTTATTTTTATTATATTGAGAAATAAATTGTATTTTATAATCACTATATATATTGTTATGTTATTTTTTAAAAATCTGAAGCTTTTAAAAGCATTATGATAAATTGCTAATTTGTTCTAATCTATTAATTTTTATCAGATATTTAATAAAAAATTCAAACAATAAAGATGAAGTAAATTTATTTGAATTAAATTAATTTTTAATAAAAATAATTTATACTATTATTGTAAAATCTATATAAAATGTATATTTGAGTTTACGTATTCAATGGAGATTTATTTCTTGAAAACTTCTACGAAATTGTTGAAAACTTCTACGAAATTGCTATAAATTGTTTAATGACTTTAAAAAAGTAGAATAATTATATTTCAAAAGTTACAGATATTTTACTCGTTTACTTGTTTTTAATTTATTTTACATATATTTTTTATTGAATTAACTAATTTGATCCAGTGTATATATTTTTTAATTTCTAATATTATAATAAATTTATTATGTTCTTGTCATGTGATTTTGTATAAATATCAATTATACGGTGAATTTGTTGTTGAAGAAATTCAAATTCGAATAAAGCAAGTATTTTATTATAAAATAAATTGCTTGGCAAATTATAAGTATGCAGAAATACCAAATTAGACAACTCCAATTGATTGTATAATTATTAAATTTGTTTAATAAATTTAATTATTTTATTAATATTTATAGTTATAAATATTTAATTTAAAATAATCTACATTTTACTATTTGATTATATTTATAATCATAGTAATTTATTTATTAAAATTATGGTCAACTTGTATAAATGTCTTATTTGTCTCTATTATTAATTTTTACTCATTTTTATAATCTAATCAAGTCAGAAAATTGATAAAAAAAATTGATAATATAAATTGGTTTAATTAATTCATTTACATACTATACACTATTTTAATCATATTTTAATAAATTCTTATGATTCTTCAATTTACAATTTTTTGGCTCTGTAATAAAATTTAATTTTAAACAATATGTAAATTTTAGTTCTAAAAGATTGCAGATATGAATAACAAACCAGATATATTACTATAATGTAAAGTTACATATATTCTTAATAATTTTAATAAATTAGAATTAATTTGCTATCTATTTTTGTGGAAAAAAAATGTAAAAAATTTAGCAAATTCTTAGAAAAAAGTGTGTGATTTGCCTTGTAATTGCCGCTTCACCAAAATAGTTTTTTTTTATTTTAGATTTTGGATATTTAAAAGTTTGTTAATTTTATAAGAATTTAAAGTACCATTCTTCTGTAGTATGCTACACTTTGTCTTTCTCTTCATTTTCGTTTCTTTTCGTAACTATATTTAACTCAAATAGTATACAATTTTTGAATTACTTCTATTAATGCAGAGGTAATAAAATTTGCCAATTTATTTAATAAATTTAAATTTTTTATAAAGAATTTAAAAAAATAACAAATTAATTTCAAATTTCAATTTAAAATATAAATAAATTGTTCCTTACCCCTACATATCAGCAGCATATTAAATTTCTGCGTTTTTTGTTATGATTTTATCTACTATGTTTTTAAATTTTGTATATCTACATCAATTATTAACAATGAATAATGGATAAAAGCAGACAACACTGCTAGTACCCAAACCTGAATTTAATAACTGACAACGGTAAAAAAATTTAAAAAATCAGTAAGGTATTGGGTTATTAATATATTTTATTATAAATTATATATTTGTTTAAATAATTCTTTTTTTATATATTTATTATCAATAATTAATTTCTCAGAAATTTTTTTAATTTTAAATAATTTTAAAATATTAATTTTAAAGCTTTTAAATTCTAGCTTTCTTCTTCATAGCAGGTAGGTTGGATTTGATAGATATAAGCAAAATTTTTCGATAGATGAATGATAAATTTTATAAATATATAGATTACAATTTTTAAAATTTCGTATATGATCATTTGCATGTGAACTTCAATGTTTTCATTACTTTATTGTGTTCATTTATTAAACAATTATATTCATTAAAAATTCAATTAAAACTTTAATAATACGAAAAGTGCGGCGGCCGCACGTAAGATAATGCTTATTTGATTTTAAATTATTATTTTTAATGAATATGTATTTTTACTAAATTATAAATGCCTTCGATACTCTATATTTTGATGAACATTTTTATTAACAATTTAATTAGTAATAATTTTTAACAAATTTTAGTTCATTTATATAAAGTAGTATTTAAAATCATTTATGCAGCGGTGTACTGGTTAATTAAATTTTTTCTTTAAGTAAAGATTAACAATTATGTATTGTTGATAATCAACAATCAAGAAAGATCATCTCACGTAATTCTTTTTTAAATTATTCTTTTTTGAAATTTCAATAAAAATTTGCATAATATTTTGTTGTATTAAAAAAAAATTATTTAATAAAACACTAATAAATTATTTTAATTTATGTCCGTGAGATTTGGTCTTGGGGTCTAGTAGAGCTGTCCGAGACTCTTGGTCTTGGTCTTGGTCTTGGAACCAAGACTTTTCTTGGTTTTTTTTCGGTCTTGGTCTTGGTCTTGGTCTTGGGGTGTTTGTCTTGGTCTTGTCTTGGTTTTATTTTTTGGTCTTGGGTTTTTGGCATTTTTGGACCTAGTGCTTGGCCATCCAAAATCCTCAAAATTTTCGCCTGCGGCGCAGAAAAGGGAAGAAATCTGGCTTTTTGAGCTCCAAAATTCAAAAATTTTTGCCTGCGGCGCTGAAAAAGTGAAATTTTGTGGCCTACAGCCTTATAAAATTCTCAAAATCTCTCTCTCTCTCTCCCTTATTTAAACTTTTTCAATCCTCCCAAAAAGGACTCACTTTTCACTCCTTTTCCCCCAAGATTAAAAACCCTAAATAAATTGTATAATTTTAAAGAATAAATATTTGTAAGTTTAGTTTTGTATATTTATAAATTGTCTTAATCAGACAATTCCTCCAACTCCGTTAGTGGGTATAAAGTAGACAATGGATAAAATTGAGGATGGACCCAAATCCTCTGAGATAATATATCTCATTGATTTTCCACCCGGATAAATTCCCCAAAATTCTTTGAATTTCGCATAGATTTTTCGAAATTATAGGTGATTGTGCTGAAGTTGACTGTGATTGTGTCAAAATAACAAAAAATAAACCAAAAATTTGACCTATGGGACCTAAAACATGTCTCGAGTTTTATATTATTTTTGGTCTTGAGTCTTGGAGTTTTGGTCTTGGTCTTGAGTCTTGGTCTTGGAAAAAATTTTGTCTTGGGTCTTGAGTCTTGAGTCTTGGAAAAATTTCGGTCTCGGACAGCTCTAGGGTCTAGTCTTGGTCTTGGGTCTTGGTCTTGAGTCTTGGAAAATTTTCGGTCTCGGACAGCTCTAGAAATTAACCTTCTTGGACTTCAAAATTCTTATAATTTTCGTCTGCGGCGCTGAAAATATTGTTTTAAATGAAGGATATAGAGGAAATAGTAGTAATTAAGAATGGATTTAGTGGATTAACAGAGGTATCTAAGGATTTGTAATGATTAAGTGGATTTGTGGGGATTAAGTGGATTTAATGGGGCCTAAGTTCAAGTCTAGGGATTAAGAGATATCTGGATCAGGGCTGGACGCAACTGAAAAAATTTCCGCAGCCGCAGTTGCGTCCAGCCCTGATCTGGATTGGGGATAGAGGATTTGAGTGTTAATTTGGTATTAAGAAAATTTGAGGGTAAATCCCCTTAGTCCAGATAAATCCACTTATATTCTCCATAATAATCTTTAGAGACTTCCAAGACCTTGGTCTTGAGTCTTGACTCAAGACTTTTCTTGGGTTTTTTTTGGTCTTGGTCTTGGTCTTGGGGTGAAGTCTTGGTCTTGAGCCTTGGAAAATTTTCGGTCTTGGAAGTCTCTAATAATCTTATCCGAAAGCAAAACATTGTATTTCTATTTTAATTTTAAAGTTTAGGATTTTACAAAAATAAATTAATTATATATATAAAGATTTTTTGAACACAAAAAATCTGAATAGCTAAAATAATATTATGTAAGTTTTAGAAGTAGTATGGTTTTATTTGTTTTGTTTTTAATTATATTTTTATTCTCCCATGATTTAATTAAAATAATTATGTTTTATATTCATAATTTTTTTATCTAAACCAATCTACATTATATTTGCTAAAGAAAAGTAATTTATTATAAACACTAATTTTTAAATAATTATTAATAATATAATATTTTTTAATATTAATTTTAATAATAATTTTTGATATCGGCTTCTTGTGCCTGATAGCTATCTACTGTTAACACATCTATGTATTTTATAAATTATAAAATTAATTTTTGCTGAATTTTATTAAATTTATTAAACAAATAAAATATAAATTTATTAGTGATCTATTTTTATTTAAAATATGTATCTTTATCTTGGATACAATTTTATTGCGTTTAATTTTTTATTTTGTTAACAATAGAAAACATGAAGTTGTTCATTGGAGTTGGTGGTAGTTAAAATTATAACATTGTAATTTGACTTAAATAAAATTTTGAAGTTTTGTTAACAATAACTATCATTTTTTAATCAACAATCATTTCTATTTTATTATCTATTAATTGTTCCCTTCAAACGTGGTTATCTTTGAAAAATTTCCAGCAAATTGCTTTATTAGGAAATCTAATCTAAACCTTCACTCTTTGTAGTTTATTTATAAATTAATTATTTTTAATAAATTTTCACACAAATTAAATAGTCTTTTTGCTGGTAAAATGGAAGTGAGAATCAGTCCTATCACGTTTTTTAATGTGTAACTGTTCTCCGTGTGCCGGTGACATAGAGTAAAGATTGATAGGAAGATAAACTGTCTTTCTTTGATTTGCATTTTTTTAAATGTTGAAATAATTTTTCATCAATCTAAATTTTTAAAGTGAGAAAAGAATGAAAAATGATAGAACTAGATAATTTTTAAAAAATGTTTATTAAATGCCGAAGCCCTGATTTAAGGCCGACGTAGGAAAAGTATTGGTAAAATAGTAAAATACAAAAATGATTTTGTTTTTTAAGACTGTTTTCTTTAGACTTCTTTTATAAATTAATTAATTGATGATGTATTTGTAGTTTTATTAATTTGATAAAGTTAATATTGAATAATTTATGAATAAACTTAACGCGTAAACTTAATTAATTTAAGATTATTCAGAAAAACAAGTTATTCATTGCTTAATGATGGTCGGATAAGTATAGTATTCTCAGGTTTAGTTTTAAATAAATAATTTTTTGAGAAAAATAGCAAAACTTTTACAAACTCCTTTTAAGTACATTATAAATATGCTGGAAATTAATCTACATTTTATCTACATTTTTTATTAGCTAATACTTTAATAGTTAGTAAAATAATTTAGTATTTTGCTTATCATCATTATTTAACATAAGTTTTATATTTTCTTCAAAATCTAAAATTTTTCTGATAATTAATTTACAATTATTTTTAATTATTGTCAAGAGAATTATTGTCAATGAAATTAAGTGTATATTCTGTAACTAACACATATTTATATTGAATTAGGCGTTGCAAATTTTTACTTAATTAATTAAATCATATTAAATTATAGTATGATTCTAAAATTAAATTAAAATAATTTTCAATATTGATGTCTTTTTAAAACACCGTTTCCGAAAAACATTTTGTATAAAAAATTTTTAATTTTACATCGAAATAATAAACCTTCTATTTTTATAATACAGCACAACGAATCAAAGAATTTAATTTTTTATACCTCAACATTATATTCATTATACATTTTTTATTTCTTTTTTTATAAAGTGACCTCCTGATTTGGTAGAATGAACATTATTGGTGGGATGGAAAAATTTAGGATGAAAATAATATTTTAATAAATTTTTATTTTAAATTTTAGGATTATGCAAAAATAAAATTGTTTATGAACTTATAAAGATTTTTTGAACACAAAAAATTTAATAGCTAAAATAATATTGTTTTTATTTTGTTTTTAATTTTATACCTATTTATTCTTCCATGATTTATTTAAAATAATTATGTTTTATATTCATCATTTTTTTTATCTAAATCAATCTACATTATATTTGCCAATCTACATTATAAAAGTAATTTATTATACATAAACATTAATTATTGAATAATTATTAAATATTTTTTAATATTAATATTATAAATAATTTTTGATGTCTGCTTCCTGACCTTGTTATCCGTCGACCGTTAAGATCTATTTTATAAATTATTAAAATCAATTTTTGCTAAATTTTATTAAATTAAAATTATTTTTTAATTTAATAAATTAAATTTCATTTTTTTAAATAATTTATTATGCAAATAAAATATAAATTTATTTGTGATCTACCTATTTTTATTTAAAATATCTTTATCTCGAATACAATTTTATTTCGTTTAATTTTTTTTTGGAATAAAAAACTTATGAAGTTGTTCCTCTGAGTTGTTGTTATGTAGATAAATTATAACATTGTTATTTGACTTAAATAAGATTAAATTTTAAGTAATAATTTAAATAAAAGTTGTGTTAAATATTGGAATTTAACATTTAAGTTTAATTTGAAGTTTTGTTAACAATAACAATCATTTTTTAATCAACAATCATTTTTATTTTATTATTTATTAATTGTCCTTTCTGACTGGTAGTAAATTTCTGTAGAAGAATGAATTTAAAATATTAGAATTAATAATATTAGTTTTATAAGTAATTCTATAAAATATTGGGTCTATCAAAATTAGTCAAATAAGGCACTATTATTTATGTCATCATTGCTTTTATCAGCTTTAGATTTTGTTTTATGTATATATTTTAATCATAATTTCATTTTTCTTAAATTTAATTATAATTATAATATTTACCTTCCTGACTCCATCCGTTGGGTTCACCCCAGGTCTCGAACGAGACTTGGGGGAACGCGGGGGGTCCGTTCTGGAAAGTTCTAACTCTTTATTAAAACTCTTTTTTAACTAAATATATTTATTTATTCTTTGGGGAGGTTTTGGATTAAAAATTATATGAATGAATAGAAGAAATCGTGGGTGAGGAAAGTGTTTAGTGACAGCTGTTCTTTTTCCTATCACAATAATAATTAATTTTTTATAATCAAAACTTTCTTAATCAAAATAATTTACAATTTATTTATTATGGTGTCAATCTCTTTAAGCTCATCTCATCGATCTAATTGCTTTATTAGTAACTCTAATCTAAACCAGTACTCTTATGCAGCTTATTTATAAATTAATTATTTTCAAATAAGTTTTCACACAAATAAAAATAGTTTTAGTAATGTAAAACATTTGAAAAAATAAGGAATTTAGAATTAATTACTTATTTATAAAAATAGTAAAATTATGCCTATAATTTCATTTTTGTATTTATTCATTTTTGCCAAGCTGCCTTATGTCTCCAGTTAACAGGACTGAGTGGATATGTTTAAAAATTTAATTGAATAAAAAAACTCTTACTTATGACAAAGTAATATTAATTTTTTAATTTAATTATTAATTCATTAGTAGAAACATTAAATGTGTTTTTAATAAATATACTTTGTAATAATAAAACTATAGAAAGTAATTTTGTCATTTTTATTCCACTTGACATTTAATGAATAAACTTCATTAATTTAAGATTATTCAGAAAACAAGTTGTTCATGCGTGAGAGATGGTCGGAATTAGTACGTTTTTAAGTTTAGTTTTAAATAAAATAATTTTTTGAAGAAAATAGCAAAATATTGTATTTCTATTTTAATTTTAAAGGATTATATATGTACATAAAATTATTTTGTATAGTATTTAATGTAATAGAAAATTTTGTTCTCATATATCAATATCTAGATATATAGATAAAAATTGTTTTTTACTAAAAAACTAAGTTCAAATTTAATTTCATTGTTTATATTATAAATTTGATATTAATTTTTTATTTTTCTTAATTAAATTATTATTTATTATTCAAATAGTTGTGTATATTTTTAAAATTAATAAAAAATTAAAGTTGCTCTCCTTCAGTTTAATGTTATTCTCACTAAACATAATTTTAAAATACCTAATTTATAATAACTATTACTTAAATTTTTGGTTGTATTTTAATTATAATAAAATAAATCTATTTCTAATATTATTATTTAATAATTAATAAAGTTGCCGGAATGTAATTTTTATAATAAAAATATAATAAACAATTTTTCAGAATATTTTTAATAAAAACAATTTAGTATGTATTGATTGTACATACTACTCTCTTTTTTCTCCTTTCTTATATTAATGCTGAAATTATTTAATAGAAACTCCAAGCCATCTCACCCTTATGTCCTCCATCTTCTCCTCCCCCCCCCCCCCCCTCCATCTCATCCCCCCTCCATTTCTACACAATTTAACCTACCTTTCTTTCTAAAAGGAAAATAATAAAAAACCAATTTAACGAATAAGAAAATTAATAATTTTTGAAATAATTTTTCTATAATATCAACCTATTAACTAAAAAACAATATTATATCAGATTGTTAGAAGTATAAAATTTTATCTATAAAAATTAATTTATGATTAATCCAAACAAAGCTAGGAAGAAGTTAAAAGATTTAAAGAAGCCCGAAAACTCGTTTATGTGACCGTAAATTAAATTTAAAGAGTCTGTTTGACAAAATAATGTAATTAAATACATTTTAAATTTAGTTATAATAATACATATTTACTAATTTATTTTTAATTTCTAGACCAGATTTTTTATTAAATTTAAAAATTACATATTTTTAAAGCCTTGTAAATTATTTTGTATAAATAAATAACAAATAAATATTATATTTTTATTAAAAATATTTAAAAATTAAATTTAATATCAAATGGAATTTATAATGAAGATCACATTAATTGATTTAAAATAATTATAAATCTATAAAATTAATTCAAATATTTTTTTTAAATGTTAATCAAGCGACTTTATCATCAAGAAAGAGCGGCTTATTACCATACTTTGTTAAAAATGGAAATTATTATTAATAATAATCATACTTTGTTATATTAAAAGTTTTAAAAATTTGTAGTAAATGTAAAATTGATAAACAAGTTTGTGGCTTTAAGTTAGCTATTGTAATTTAATTTAAAATGTTTAAAAATATAATTAACAAAACTAATAAATGCTAAAACATAGCGATTAAATTAAATTTAAATTAAAGTACGAAAAATCAAAATTATTTTTGATTCTGCGACAAAAACATCAAATATCAAATTCAAAAAAAACTACAATTTTATCAGTATTCAGCATTTTTTATAATTTAAGATCAAAAATAATTAAATAATTTTTGTTTGTATACTATACTTTAAAGATATAATTAAAGTAGTAATTTAAAAATATAATGAAATTTTAAAAATCAAAGTAATTTATATGATAATTGAAAATATAGAACGACGGGCAGAAAGTGAGCACAATTTCTGTTCTCCACCATTTCCTTTGTTAAAAGGAGATTTAATATTATATATTTGAAAAATATATAAATTAAAATTATGAAAATGAAATAGAGGTTGAACTAGAAGCTCAGGAGTGCGACATCAAATAAATTAAAAGTCTTAATGATAATATTAAATGATTAGTTTAAATTAAATGAAATTTGATAATTTAAACAAATTTATAGTAATTTATGCAAAGATTTTTTGCTAAATTTTTTCTTGGTTGTGTAAATGGTTATTAAATCTTCATACAAAATGTAAACTAATTTTTTGATGATTCTAAATTGAAGATAATAATTATTTTTTGAAATTATAATTTAAATTAATTACAAACTTTGTAGGGATAAAACGTTTACAAAATTAATTTAGCTTATTATTACTAACTATAATCAAATGGAATAGTATACATATCTTATAATAGATTAAAAAATTATTTATAAAAACTACCCGCAAGGAAATATTATGGCATCTTTGTTGTTAAAATAAATATTTAATTTACACATATAATGAAAATACGATTGCTAAGGGTTATTGATACAATTACTAAATTTTGTATTTTAATTAATGTTAAAAATATTTTAAATAATTAAAATAATATTTTAGTTAACTAGTTAACATTTTTTCGTCGAAAAATCAGTAGCACTTTTGTTTGAGTAAGATAAAATATTGAAATTCAATTTAAATTGTTTCTGCAATGATTAAATTATAAATAATATATAATATATTTATACTCTTATTATAAATTTGGGAAAATTTATAATAAGAGTATAAATTAAGAAAATATCAAAATGCCTGTAAATTTGTCAAAAAAAAATTTACCACGTAATTCAACTAATTAAAATTCTACACAACTTTTGAATAAATTTCAATTCGTACCAAGTACTGCGAATTGAAAGATACAACTAAATTATGCATTATGGTTTCAAAAAAATATAAAAAAGTATAAAAATAATTTATGGCTTATTGAAGAAAATTAAAATACTAAATTTCCCAATATTAAAAAATTTTTGCCAAATAAAGACGATGAATTCACAGGATCATTATTTTTAAAGTTTTAAAAATCAATTAATTTATGTAGATTTTTAAATAAGTTTTAAAATATAATTAGTAATGAATAATGAAAATTTTTATTTTTATAATCTAGTATATTAAATTAAATATAAAAATATGATTATTTATTATTGAAAATCATTATTGAAAATGAAAATTTATATATTAAAACTTTGATATGGTGAAATATGCGAGCAGAAAACTGGTTGTCTTAGGTGTATGACATAAATAAAACTATCTAAATTTCATTTTATTAAAAAACGATTTAAAAATATACTGTTAATTTAAAAAATGTTGAAATATTTCATAAAAGGAAATACAAAAAATTATTTTAAGGGAAATATTTATTAAAAATTATTAATTAAAATAGAATTATATATACATTTGTAGTCTAACTCTAATAAAATTAGATTATCAGTTCTATAGTTTGCAATATTTAGTAAAAATATTAATTAAGTCTATTGGATAATTTGATTATAGAATATCTTTTTAGATAATTTAAAGTTTTATCATGGAATATTAATTCTACATATTAATCGAAATTTAATCATAAAGTAAAAATTAAAGGTAACAAAAGTAATACTAAAAGTAACTAAAAATATATAAAAAAATATTTTAAAAATTTTACATTTTGTTTCATACAAATTTCATGTAAGTAAAATTAAATTAATATAATTTAAAAGTTATTTTAAAATTGTTTTAGAAAGTATATAATTTGCAAAAATTTCTACAAATTCAATCTAAAGCGCCACATCAAAAATTTCACAATAGCAATTGGAAAATTTTTATATATACTATAAGAAAAAATAATTTATAATATAGTTAACAGAAATATGAAAAGAGTAATCAATTTGTAAAATTTAAAAGCTTCAAAAAACATAAAATAATATACCTATGTTATATTGCCGTTTGTACGAGTTTAATGACAGCTGTTTACAGTTTTATATTTGAAATAACTAACCAATATAAATATACGATTGGGAACAGCTAAATCCAGTCAGTTACCTAAATTATGGCCGTCCCATTTTCCTCTCTTTTTAAAGAATAAATAAAAATATGTTTTATATAAAAGGTTTAAAGAAAGTTTAGATTAAGCGGGACCTCTGTGTCTCTCGGCTCCCAAAAGAGAACCGGAGGGACGCATTGGTCGTCTCGAGAATTCAATTGTTAACAATAGATTTTTAATATAAAAGGTGTAAAATAATTAGTAATGCATAATGAAGAATTTTATTTTTATGCCATAAATTTTGAAAAGTTCTATAATTTTAAATTTGAAATAAATAAAAATATTTGAATAAAAATATATTGGCCTCCAATCAATCGAGAAAAGAAGATTTTAGATCTATATTGTTTAAACATATTATATAAAGATATTCGAAATGAAGACAATCTAGAATGCACATTCACTATGAACGACTACGTAAAAATATAAATTAATAATCTTTATAAAAATTATCTTTAAAATTCAATTATAACAACCATGCTTTCTCTTGATAAGAATTATGAGCAAATTAGATTTGCATTTGGCTCTTATAAAAAAAGCTCTGAAAAAAGAAACTAAATAATATAATAAACTCGAGGAAGATTTGTAATTCGAGCTCAAAGGAAGTATTCACATAAATAAATTATTTAAATTTTTATTTAATATACAAATAACATAAAAAATAAGTATAATTAGATGATATTGAATCACAAAAATTTAAACTTTATTTTAAGTTAATACTTTATTTTAAGTAAATAGTAGATGATAATGAAATTTAAATCTAAAATAAACCAATTTCTATGGACTGCAAATTACCTTTTAATTTATTCTATAAGCTAAATTAATTTACTAGAATTCCAAAAATTAAAATTGAAGCTAAAATAAAAATAAATTTTACGTATTCAATTATAAGTTTTCATACAATTTAGGATTAATTTAAAACCTAAAAATTTTTAGTTTTAGAGTCTAGTAGTGAATATAAAGTATAATTAAAAGTATATTTAATAGAAACAGCTCATTGATCTCTATACACATGAAGAAATTAAACTGTATATAAATATTCGTTAAAAGTTATTAAAGTTATATTATATACAATTTTACTATGATGCTAAGACCAAATAATTTTTTCCTCGAAAAAGTACAAAAAAACTTTTGTACTTTTGTGTGTTAGATAAAATATTGAAATTCAATTTAAATTGTTACTGCGTAACTGATAATAATTTAGCAAAATTTATAATAAGAGTATAAATTAAGAAAATATCAAAATACCTGTAAATTTGTCAAAAATTTTACCGCGTATTTCAACTAATTAAAATTCTTCACAACTTTTGGAATAAATTTAGATTCGCACCAAGCAGTGCAAATTGAAAAACTACTATACATCTAAATTAAGCATCATGGTTTACAAAAAAAAATTATAAAAAAATGTATAAAAAATTTATGGTTTATTGAAGAAACTTAAAATACTAAATTTCCCAATATTAAAAAAAATTTTGCCAAAGTAAAAACGATGAATTCATAGGATCAATTATTTTTACAATTTTAAAATTTAATTTATGTAGATTTTTAAATAAGTTTTAAAAAATAATTAGTAATGAATAATTTAAATTCTTATTTTTATAATATAGTATATTAAATTAAACATAGAAATATGATTATCTATTATGGAAAATAATTATTGAAAATGAAAATTTATATATTAAAAATTTAATATGATGATATTTGCGGACAAAAAACTGGCTGCATACGATGTGTGACGTAAATAAAATTTTTGAAATTTTCATTTTATTAAAAAATAATTTAAAATATAGTACTTTTATTTGAAAAAATGTTGAAGTATAGCATAAAAGGAATAAAGTATCTTCAAAATTTAATTAATACAATTCAATTACAATTCAATTAAGACAAAACTCTTAAATATTGTCCACGTGCCCATTGCCCATCCTTGAATATATTTTAACAAGTATAATTTTTCATTTGAATTACTAATTATTAGTTATTTAAAAAATTATGCATAGAACATTAATATTGTTGCTAATTAAAGTCCGAATTAAGTGAAAAATAAAAAATAATTTTAGCGGAAATTAAAATATTTTCATAATTTAACTAAATCATGCTTATATAAATATATTATGTAGTTGAAAATCTTACTAATTAAAAAGATAATAAAAATTGCAAAAAATAACTGAAATAATGCTTTTAAATCTATAAATTCGTTAAAATTTATTAATTAAAATAATAATTATTATTTATAAATTAAAAACACACACAAAACATAAATTATTAAATGAGTAAAGTTTATTTTAAAAGATTTATATGATTAAATTAGAATTAAATAAAGGCATAATATAAAAATATTTAATAATATCTATATTGTTTAGACATATTATATAAAGATATTCGAAATGAAGACAATCTAGAATGCACTTTCACTATGAACGACTACGTAAAAATATAAATTAATAATTTTTATAAAAATTATCTTTAAAATTCAATTACAACAGCTTTGTATGAAATATTATTTGTAAATTATACTTACTTTTACTAATAATGTTAAAATTTCATTTATAAGCTAAAATTAATTATAAGTTTATATATATTTTAATATATTTGTAAAATTCACAAATTATATTAACTTTTACAAAGTAATTAAGCAAGAATAGATATAAGAATACGATTATAGGCAATATTTATTTAAAAAGAAAATTTATTATTTAAAATTTCATTAACACTAGAAGGAACTGAATGTGCAATTTGTCTACAGGATGGAAAGCTAACAAATATCTAATGTAAATTTTTATTTGATAAGCTAAAATATATTAAAATGCATGTTTAATTTAATTATCGAATATTAAAACAAAAATAAATTCATATAATATTGTATTTTAATCTCTATAATAGCTAAAAATTATCACATCTTCTAAGAAATTTCAATTATAAATCTTTTGAACGAAATTTTGAATTTCTTCGAAGAAATTTCAATTATAAATCTTTTGAACGAAATTTTGAATATCTTCGAAGAAATTTCAATTATAAATCTTTTGAACGAAATTTTGAATTTCTTCGAAGAAATTTCAATTATAAATCTTTTGAACGAAATTTTGAATTTCTTCGAAGAAATTTCAATTATAAATCTTTTGAACGAAATTTTGAATTTCTTCGAAGAAATTTCAATTATAAATCTTTTGAACGAAATTTTGAATTTCTTCGAAGAAATTTCAATTATAAATCTTTTGAACGAAATTTTGAATTTCTTCGAAGAAATTTCAATTATAAATCTTTTGAACGAAATTTTGAATTTCTTCGAAGAAATTTCAATTATAAATCTTTTGAACGAAATTTTGAATATCTTCGAAGAAATTTCAATTATAAATCTTTTGAACGAAATTTTGAATTTCTTCGAAGAAACTTCAATTATAAATCTTTTGAACGAAATTTTGAATTTCTTCGAAGAAATTTCAATTATAAATCTTTTGAACGAAATTTTGAATTTCTTCGAAGAAATTTCAATTATAAATCTTTTGAACGAGATTTTGAATTTCTTCGAAGAAATTTCAATTATAAATCTTTTGAACGAAATTTTGAATTTCTTCGAAGAAATTTCAATTATAAATCTTTTGAACGAAATTTTGAATATCTTCGAAGAAATTTCAATTATAAATCTTTTGAACGAAATTTTGAATTTCTTCGAAGAAATTTCAATTATAAATCTTTTGAACGAAATTTTGAATTTCTTCGAAGAAATTTCAATTATAAATCTTTTGAACGAAATTTTGAATTTCTTCGAAGAAATTTCAATTATAAATCTTTTGAACGAAATTTTGAATTTCTTCGAAGAAATTTCAATTATAAATCTTTTGAACGAAATTTTGAATTTCTTCGAAGAAATTTCAATTATAAATCTTTTGAACGAAATTTTGAATTTCTTCGAAGAAATTTCAATTATAAATCTTTTGAACGAAATTTTGAATTTCTTCGAAGAAATTTCAATTATAAATCTTTTGAACGAAATTTTGAATTTCTTCGAAGAAATTTCAATTATAAATCTTTTGAACGAAATTTTGAATATCTTCGAAGAAATTTCAATTATAAATCTTTTGAACGAAATTTTGAATTTCTTCGAAGAAACTTCAATTATAAATCTTTTGAACGAAATTTTGAATTTCTTCGAAGAAATTTCAATTATAAATCTTTTGAACGAAATTTTGAATTTCTTCGAAGAAATTTCAATTATAAATCTTTTGAACGAGATTTTGAATTTCTTCGAAGAAATTTCAATTATAAATCTTTTGAACGAAATTTTGAATTTCTTCGAAGAAATTTCAATTATAAATCTTTTGAACGAAATTTTGAATATCTTCGAAGAAATTTCAATTATAAATCTTTTGAACGAAATTTTGAATTTCTTCGAAGAAATTTCAATTATAAATCTTTTGAACGAAATTTTGAATTTCTTCGAAGAAATTTCAATTATAAATCTTTTGAACGAAATTTTGAATTTCTTCGAAGAAATTTCAATTATAAATCTTTTGAACGAAATTTTGAATTTCTTCGAAGAAATTTCAATTATAAATCTTTTGAACGAAATTTTGAATTTCTTCGAAGAAATTTCAATTATAAATCTTTTGAACGAAATTTTGAATTTCTTCGAAGAAATTTCAATTATAAATCTTTTGAACGAAATTTTGAATTTCTTCGAAGAAATTTCAATTATAAATCTTTTGAACGAAATTTTGAATTTCTTCGAAGAAATTTCAATTATAAATCTTTTGAACGAAATTTTGAATTTCTTCGAAGAAATTTCAATCATAAATCTTTTGAACGAAATTTTGAATTTCTTCGAAGAAATTTCAATTATAAATCTTTTGAACGAAATTTTGAATTTCTTCGAAGAAATTTCAATTATAAATCTTTTGAACGAGATTTTGAATTTCTTCGAAGAAATTTCAATTATAAATCTTTTGAACGAAATTTTGAATTTCTTCGAAGAAATTTCAATTATAAATCTTTTGAACGAAATTTTGAATTTCTTCGAAGAAATTTCAATTATAAATCTTTTGAACGAAATTTTGAATTTCTTCGAAGAAATTTCAATTATAAATCTTTTGAACGAAATTTTGAATTTCTTCGAAGAAATTTCAATTATAAATCTTTTGAACGAAATTTTGAATTTCTTCGAAGAAATTTCAATTATAAATCTTTTGAACGAGATTTTGAATTTCTTCGAAGAAATTTCAATTATAAATCTTTTGAACGAAATTTTGAATTTCTTCGAAGAAATTTCAATTATAAATCTTTTGAACGAAATTTTGAATTTCTTCGAAGAAATTTCAATTATAAATCTTTTGAACGAAATTTTGAATTTCTTCGAAGAAATTTCAATTATAAATCTTTTGAACGAAATTTTGAATTTCTTCGAAGAAATTTCAATTATAAATCTTTTGAACGAGATTTTGAATTTCTTCGAAGAAATTTCAATTATAAATCTTTTGAACGAAATTTTGAATTTCTTCGAAGAAATTTCAATTATAAATCTTTTGAACGAAATTTTGAATTTCTTCGAAGAAATTTCAATTATAAATCTTTTGAACGAGATTTTGAATTTCTTCGAAGAAATTTCAATTATAAATCTTTTGAACGAAATTTTGAATTTCTTCGAAGAAATTTCAATTATAAATCTTTTGAACGAAATTTTGAATTTCTTCGAAGAAATTTCAATTATAAATCTTTTGAACGAAATTTTGAATATCTTCGAAGAAATTTCAATTATAAATCTTTTGAACACTACTATATTACCATTATTAAATTATCGATTGATTAGAACAAGAGGGCTCTGAAGAGACCGATTATTGGGCGAGAGAAGTCAGAGAAAAAATTTTTTCTCTGCCCAAAGAACTGGTCTCTTCAGGCCCTCTTGTTCTAATCAATCAATAATTTGCAAACCCAATCCTTTTGAGCGTACGTCTACTCCGAAACGGCCCCACTGAAACGGCTACACTGAAACGGCCCCACTGAAACGGCTACACCGAAACGGCCGCTCTGAAACGGCTACACTGAAACGGCCGCCCTGAAACGGGTACACTGAAATGGCTGCTCTGAAATGGCTACTTTGAAACCAAATAAATCGATACTTTGTTCGTAAAAACTTTTGGCTCTCAACCTGACCGCACTCAAACAACTATTTTCAATGGTTTTTTTCTAAAGCCAATTCAGTGCTTTGTTTTTGAGTGCGGGAGAGTTTTGCCGAAAATAACGAGGGGAGTTTTCCAATAACGCGAGGTGTTTTTAGCACAAAAATATATTGATACTCAAACTATCATTTTATTGGAGTGTTTACGAAAAGGTGCTGGAACTCAAACGGATAATCACATTTGACTTGTTAATAAAAAAACTGTAAGCAAGTGCAATACTCAAATGACCCCTAAACTGTTTAATGGCCACCTTATCGATTTTGCATTACTTATTTCTTATAGGCAAATAAACAAAGTATTTTTTAGGGAAAAAAACTAAAAGTTGTTTAAGGCACCGCCACCACTCCGGATTGAGTGGTGGCGGTGCGAACAATGTGTGTGAACATGAAGTGAAAAAAAATAAAATCCCTAAAGGTTTTTTTAAAATTTTTTTAATAATTGACTTATATTTTAGAGGCACGACTAAATGCGACGAAATTATTCTTGGGGAAACCCAACTAAAAGCTTTTTATTGGATAACTTGGATGGAGAAAAAACTGAAAAGGACAAAATAATTGAGCAATTAAATAATTTTGAATTTTTGGAGGTTTTCTTTTTAATTTTATAAAATTTTGAAAAAAATTTCTTTAAAGAGTCCCTTAGCCATCAATTTTTTGAGGGTTTCAATTTTTGTTCATAGCCTCTAAAATTGATTTATTACATTGTTATGGGGATTTTTCTGTTTTTTAATAATTCTTTTGTGTTTCTAATAATTCTGATTTTTCTTGAATAATTAAAAATCAGAATATAATTAAATAAAAATATTATTAGCTTATTTTTAAAACTTTACTGAATTATTAAATACAAAAGATTTTGTTTACATTAAATTCTGACTTATCCCAAATAAATTATTTTTCTGATTTTTATTTTTCATTATAAACTTGGGAATAAATTTTCTAAAAAAATTCTGATTTCTAATTTAGTTTGTGGAGGTGCTGTATTTCGAAATAATCATGGTGTAATAACCTCTCCAAATTACCCAATTAATTATCCAAATAAAGCAACACAATGTGATAACCTTATTGACCCAGAAGTACAGCCAGGCATTACACAAAGTGTTACTTTAAAAGTTTTGGATTTTGATTTGGATAATACAAATTTTGTTGAATTTAATAAAAATAATAATCAACGACGTTTATGTTCTTCTGATTATTTGGAGATTAAAGATGTTGAACAGAATGTTACTGTTCAATTACTTTGTAGGGCTATTTTCCAAGCTGATTCAGCGGAGGCTTATTCCATTAAAGTAATTGGATAAAATTTTTTATTTAAATTATTTGTTTAGGGGCCAATTGGTGTCCGTTTTGTAACAAATCGTTCACAATATTCATCAGATTCTTCCAAATGGAAAAATCGTCGCGGTTTCAAATTATCTTATGCATTAGCAGATTGTGGGGGTGATGTAAATTTAGTGACAGATCATCAATCATTTCGATCACGTATTTAAATTTTCTTCATTCAATTTATTTTTAATTTTAGAGTCAGTTTATATCACTTCCCCAGCTTTCCTCCTCCCCTACCATCATTCACTCGACTGTGTTTGGAATATATCTGCTTCTTCTGATTATATAATCTCTTACAAATTTACTGATTTAAATATAGAAATGGGGGTACAAGGCGATTGTCCTTTTGATTCTGTTGAAGTTTTCGATGGAAAGGAATTTAATAATCCGAGCAGAAAAGTAAATAAAATTCTGATTTTATAATCTTAATTTATTTTTAAAGTTTATTATTTGTGGAGATAAAGCGCCCGACGGCGAAATGAAAAGCAGTGGTTCTGGATTACTTGTTCGGTTTAGAAGTGACCACAGTACAAGTTTTAATGGGTTTAGAATGGTAATACTTGAAGTATTTTTTGAAAAATAAATATATTTAAAGGTATTAACAGCAACATTGGGACCTTCCAAAGGTTGTGGAGGTCCTCTTAAAGCTTTGGAAAATGAATGGAAGTTATTTGTGAACAGTTTTCTTTTCCAACAACCAGCGGTGATTGTTTGGATGAATTTTTGGAACTTCGTGATGTTAGGGCTTTAAGTGAATGTCAACAGCCTGCTTGTGCTACAGAACCATTACAGGGAAAAAAAAGAAAGAATTATACGTACATGTGGAGATAATGTTGGTAATTGGATAAAAGAATAGGGGGTGTACCGAGATTGTTGATGCCTTTTGATAGAGGAAGGTTCGAACTTTTAAAATTATCAATTTTAATTTTTTGAAAATTTTCTTAAAAGTTTTTTAAATTTTTCTAAACATTCACATATGCAAAAAATTATTTAAGACTCATCGTTTTGCTGAAGTAAAAAACTGTAAAGATTCTTAATTTCAAAAAAACTTTTAAAATTAATTTTCTAAATTTTTTTTGTTGGACAATAAAAGATCGTTTATTTGATAACTATAAATAAATTCCTAAAACCGAGCAAAAAATCTGCACTTAATTAAAAATTCCTTTACAAATTGTTTTTACTACCACTCGTCATTTCATTAAGCATAGGTTAAGCTATATAAAAGAATTTAAAGTTGGTGTTTATCAATGTAAACGATCTTTTGTTCGTATAAAAAAATAGGCGTATTTGCTGCAGTCCCCAACTCATTATTTATTAGTTTCATTTTAAAAATTAAGCTAGCTAATTTATTATTAAAAATTTAATTATTAAAAATTTAGATTTAGAAAAAATAAATGTCTTCCAATTCAAGTTCAAATAGAAAAAGAAAGAAATCCCCTGTGCCACCAAATCAAGGAAGTAAAACTTCTGCTGTAGCTACCCAAAATAATTTACAACAACAATTAATTGTTCAACGTGTGCAAACTACTAGTAATCAGACAAATATAGCAGGGGGACAACAAAATCAACAAGTAATACAGACAACTAATTCTGCGGAACGACAAACACTGGCCCAGGAGGTAAAAAATTTTTGAAAATTTACAATTGAAAAAAAATGTTTAACCTTTACAAATTATCATTACAGATAGCAGAAAAAAGAAGAAACCGTGCTATAACTCAACCTGAAAATTTACATTTGCTCAACTTGATTGACCCAGCTACAAATCTAACAAATACTGACGTCCTCATGTTGAGTTGGCAAAAAGATTATATTTTTGGGTAATTATTTTTATTCCAAAAAAATTTTTTTTGAATTTTTTTAGAGAGTTAAAAGGAATCGTCGTGTTTGTTAAAAGAGCCCCTACAAGTAAAAACGGGTGGGATAGGGGGGATTTGATTCTTGAAATTGGGCAACAACACGAAAAAGAACGTGTGGCAGTTTTTGGCTGGAATGAATATGCAGGGATTTTGGAAACTGCAAATTTAAATGATGTAATTTAATATTTAAAATTATTTAAAAAAATTTATTTTAAAATTGCAGGTAGTTGTAATGAGAAATTTAATTGTTGTTCCGGAAGACTCTGTACGTGTGAAATGGTCCGGATCAATTGAGTTCAAATTGAAGTTTGTGAAAGGTTCTACTATGAATATTGAAGGCCGTGGTCAAATAAATGTTAATCAAGACGCGGTGATCAGTAGAGGTAATTAACACTTATTAAAAATAATCATACTAAAAATTTTTGTTGAAAAATTTCTATTTTTTAAATAAAAATTTTGTTTAAAATTTTAATAATAAATTTTTTTCAGAAGGTCCTTCTACATCTACTGTTGCTGTTCCTCGGCAAAATTCAAATACTGGAACTCTACAGCTGGTGAATAGAGCTTCGAATTCAATTGATAATGGTTCTAATCTAGATCCAGAAATTGAATATGTGAGTTTATTTTAATTGTATAAGTTCTAAGTTACCTTTTCCCATTTAAAACATGTACGATTTGAATTTAAAAAAACTAAAACTTTTACAAATCAAAAAAAATATAAATTTTATGTTTTCAAATTAAATTTTAAAGGATTTTACGGATTTATAATTTGATTATACGAAAAGAATTTAAGATTAAATGAAAAGAATTTAAAGAATTATTAATGAAAAAAAAAATTATTTAAAATATTTTTTTGAATATATTTTTAATTACATTGAATTTACTTCTAATTAAATTTAAATCTAGTTTGAGTTTGTTTCAATTTAATTGATTTTAAACGGAATAAATTTTTTAAACTAGATTGAATACGGAATTTTTTAATCTACGAAAAAAAAAGTTTTGATTCAGAATCCTTTATAGAAAAAAATATTATCTAAAAAAATTGTTTGCTTCGAAAATGTATTTATGAAAATTTTTGATTTTAGAAATATGTTTACTAAACGAAATTTTTGCTTTTCTAATTTGTTAACGAAACGAAATTTGTTTACGATTGACAAAATATGTACGACATTTGTTTACTAAACGAAATTTGGTTAGAATTCGAAATTTGTTTATTATACGAAATTTTTAGGTTTACGAAATTTGTTACAATTCGAAATTTGTTTACTATACGAAATATTTCTTTACGAAATCTGATTAATAAATGAAAGTTTTTGATGTACTAAGTTTGTTTTCTAAACGAAATTTGTTTAAAAATGTAATATTGTTTAATATGTGAAATTTTTTACGAAATTTGATTACTAGGTTTACGAAATTTGTTTACTATACGAAATATTTTTTTACGAAATTTGATTACTAAACGAAATTTTCAGATTCACAAAAAAAAATTGTTTACAATACGAAATTTGTTTACTATACGAAATATTTCTTTGCGAAATTTGATTACTAAACGAAATTTTTTGATTTAATAATTTTGTTTACGATACGAAATTGAATTACTAAACAAAATGTATATATTTACGAAATTTGTTTACTAAACGAATTTTTTGTTTTACGAAATTTGATTACTAGGTTTACGAAATTTGTTTACTATACGAAATATTTTTTTACGAAATTTGATTACTAAACGAAATTTTCAGATTCACAAAAAAAAATTGTTTACAATACGAAATTTGTTTACTATACGAAATATTTCTTTGCGAAATTTGATTACTAAACGAAATTTTTTGATTTAATAATTTTGTTTACGATACGAAATTGGATTACTAAACAAAATGTATATATTTACGAAATTTGTTTACTAAACGAATTTTTTGTTTTACGAAATTTGATCATTAGGTTTACGAAATTTGGTTACAATAAGAAATTTGTTTACTATACGAAATATTTTTTTTACGAAATTTGATTAATAAACGAAATTTTTTGATGTACTAAGTTTGTTTACTAAACGAATTTTAAATTTACAAAATATGTGCTTTACGAAGTTTGATTAATAAACGAAATTAGTTTAAAAAATTTGTTTACTATACGAAATTTTTGTTTTACGAAATTTGATTACTAGGTTTACGAAATTTGGTTACAATACGAAATATTTTTTTTGCAAAATTTGATTAAACGAAATTTTTGCTTTATAAAATTTGATTACTAAACAAAATATTTAGATTTACGAAATTTGTTTACTAAACGAATTTTAATTTTACGAAATATTTGCTTTACGAAATTTGATTAATAAACGAAATTTCTGTTTTACGTAATTTGATATCTAAACGAAATTTGTTTAAATTCGAAATCTGTTTACTATACGAAATTTGTTTATAAATTTTTACGTTTACGAAATTTGGTTACAATACGAAATTTGTTTACTATAAGAAATATGATTACTAAACGAGATTTTTTGATTTACGAACTTGGTTTACTATACGAAATATTATTAATAAACGAAATTTTTTGATTTACTATGTTTGTTTACGATACGAAACTTTTTGATTTACGAAGTGTTTCACTAAACGAAATTTGTGTACGAAATTTTTGTTTTACAAAATTTGTTTACTATACGAAATATGATTACTAAACAAAAGATTTTGCTTTACGAAACTTGTTTACAATTCGAAATTGGTTTACTATACGAAATATGATTACTAAACGAAATTTTTTGATTTACGAAATCTGTTTACAAAACGAAATTTTTTGTTTTGCGAAGTTTGTTCACTTAACGAAATTTGTTTAGATGCATGGAATTTTTGAATGAAAAATAAAATCAAATCGTACATGTCCTTCTAAGTATAATATAGGGGGAAATTTTATATTAATCTAAACTCACTAGCTTTTTTTTTTCTAAATTAATTGTAGGAAAAATCTAGAGTGTTGGATATGTCCATAGGATTCATGTCTTCCAATATCAAGAAGTCATTTGATTCGAAGATTTGATTCCTACGGACATATCCAACACTCTAGCTTTTTCTACAATTAATTTAGAAAAAAAAAGCTAGGGGCCCCCTCTTTTTTAGATATCGCCAGCACCTTCTCCCGTCGTTTCAGAATCTGAGGCATCGACATCATCTCAAACTAATGTAAATTATATTTTTTATGTGTAAAATTTTAATAAAAATTATATTTTGTATATTACTATTTTTATAAATTAAGTGGAATTACGAGCAAGCCGAAGATCCCCAAGGCCAATACGTACTAAAGGCTACCAACAACCTATAACTCGAGCTGCATCTGATGTAATTTTATTCTTAATTAAACAAACTCACTAGCTTTTGTTGTTAAATTTTAATGTTTTTTTTATTTTATAGATACAAGAAATACAACCACAATCTACTTCAATATTAGATAGGCCAATTATAGATGCAGCACCACGACCAAAGAGACCAGCTGGATACGTTAGAGTGCGGCATCGTATGATTGTAGATGAGGTATTACTTATTGAAACAGATTTTTTATGAGTATAAAATTAAAGCTGGCACGCGCTAGATTACAAGAAGCAGCAGCAACTTCAACTAATACTGACTTACCGGAAGGTCAGCAAATTCCGGCGGATACACCAGAAGTTGCAGCAGAATATTTTAGAGGTTTTAAAACTCCAGGTGGCTTAACTGATAGGGAGATTGAAGCTAGAAAAAGGACAATTGTGCTTCTCCCTACTACGTTTAAAGGAAGTGATGAGATTTGCAACTGCTGTTTGAATGGGTATAAGGCCGGGCAAAATATCATTTTTGCAAAATGTGGCCACAAGTATCATCTAGACTGCTTTAATGATTTTGTAAAAAATTGGAGAGCTTGCGCTCTCTGTAGGAAGGACATGGCTACGGGTAAGAACTTATAAATTGATTAGTCAGTTCTTGCCCGTAGCCATGTCCCTACAAGCAAGGATCCGAAAATTGTGAGGATTCTTGCTTGTAGTCAAGTATCCTATGATCAAGAAGTCACGTAAATTCCGAGTGGCTTCTTGGTCATTGGATACTTGATTCCTACGTGTTTTCCCCCCACGTCAAAAGAATCTAAGTTTTTTTGAGTGTATTCTTTTGACACTCCTCACGTGAAAAGAATCTAGGTTTTTTAAGTGTATTCTTTTGACGTGAGGGAAAAGTATTTAATTTGTTTTTGATAACATTTAACCACACCACTTATATTTTTCAAATATTTTTGGTAAAATTTGTAAACCAATTTTTATTTTTTTATATTATTTTAACCACTTTGATTAACCACACCACTTTTTTTTCAAATATTTTTTGGTAAAAATTTGTAAACCAATTTTATTTTGCAATATTATTTTAACCACTAGAAAAAAATTTTACTGATATTATGTGTAAATAAAATTAACATTGATAGCAAATATTTTCAAACCTTAATTATAAATTCATATTTATATTTGCTACAATGTAAAAGCAATTTCAAATTATAATATTTATTATATTTTCCTCTATTATTAAATTTTTTGTTTTAAAAATATTTACAATTATATTTTCATGCCTTTTATATAATTTTATTTTATTGCCTTCTTTTGCAGCAATTTTTTGAATATATACTAATATCATTATTAATTTTAATATCAACAATTCACTAATTATTTTTTAACGATTTTTTTTAAATTAGAGAATTGTTGTATTAAATTTTACTATAATTTGTAATTTTTTAACTTAAATAAATTTTAATTATTTTCTTTCTTTAATTATTAATAGACAATTAAAAAATTTAGGTATGAGATTCTAGGCTTTTTAGATTTTTGTAAATTCTAGATTCTATTTACTCATTCTAATTTATGATAAATAAAAACCCATACTTTCTTAAATAAATGTTTTAATATTGCCTGGCATACATTTACCTATCTATAGCTGCGCATGCTAAAAAAATTAGATTGTTTTAAAAATAAACTATTAGTCTAAATTTAGATTGAAAACATGAGAAACTACTTTGTTATTGAAAGAATAGAGCCATTCGCCTCCCAATCACGAAATACTCGTGGAGAAATCGCCCACATCAGATTTAATAATTTGGCCGATCACCCCCGACCTGACTTGGCTCTAACAACACTTATTGAACAACTTTTGGATCGGGTGCTCACCGGAAGGCCAGCGCCTTTCCGCGTTGGTCTTCAGGTGCAACCACCAAACTTCCATCACCCATTTACGGTCCCACTTAGACCGGTAGAACAAAATAATGCAGCAGCATTAGCCGCAGCTATTGAGAGGTTGAACGAAATATCCCAGGCCGGGATAGACCTTCTCTCAGGAACAACAACAACAAAAGTTGTAGCTGTATGGCCTTTGACTGGTCAGCGCACTAATAATCCTGCAGCACAGTCTGGTAGGTTCATACTAGTCTTACATTTTTCAAATAAATGTAAGGCAGTCATGTTCCTACAGGTAGTTGCGATCTCGACCAAGAACATGCAGTTTCTTCTCGATGTCGTTCAATTGTGCGCGTCCACAATCCAAACGACCGCTACTGCCTTGCGCGTGCAGTAGTGATTGGGCTTACAAAAATTAGACTTGTTGATCAAGGTGATGCTAATAATGGAGCAGCCCATTTTAGAGCTTTTTGTCAACAACAAGAACAACATATGCTTTTTGTAAACTATTTAATGAATTCAGCCGGACTTCTATATGGATTACAGGTATTATTTAATAACATTATTTTTTCAGATTTACATAATATAGGAATATTCGCTTGAACATGTAGCAATTCTCCAACGATGGTTAAATCAATATTATGGAGAAGGGCACACCCGTATTGTTGTTTTTCAAAAAGAGCAACAGTACCGGATTGTGTTTAAAGGAGAGGGAAGAGCAGCTCGTTACAATTTATGTCTGCTCTTGGAGAATCGCCACTACAACTACATTGGTCGCCCCGAACAACTTTTGGGAGTCAAACGATATTGTATTGACTGTGAACGATCAGTGACACGTTGGAGTCATTGGGCTGGGTGCACTGTAGTTTGTAGATTTTGCATGCGGTCAGGTCCCGAATTCCCATGTCAAGTAATATTTAATTAAATTGTAAATTTTTTATTGTCATTTATTAGGAAGAAGAAAGAATCCCGTGTCAAAACTGTGGATTCATTTTTCCACGACGATCATGTTATGACTACCATTTAGTCAATTCTGCTCCTCTAGAAATGGTTCGACGCGATACACGTAATTTTGCATCCATTTGCCAAATGCGTCGTATTTGCTCGAATTGCCATCTCATAATTTATGCTCAACAAGCACACGAATGCCAACAACAACGGCAACAACCTCAAATAAATTGTAAAATGTGTAATGGTCCTCACACAGAGGACCAGCCATGTTTTATTCAGCCATTAAAACCTGACGAGGATGAACAAGAAGATAATAATGAAAATAATAATGAACAACAACAGCAACAAAGAACAAGAAATCATCGACAACCAATTCGTCTTTGTTTTTTTGATGCTGAAACAAGTCAGGATGAACCTGTACAAATAAGCCAAAATATCAATGGCTACAGGCATGTACCTCTTCTGATTATTGCAGAGGTTAATTTTTTAAATTAAATTTAAATATATTCTTGTTTATAGGTTATTTGTGAAGCCTGTATACGGGCTAATATTCGTATTGAAGATGTTGGCCAACGTGCTCAAGGGTGTTTTTGTGGGACTCCAAGAGGAGAACAATGGCGTAATTGGTGTTCCCCACCCTTCAAAAATGCTCCAGGCGACAACACTGCTTTTCCAAATAACATCACTTTCAATCATCGGCGGATGTTTTTCCATTCTTTTGACAACGCTGAAGATAATCCAGTGGACCAATTCTTAGACTACCTACTTAATCACGGTTCACAGCATATGCTTACAATCTGCATAGCTCATAATGGAGGAAAATATGATTTTCATCTATTATTAGAAGCTCTTCATAGGCGAAGTCACCCGCCAACAAGAATATGCACAACAGGACTCAAAATTTATTCAATGAGTCTTGGAGGGAACAACCAAAGAAAAGTGCTTTTCAAGGACTCGTTAAACTACTTTTTTTGTGAGCTTGACGCACTAACAAAGGTTTTTGCCTTGCCAGAGGATTTGGTTACTGCAAAGCCCTTCTTTCCTTATCTATTTATTCAACGACAACACCTTCATTATAGGTTAAGAGGGCTCCCTGCAATTCAATATTACCAACCTGAATATAAGAAGGCTGAAAAGAGGGAAAAGCTCATTGAATGGTATACACAGCAAACATCCGTCCAAACAACAACAAACTTCCAGCTTCGTGAACAACTAATTATTTATTGTGTAAATGATGTGGCGATTCTTCGCGAAAGTGTACTCCGATTTCGACAACTTATCGGAGAAAACACGAAGAATCTTGACCCTTTTTTGACGGTATCAACAGCAGCTGGACTTGCTTTAACAACAATGCGCCGCTGCTTTTTACCTGAAAATTGGTTAGTTCACTCGCCTGAAGGAGGTTACTTGAGAGGACGGCGAGCTTCAGCCGAATCGCAGCGATACATCCGCTTTTTTGAAATACAACACCCAGAATCTACAGGTCAAATTCAACACGCACAATGGGCGCTTGGAGAAGCTCATGTTGAAGACTGCGGGTATAGACTTGATGGATTATGGCAAAGATCGCCTCCACTTCGTCCTTTGGCTATTGAATATATGGGATGTTACTATCACGGTACAAAATTTTTATTATAAGTGCTCTTCAATATTTAAAATTTTAAGGCTGTCCCAAATGCTTTCCCGTACGTGACCAGCGCTTAGCAGCTGGACGTACAGCCGAAGAGCTTTTTGAGAGAACCCAACAACGCCTATGGGAATTGGAGCATCGACATGGATATCAACTACATGTTGTCTGGGGGCATGAGATTAAAGAAAAGCTGAGTAACAACACACAATTACGAAGAAAATGGTTCGAAATTGACTGTGTTCGGCCTATGGATCCCAGAGAGGACTGCCTTAGAGGAGGAAGGACAGAACCCTTCAAACTTCACCACATGTGTGCTGAAGATGAAGAGATCCTCTACATCGATATTGTAAACATGAATTTAAATTTAAAAAAAATTATGAATAATTTTTAAGGTAAGTCTCTACCCTTATGTCATGAAGGCAAGATCTTTTCCTATTGGTCATCCAAATGTCTTGACTCGTGAAACGTTGCTTCTTCCTCCAAACAACCCTTTGCCTTGGACAACTCCTGAGCATAACATCTATAAGGGTTTACTTCTTGTTCGAGTTCAGCCTCCGAACTTTATGAATGGAAATCTTCCACCAGTTCTTCCATACAGAACTCATGATGGGCGACTCACTTTTCCTCTTTGTGCAAAATGTGCTGATAATAGACAACAACAGCCTTGCACTCATAGAGAACGTGAACGTTCCTGGCTGACTGGTTATACCCATGTGGAGCTTAATTATGCTCTGGAACGTGGATATAAAGTCGTCGACATTTATGAGGTAATATCCGAGTTTAATTTGAATTTAATTAAATTTAACAAATTTAATTTGGTATTTAGGTTTGGAATTATGAAAAATGGGATCCGAATCTATTTCGATCCTATGTCAACACATTCATTGGATTGAAACAACAAGCTAGTGGTTGGCCTGATGGTTGTGCCTCGGAGTTGGACCGAGCTGAATACCTAGCTGAATTTGAGCGAGTTGAAAGGATCTTCCTTGACCCTGAGCGAATTGAAACAAATCCTGGTTTGCGAATGATTGCGGTAATTTAATTTAAAAAATATTAAAAATAAATTAAATTTTTAGAAATTATTAGCAAACTCGCTCTGGGGAAAACTGGCGCAACGAGTTTGTGGAACTGAAGTTCGATATGCCAAAACACCGGCAGAGTTTCACCAATTGTTAGAAGACCCAACAATTGATATGCTCGACTTTGATCACGTCAGTGAGCATTTGGACCGTTGTGTTGTAAGGAAGAAGCCGGAATTTGCAAAAGCACCAAATACCAACTGCCTCCCAGTAGCAGCGTTCGTCACTTCATATGCTCGACTTCATCTATATGAGTATATTGAACAAGTACATCAAATTGGCGGCGTTCTCCTGTACTGCGATACTGACTCCATCATCTATGTCGGCAAGCGTAATGGCCAGCGTGCATCTGAAGGTGAATATCTTGGTCAAATGAAGCGTGAAATTCCATTACGCCGAATTCTGGAATTTATTGCTGGGGGCCTAAAAATTATGGCTACCGACATGTCGACGCAAGTACAGGCTTGGATGAGAGAGCAGAGCTTAAGATCCGCTCATTCCCGCTCTCTTATGCTACTCATCAGCTCCTAAACTTCAACACTATGAAACAACTTGTGTTGAATCAATTCAATGTTGATGGGGCAGTGTGAGTTTATCAACCAATTTATAAAAAAAATAATAAAAATATATATTCAGTGATGACACAATTGCTGATGATGTCTTTTTCGTTGGTAATTCAATTGGTGTACAATTCCCTCAAATTGGAAGAACTCGTCGGTCTCAGCTTTACACCCATCTGGCCAGGAAGGAATACAGGCCTTGTTATGAGAAAGGCCGTATTATGCCTGGAATGGAAACTCTTCCTTTTGGGCACAGGAGGAATAATTTGGTTATTAAATTATCTTAGCTATTTAAATAATATGTTATTTACAGACATCCGTAGTACAAAAGCGTCAACAAAAACGACCAAACACATCGACAACGCCACCAACTACAAGATCCCGCTCAGATACAAATGCTTTAAATTTGCAAGATCTACCTGGATCATCAAGCTGGGCAGAAAATGATTATAGAAATAGATACCATTGTTAATATTTTTATTAAAATTTATTCTGTAAATATTCCGTTAAATAAAAAATTATTTACGTGGAAATTGTTTAATTTTAGGTAAAATATCATTGTTAAAAACAAGTTTCATTTCATTAATAGATTTTATTCCGGTTAGTATCACTCGTCCTGAAATGTAACATAGGCAAGACGCTTCTCCATCTCGTTCTTCCAAATAAATTTTGAAACGGAGTGCAGGAAATATTGTTGGGTCGTAATTTGATTTAATATTTTGTTTTCGAAGTTGTTTAAATAATTGTTCAATTGCTAATTTTTGTTCATGTCTATAGGCACCGACAATATTCGTAACGCAAAGATTATAAATTGCAATTTTCTGGAAATTTCCTGCCGCAGTATTGGATGCTCTAATACTTTTGACAACTCTCCATGCTGTTTCATTTGCTAATTCTGGAGTAGGCACGCCTGTTAAAACGACTTTTCCTGATAGAAATATTAGTGCTGCCGTTGTTTTATTTCCTTTGTGTCTTAGTCGCATAATTATCGAATGGAATCTTTTAGGATTATATTCAGTGTTAATTCCAAACCTTGCAAGCTTTAAATAATTTTCTGTAGAAAATTTAACGTTGTTCTTAAAGAGTTTAAATACAACTGTACAATTATAGATTTGCATAATATTTACTTACTAAAAATAAAGACAATTTAATTGTGAATTAAAAATTTAAAAACAATTTATATTTAGTTCTCAACTTAAAAAAATTTTTTTGTTTATCTAATAACATCCTCCTTTCATCTTATTTCGGATTACACAAAGGACTTCAAGAGGGTAAAATGATCGATGATGTCCTCCACCAAACTCGATAATACAAGGTAGATATGGATGACAAAGTTTGAAATTATGTTTTACATAATAATATCCACGGACCTAAAATGAAGAAATGATATTAGTCTTTTAAGTATATGCTTACAGTTATGCCCAAATAGCCACTCATTGCTGGAACAATACTTGCTGATTGCACTGTAATATCATGACAATGTACAATAAAGTTGCGACACGTAGGTTTTAGATGAGATGTCCGTAACTGCACACTTTGGCGTAAATGTTCAATAATTTCACGACGAGCATCAAGATTATGGAATAATACATGTAGTTCCTTGAACGAACAATTTCGAAGTTGGCAAAGGTACTCAATTAATGGAACAGGCAAATTTGTCTTTGAACGTAATGATGTAGATATAGTTGGCCTTTTAGATTGAAAATCTTCATTTTGTTTTGTTGCCGTTGGTGGCGTAGGCTCACGAAAAGGATTTTCTGGTTCAGCAGTCCAATCCAAAGGTTTATCGTCTTGAGTAATTCGTAGGATTTTTTCGCTTGTATCTATATTACTTTCATCTTCAATTTGTTCCTCATCCATTTTATCTTCTACTATGTCATCCATAATTGTAAGTAATCCAAAAGCCGGGGTAATAACATCAACAGCTTTCTAAAATTTAAATGTTAAAGATTTAAGTATTTAATTTATTTTACCTTTTCTTTCTTTTCAACTTTATCTCCAGAGTCTTCAACCACTACTAATGCTGGCTGGTCCGTTTGGGATTCGCTTGATGTATTTTGTTGTTGTTGTTCTGGTTCAGGGTCGTCTTCGATAACCCCCCAGACCATAAGAGTGAGAAGAAATTCCATTACTTTCATTTTGTTAATTTTGAAATTCTAAAATCTATATATACTTATTTATAAAAATTAAATTAAATTTTGAAATGTCAGGATTTGAAAAATTTGATTTAATACATTCGCGATTCAAGCACCCTTTTACAATGATTATATCGGGAAGTACAGGATCTGGTAAATCAGAATGGGTTAAAAAGTTTCTTGAAAATTTATCAGAAATGATTCCAGATGAAAATGAGGGAAAACATCAAATTGATTTGGTCTTATATTGTTATGGAGAGTTAAATAAAAATATTATAAGAATGCAAAGAATGGGGTTTGTTAATAAAGGTAAGACAAGGGTCATAGTTCATAATGGTCTGCCAGTAGAGGGTGAAGAATTTATACGTACAAGGGCTATTCAAACAAATGGAAAAATGTTGCTTGTACTTGATGACTTAATGGTTGGGATGAATCAAAATTTATTAGATACAATATTTACGAAAGGATCTCATAACTGGAAAATGAGTGTTATATTAATAACACAACATTTATTTAGCAAAGAATTAAAAATAGCTCGTAATAATTCACACTATTTGCTGTTAATGCGAAATCCTGCTGGAGCCTTGCAGATAAGAACACTTGCTTCCCATTTGTTTCCTTCACGTTCAAAATATTTCTTAGAGGCGTATTCGGATGCTACAAAAGACAATTTTGGATATCTTTTAGTAGATATACATCCTAGCACACCTGAATTGTTAAGACTCAGAACACATATATATCGCGATGATGAAAATAAAACAATAGTTTATATTCCAAAATGAGGAAAAAATTTTATACTAGCGACCTAATACAGCGAAATTTAAATTTTTTGCGTTCGATTTTTGATTGTTCAAAATCGAATAAAGTATTAAAAGAATTACTAGATAAGGCTTCAGATGATCAATTGTTATGTTTTGTGGAAATTTGTTTTAATTTATTAAAAGGACGTCTACCATTTCATAAAAATAGAATTACAACTTTGCAAAAGCATGCAAATTTGTTGCGTAAAATAAGTAGATCCAGAAGTGCCCCATCTACAAGAATTTTATTGCAAAAAGGAAATGGAATCCCTCCTGTTGCTGGACTTCTCGCCAGTCTTATTATCCCAATAATTACTGACAAAATTTTAAAATAATATAAATAAAGACTTATTATTGAATTAATTTAGTTATGAAGAATGCAAATAGAATGCTTCTAATCCCCGAAGACATTTATAAAAATATAATTGGGGGTTTTGATGAAAATAAGGATTTACTTTCAAGCGGTGATGGGACTGCTATAGGTTTAATAAAGGAACGTTTACAAAATACTAGTGCAAATAAAGAAACGTTAGATCCTACAACAAGGGCAATTCGTTATGAACAGGATTTTAAAAGATATAATAAACTTTTAAAAGAAAAGGAGGAAAAACCTATTGATGTTAAATTGAAAAATTTTGAAGAAATAGCTGATGTCGTTTCAAAAAATATTGAACACAAAACTCCATTAGCAATAAATGCTGATCCCATTAAAAAACCACCCCGTAAAGTTGTAGTAAAAAGGAAACTACATAAAAGATCAGTAGGTAAGGTTGGTATAAGGAGACAATATCCTGTACAAGATATTAAAGTTGAAACTGCTGAAAGTGAGGTGAAAGATAAAAGTGATGAAGAGGAAGATGAATTTTTATCGGCAGATACCGATAATGAGCCTGGTCCAAAAGAACAAGCATTGAAATATATAAGACAACATGCCAATGAATTAGGTGTTTTTAACGATAAACTTCTAGGGTCGGGAATTCCAAGCTAAAGGAATCGAAGAAGTTTACCGCTAAAAGAAGATTAAAGTTGAATGTGACTTGACGATGAATGTCTTAATTTCAGCGATTAAGACAAGAAGACTCAGATGCTAACCAACAATTAGGCAAAAATATTCTTAAAGAATATTTAAAAGGATTTTAGAAAGTTTATTCAATTTATAAAATTTATAATTCCAATTAATTAATTTATTTCCAATTGAAGCAAAATTTTAAAATTAAAAGTTTTTCAATTAAAAGCGAATAGTGAAAAGAATGAATAACGAATGTTAAAAAGTGTGAATTATTAATAAAATTCCAACGGAAATTAATTTAAAAGATTACAATCAGTGAAAAAAGGAAAAAAGAAAAAAATGGAAACCCGATGATTCATGAAATTATGAAAATTATAGAAAAAACTTAAATAACTTTAATTTCTTGTTGAAAATTGAATTTTTAGAATTTTAGATTTTCGACATTCGCCAGGGCCAAAGGGCCGATTCATTTATCCTCCTTCTTGTCATCCTTTTTCAAATTTTCAAAAATTGAGTTGAACATTTCCTTTGTAATTTGTTTGTTAGGTAAGCCAATTAATAAATTTTGAACATAATTTTGTGTAATTCCAATATTGCGAATCAAATTGTTTAAATAATTACGTGTATTTTCACTCATTTGTTTATTTGTCATGCCTGCAAAGGCTATGATGGCGTAAAAATTTGAAGAGGTTTTTGATAAATTATTGTTAAGTTGATATATAAGGTTCTGAAGCTCTGACGGTAACTCTTCAAATTCACCGTCACTAAGTTTAGAGATTTGAATTAATTCTTTAAATTCATTATTGTCGTATGAAACTTTAATTTTTGACGTTGATGGCTTTTCAGCTAAATTTGAATTATGTTTAATTTGATTTAATTTTAAAATACTACTTTCCACAGTGGGTGAAGATGGACGAGTTTTAGGAGGATAATATGACGGGTTGATGAGCCCCTTTTTTAAAGGAATTTTATAATTGGTTATTTTTGGTAATTGGCGAATGCGAGGCTGTCGATCTTCACGAGAAGTAACAAATTGTTTGTCGGTTTTGTCGATAACTTTATTAGAAATTTTTTCAGTTGATGAAGAACGTGAACGGCTCATTAAGATATTGATGAAAAATATTTTAAATTGACAATTCTGAAAGTAAATAATGAATAATTTTACATTAAATAATAAAATGTGATTAAAACGAAATTTGTATGAAAATATTGAATAAAGAATTTAGGAAAAATTTTAACTGTGTAATTAAACAACAAAAATTTAAAGATGGGCAAGATAGAACAGATTTAAGAAAGATATAAGTAGAATAAATATAAATAAATAAAATTCAAATAGAAAGTTTTAAATTAAAAGGTGGGTGGAATAGTGTTACTTGAAGAAGGTTGTTGTTCCTCGAGAAGTTGAATTGCCTTCTCGAGATTTACTTTAGAGATATTAAGATATTTGACGATCTCTTGTTTAGTTTCAGATGAAATATGAAGATTTGAAATAGTTTGAAGAATGGGATCCGTTTGATTGGTATTATGTATCTTTTGTTTAAAGATTACATAAACATTTTGGAGTGGAAAGTACTCCAAATGTCTGTCGCCGTAACGCCATGGAACCCAGCCAAATTGTTGTTTTTTAATGGATTTGGAGGAGCTTCCAACTATCCCACCCTGCTTAACCAAAACAGGAAGATTTTCATTCATTATAGGATTTCCCTTTTGTCGCCAGAACCTAACTAGAGATTGTCCTGGGAAAATTAAAAGATCTTTAGCCGGTTCGAAAGAAATGCCTTGATGATCTGTAATTATTTTATTGTCGGTACTATTTTTAAGTTCAAGAGTTTTCAGATGTTTATTGATTAGACTGATTGTAGATACTTTATTGTAAAAAGAGCCGAAATGAGATTTAAGATAAATGTCTAAGCGCTCAGTTATTTCATCAATTAAAGAAAGATTTTGACTATTAGAAGATGAATGAGATGAAGACGAGCGATTTTCAATTGGATTAAATGGAAATTGTGAAGAATAAGTTATACGAGAGCGTCGAGAAGGGTTTCCGAATCCCCCTTTTTGGATGGACGAGGTTGACATAATATTTAGACGTTTAAATTTTTTAGAAAATATATCAATGAAATGAAATTCAATGAGATAGGTTGGCGTATTTATATTGGTGAAGTTGCTGTCGTTTTTTGTAATGTAATATTCGCACTTTAGTGTATGAATTCCAGGAAATTTAATTTTAATTTTAGAGTGGAAGTTAATAATTGTAAATTGGTTGTGATTCACTCTTTTAAAAATAAAATCGTACGTTAATTGGAAGGATGGTTTTGGTGGTGGTGGTGGAAGCGACGCACTCTCTATTCCTTTTCCGGAGGAATGTGCCCGGCCGGCCAAAACTAATAAAAGTATGGAGATTGATTTTGATGATAATAAATAATTTTGTCGATGATGAGTGTGTTTATTAAAAATTAGAAATTTAATATTTTTTACATTTAATAAACAAAGAATTTTGTACAAAAAGGTAATATATACGATTCCAATAAAAATTACTGACGTTTCTACTACTATGTTTGACTCGGCCGTACTTGTATTAATTTCGTTATAGTTCGTGGGGAGAGAACAGGCTTTCTTGAGAAATAAAATGAAAGTGATGGTCCTTGCCAAGTGTCGATATATGCGAAAGATTGGCGATAGTCGCATAAATAAATAGACGGAAATAATTGCTAATCCTATGGCCGAAACAATTCCTAAAAAAATTGGACCTCCTTGTAATAATTTAGAAAGCACCCAAATATCGAATCCTAGGCTTGGCCAAAAACTCAGTGTCTCCGGTTCGCTAATTAGTTGTTCGGAGCGATACATCTGATGTCCCCATTGCTTTCTGAGAGGAATGTAGTATAAAGTACCATTTAAGACGAATTTTGTCAACCCCGCAGGGCAATCAACGGTACACAAAGTGTTTACGTCTGCGTAGGCGAAAGGAATAGTTTCTTTGCCGATAGTACCGTTTGTCGAACAATGAGCTACGAAAAGAGTTCCATCTTCACATTTAACCGTAGCTAATGGATTTGCGTGGTCAGAACGACATCTATATGTGATCTGAGCCCCCACATCACAACGATAACATCCATGAATGTGAGCTTCTTCTATGAAACACTTTGAGTCGCGTAATTGAAGGTGGAGGGCTAATCCTTTCATTTGGAGATGTATTTGTACTGGGGCATATACGTAAGTTGCTGAAATAGTCGGTCCGTTGTTCTCAAGCCATACTTTAGCTTTGGTGATTGGAAGTCGAGTCTCCGGAATTTCCATCATCGCGTCTAGGTCTACATCTCGGCAATTACACTCAACTGTCCCGTCGTTGTGGTTCGGGAAGCATTCTTTGCACGCTTCTAAGTCGAGTGTACAATTGAGTGATCGAGCTGCTTCTTCGGTTCCACAGTGCAGATCAACCGGTAGTCGACTGACGATTGAAACAGCTCGTCCGTTAGTGACGAATGTTGACCCGAGTACGGGCATAGGTGGAAGAGAGATTACTAATGGCGTTATGGTGATGTTCCCCCAAGCCGAAGTGATGCCAGGATGCAATTTGATGGCTTTAATTTGACGACGGCCTCCGTTTGTTTCTATCGTAAGTTCTACCTCTAATTCCGGACTCCAGCTTGGACAAGTAAACACTTCAAAAACATTTGAACTTGTTGGTCGCGCAAAATATCTGTAGTAGAGGCAAGCTGACGAAGGGAGTCCACAACTGTTGCCCCAAAAACTTGTAGACGGAATACAAAATGTGTTTCCAGGTAACTCCCTGCCGACTATTAATTCCTTGACGTGACTATTTGGGCGAACGTTTTCGCAATGGTCGTTGAAGCAGGAACCGGCTCGAGGGCACCTTTTTACTGCCGTGGGTTCCACACGATATGAACGCAGCCATGCGATCGATTCTTGGTGACATGCCATCTTTAATGATGTTAGACGCATTGTTATAGTACCAAGAGTGAGTCCATGTTCATCTCGCAGAAGCAATGTATTCGTTTGGCCAGCTGGAAGTAAAGTAAGTGTGGTTGCGCTGTTGATTGTACATGTAAGGTCTTTAGTTCCCCTTATGCAGGTTTCTGTTTGCGTAGTTATGGATATGACTGATGTTGTTGGGATTACTATTAATATGCCTGTCATCGCTCCTAACATAACACTCGCTAGACGATGTCGAAATTGTCTTCTCTGGAAGTTTATATTTTCCATCCTTTCTTTAATATTAAGTTCCGTGCGATTTAGCTGTCGTCTTACTTCAATGTTTTTCCATTTTTTGCCGAGACCCCACACCACTAAGCGAAATGGCGCTTTTACAATTAAGGTTAGAACATAGACGATAGTATGTAAAGAACGGATTGTTGCTAAAAATAGTCCTGCTAGACTGCTCAAAATAAAGATCGACAAGAGTAGTAAGAATGCAGCCCATCTAGGATTACACGTTGGATTGGCTAACTGTTCAAAACAAAAGTAACAATTGAAAAGATCGCATTCATTAACTGCCGGACATTCTATCTTCTTACTGATGCTATTCTGAGAATTAGCCCAGAACCACGCTTCACAAGTATAGTCGTTCACAAGAATTTCATGGGCGATTTCGTATGTATATTCTTTTAAGTTTGAATGGTCTATACAGTTGTTCATGCAACATACTGCCGTTTTTTGGACTTCTATAGGCGATTTGACTACAACCCCTCTATTTGAACATTGAAGTTCACAAGTTTCACATTCAAATCTGTAGACGGAGAGGGCTGTAATAATCGACGAAAGACCAATAAGGCATGAGTAGTCGAATTGTCCACAACGATACCAAGGTGTCGTCGTATTTAATACTGGAAAGCCAATTAAAGCTAAAATCACGAGTGTTAATAGAGCAGTAGTCGATTTAATTTTAATGGGGTGAGTCTGATTTCTCAAGATCATTTTATGAGTGCGAGCTGGTTTATCGCTAGTCGTCGTGTCTTTTAAACTTTCTTCCCTTTGGGTTGTTTCGATAATTTCTTTAGGAATTTCATTTGTCGAATCTTTAATTTCTGTTTCTAGAGGACATAATCTGCTGATTGGACGAGTTATAATTTTCCCATCCCCTGTCAACAAATCAACACTGCGTATTTCGTTTGTCGAACCATTTAGCTTTACAATTTTAGCTAGCGGCCATAAATTACGAGGTCTTAGATCCATTTCGACGAGCACGATCTGACCAATTGACGGAAGAAATTTTGCCTGAGATTTGGGGCCTTTGTGATGCCATCCTGCGCGTTCTCTAATTGTCAAAATATATTCTTGGCTCCATCTATCCCAAAATATGTCGGCCGCCTCACGGTAGGCCTTCCAAATTGCCGCCAATTTTTCTGGACCTGACAGTTTTCCATCCTCGCAATCCAAATCACAGTCTATTGCTCCTAAATCATTAGGTCCACTATTCTGAATTAAATCTTTCGGCGTAAGTGGTAATGGAGCTCCTGGTAAATCAGAAACCCATGTTATTGGTCGACTATTTACACTAGCTTCCACTTCAGACAAAAAGGCACAAAGATCGTCGTAATCAAGAATTCGACGTCCTATTGTACGTTGTATGGCTTTCTTTACCAGTCCAATTAGTCGCTCATAAGTAGCTCCCATCCATGGAGCATAAGCTGGTATGAATTCCCATCGGATACCGTTTTTTGTCGTATAATCCCAAGGTGATGTTTCAGAGGATGGACCAGTCAATAAGTCTAGCGCTTTGTGGATTTGAACGAATGTAGGTGCATTGTCACTCAAGATTCTTCTCGGTTTTCCACGTCTGCTGATAAATCTGCGCAGCACATTAATTACTGATATTGACGACATGTCTCTAGTCGGCTCCAAGTAAATTCCTCGGGTAACCATGCAACAAATAATTACAATCCATGCTTTGACATTGACGCCATCTTGTTTTGCCGTAGTAGGACCGAGAAAGTCGAGACCGACAAATTCGAAAGGTTTGGCGGGTCTGACGCGTGTTGCAGGTAATGGCGGCATTTCTGGACGAGCGAAGGGTGGAGCGTGCATTTTACGACACTGAAAGCATTTATGTAAAATTTTTCTGATTGTTCGTCGTGCCTGGGGCATCCAATAACGACCGAGGAATTCTGTTAATGTCCAATCAACTCCGGCGTGTTTTAAATCGATGTGTATTTCTTCGACGATTAGACGAGTTAAATATGAGTGTCGGTCTAACAGAATAGGTAATGATAGAGTTTCAGGCCCAGAGCAAAATGTGACGCGTGTTTTGAGACATAGAAGTCCGTCTTGGTTTATAGCCGTTGGATGTGTCGAATAATTTTCTAAAAGACGTTTTTGTTCTAATTTAATAATGAATATTCTAGCCGCTCTATAATCGGCAACCGTGATAGGTCCTTGTCGTGAAAAATTTGATGTGCCCGCATTTGGAGTTTTAATCCGTAATTTGCCGATAAAACGGATAATTAAAATTATAACCCGCAGCAGGGTGAAAATTGAACTAAACCGTGTTGGGTCGATTATTGGCGGTTTAGGTTGGCTAGTTTGTTTATTATTATTTAAGTAGGTGTTAGTATCAGATTCCTCAATTCCGTCATTTTGAAGTTTAATATCAAAGGAATATTCGTTGGGCCAATCTTTATCAGGTTGAAGGAGAAATTTGGGACCATTCCACCATAGAGAGGAATTTTGTAACTCTTGAGGTGTTGTGCCGCGTGTAGAAAGATCCGCAGCATTATCTATTGTTCTCACAAAATGAAATGTTCCTTTAGCATTTTTACGAATTTCTGTTAAACGTCTCTGTTCGAATTGTGGTTTGACGTCTGGCGATTGAATCCAAGAGAGCACTATGCGTGAATCGAGCCAAAAATGAACTGAATTAATTTGACGATGAAGTTCGTTTTGTACATGAACCTTGGCTCTGACAGCAATTAATGCGCCAAGCAATTCCATTCTAGGAATTGTAAGACTCTTTTGGCATTTTTAGGACGTAGACGACTCCGAGCAAAGATTAACGACGACTGAATTTCTGACGAATTAGAAGTTCTTAGATAGACGCAGGTTGCATAAGCGTGTTCGGACGCATCACTAAAAATATGAATTTGCCATTCGTCAATTTTGTTTAAAATAGCTTGTCGAGAGAAGGTAAATTTCTGCTCTGACCACAGTTGTTTTATATTCTCCCATTCATTCAATTCATTAGAAGGAATTGGTTGATCCCAAGTGCTGTTTTGATCCCAAAGGCGTTGAAATAGAAGTTTAGCTTTTAACAAACAAGGGTTGATTAGGCCAAGGGGATCGAATATTGCCGCAATTACACTAAGTACTGTTCGACGACTGACGATGTTCTGTTCATGGTTCGGAAGTTTAAGTATTATATTGTCTGTGGAAACATCCCAATCTAATCCTAAGACTTTAGCCTTTGATTTGTCGAGTCTATCTTCTTCGGGGATTTCGTCCATGATAGATTGTCGGTGACTTAAAAACTCCCTAAGGTTCATATTAGCGTCTTTAAAAATTCCCTTTGCTTCTTTTATTTTATTTAGAGCTTCACTTTCGCTCTCACATTGAAATAAAATATTATCGACGTAAGAGTTTTCTGACATTTCCACTGCTAATTTTGTTTTATATTTATTATAATGATGGAGTAAAACGGCTGCCAATACAAATGGTGATGAAATTACACCAAAAACCATTTTTGTGTAACGTTTGCTGACTAAATTATCTGACGTGATAGGCTTATTAACATCCTTTAACCAGAGAATTTTACAAAATTGTCGGTCTTCTGGATGCATTTCAATAGTGTGGAAGGCCGCTTGAATATCTTTGGATTCTTGATCTCGAAGATTTTTGTCGTACTTCTGAAGAAGTTCTGGTGAGGTGGCTAGACGACGAATATTAGCCTGAAGGCGACTGTATGCCATCGCCCAATTTGAATTTATGACTGGTCGAGGCTCTCTCCACGGAAGACGTACAGTATAAGTCCCGTTTGGCCTTTGACTAATAGATTGTTTGAATAGACGCATAGCCGTGTCATCGTCCTTTTCTTCAGGATTTTCTTTTATGCCGATGGTTTCTAATGCCCAGAAATTCTCCATATCGTTGGAATAGTCGGATTTCTTGCCGTTAATAGACATAAACGTTGAAGAATAATTGGACCTTTCAAGGCATGATTCACCACCCAACACATCACCAAATATTGTTTGTATCTTGTAAAGTTTAGGGCCAATTTGACGAAAACCCGTAACAAAATTCCAAAATTCTCGTATGCCGATTAAAATAGAAGGCGTGCCTGTAACTGGTTCTATTTGATCCTGCTTACCTGTAAATTGGTAAGACTCCATTCTAGTCGATATTTCATTAATTGTATTCAATTGAATTGATTCCCATTTATTATCTTGACGTTTTAGTTGGACGGAAACGAGAAGTGAACGTATTGTTTTTGGATTTTGGTCTGCGAAGGTGTGTATACGAAGCATTTCTTCCGAGAGTTTTGGCGGCTGAAGTTGCTCAACTAATTCTTTGGTGATATAACTGGTTTGGCTACCCGAATCAAAGAAAACCATAGCCGGAATTCCTTCTTTAGGACCTCCCAAACACGTGACTTGGATGCTTAGAGTCATTAAATGTGTTTTATTCTCATTTTTTATTAGATCTGCATTAAAATATGTAACTGAACTAGACGAATTAACCGTATTGTCGACACCTTCATTTATTAACTGCTCCTTTTCTTCAGGCTCTTCGTTTATGACACTCAAAGTCGTTACTGGTTTGTGATTGTTTAGTGTCGTAGCATTGGCACCGGTTAATTTTGGTTTGAAATTGTTAGTTTGTCGATTTTGAAATGAATTTTGACGGGGGTTTTGCTCGGTTTGCCTTAAATTTCTTGTTTGTCGAATTTGCATGGACTGATTAATTGGCGGACGAAGGCCGGGCATATTAACTTTAGAACAAATGATGAAATGATGGTCTAAACTTCCACAATTTCTGCAAGAGAACGAACGTGGGCATTGTTCCGTCGAATGACTCTGTTGTAAACATTTTAAACATCTTTTTTGCTCTTCTAACCGCGCTTTCCGTTCTTGAGGAGTTGAATACTTGAGACACTGGCTTGGTTTGTGACCATTGTTCGAGCATAGCGAACAAAAAGAATTTTGATTATCCCGATTATTATTGGCATTAAATACGGGAAATGCTCTGGTTTGCTCAATTGGACGGGGGGCTTGTCGTATATCTTGTCTTATTGGCATTCTTTCACTTATATATGGCACGAAATTGTTACTTTGATCTCGGGGTTGCTCCTTTCGTGGTTCGTTTTGGAAAGAAGTCATACATTCTTCCGTTGCTTGACGTATTTTGACAATGTCGGTTAATGCTTTTCTGAGAGCTTTGTCGTCCCACTTTCTTTTAGAATGAAGTTCTTCTGTAATAAGTTGTTGTAGTATTCCGTGCGGAAGTTTTGATTTAATAATATTACACAAAAATCGCTGATTTTGGCCGCCTAGACTTTCTAGTTGTAAACAAATGCGTTCCACTTCCTTCTGAAATTGTGATAGTTCGCGGAGATTATTTCGAATAGGCTGCAACTTTAGAAGTTGTGCTTCTAATTGGTCGCTTAATTGATCATCATTACCGTATTTTTCTAATAAAATACTTTTAACAATAGGGTAATTGATGTCTGACGGAGGATATCCACTTACCGCTTCTCTAGCCGACGATCCTTCTCTTAAATTTTGAAGCAACAGGAGATGTTTCTGGAACAATGGATATGGTTGTCGATCGACTGCATGTTCGAATGCAGCCCAAAAGGTGCGCCATTCACGTATGTCGCCACCGAAGGTTGGTAATCTTACACTATCGACTTTTAACGCATTCCATATTGGTGTATTTGGAAGCATTTGAGTTTGAAAAGGCGCAAACTGGTTTGGAATATTTTGTTGATAATTTCCAAATTGTGTTCTAAAATCATTAAGATCATTATTTTGACGAATCGTTCTCATTTGCTGATCAAATTCATTCTCCAGGTGAGTATATTGACTTCGGTCTGACACGAACGGGGTTTTTGGGAGTTGATTATTGTCGTCTCCCACAATAGAACCATGTATACTTGGCGCTTTCGGCGAATTATTACTGACTGTATCTGTTCTTAGACGTAAAACCACGTATGCTTTTAATTTATTAATGATATCATTGGCGCGGTTCAAAAGTCGTGTGATGGGCCAATCGTCGGCCGGATCAATTTTATCACATTGCTCATCACCCGTAAAATAATTAGATAAAAAACTTACTTCTTCGTTTTGTTTTTGCTCGCTGGAATTGTTAATAAACTGATTAAATTTATTGATGACCGTTTGTAATTGTTCGACTCGTTGATTCAGGTGAACTAGTTCCATTTCAATTGTTATGGCCAGTTGTGTTTCATCCTCAGGTGAAGGTTTGGATTTGATGTGATCAATATATTGATCGGCGATTTTTAGATGCTCAGCTAGTGCCTTAACTGTGCCTGATAATTCTTGACGGATTACGTGAGACATTATGAATTGTCAAAAAAATATTAAAAATTAGTTTGATTTGATGAAAATTTTAGTGTTACTTGAAACACTAAGATTAAATAAAATAAATTTGTAAATGTACTAATACGATTCGCCGAAAGAAATTAATAATAGTACTCGAGACTAATTATTTAATGTAACTGAAGACCGCTGCTGAATTAAAGTGTGCTCGTGACGACTTTAATTTTACTGACTGACGATTTGTGTTTGGCGATTGTAGAAAATACGAAGAAAATTTATTTTATTTAAATAATTGAAATAATTTTAATATTTTAATTTTTGACGAATTGATGAGGCTCAGAAGGTCCCGGGTCGTGGCACCAATTTTAACGATAAACTTCTAGGGTCGGGAATTCCAAGCTAAAGGAATCGAAGAAGTTTACCGCTAAAAGAAGATTAAAGTTGAATGTGACTTGACGATGAATGTCTTAATTTCAGCGATTAAGACAAGAAGACTCAGATGCTAACCAACAATTAGGCAAAAATATTCTTAAAGAATATTTAAAAGGATTTTAGAAAGTTTATTCAATTTATAAAATTTATAATTCCAATTAATTAATTTATTTCCAATTGAAGCAAAATTTTAAAATTAAAAGTTTTTCAATTAAAAGCGAATAGTGAAAAGAATGAATAACGAATGTTAAAAAGTGTGAATTATTAATAAAATTCCAACGGAAATTAATTTAAAAGATTACAATCAGTGAAAAAAGGAAAAAAGAAAAAAATGGAAACCCGATGATTCATGAAATTATGAAAATTATAGAAAAAACTTAAATAACTTTAATTTCTTGTTGAAAATTGAATTTTTAGAATTTTAGATTTTCGACAATTTTAACGATAAACTTCTAGGGTCGGGAATTCCAAGCTAAAGGAATCGAAGAAGTTTACCGCTAAAAGAAGATTAAAGTTGAATGTGACTTGACGATGAATGTCTTAATTTCAGCGATTAAGACAAGAAGACTCAGATGCTAACCAACAATTAGGCAAAAATATTCTTAAAGAATATTTAAAAGGATTTTAGAAAGTTTATTCAATTTATAAAATTTATAATTCCAATTAATTAATTTATTTCCAATTGAAGCAAAATTTTAAAATTAAAAGTTTTTCAATTAAAAGCGAATAGTGAAAAGAATGAATAACGAATGTTAAAAAGTGTGAATTATTAATAAAATTCCAACGGAAATTAATTTAAAAGATTACAATCAGTGAAAAAAGGAAAAAAGAAAAAAATGGAAACCCGATGATTCATGAAATTATGAAAATTATAGAAAAAACTTAAATAACTTTAATTTCTTGTTGAAAATTGAATTTTTAGAATTTTAGATTTTCGACATTCGCCAGGGCCAAAGGGCCGATTCATTTATCCTCCTTCTTGTCATCCTTTTTCAAATTTTCAAAAATTGAGTTGAACATTTCCTTTGTAATTTGTTTGTTAGGTAAGCCAATTAATAAATTTTGAACATAATTTTGTGTAATTCCAATATTGCGAATCAAATTGTTTAAATAATTACGTGTATTTTCACTCATTTGTTTATTTGTCATGCCTGCAAAGGCTATGATGGCGTAAAAATTTGAAGAGGTTTTTGATAAATTATTGTTAAGTTGATATATAAGGTTCTGAAGCTCTGACGGTAACTCTTCAAATTCACCGTCACTAAGTTTAGAGATTTGAATTAATTCTTTAAATTCATTATTGTCGTATGAAACTTTAATTTTTGACGTTGATGGCTTTTCAGCTAAATTTGAATTATGTTTAATTTGATTTAATTTTAAAATACTACTTTCCACAGTGGGTGAAGATGGACGAGTTTTAGGAGGATAATATGACGGGTTGATGAGCCCCTTTTTTAAAGGAATTTTATAATTGGTTATTTTTGGTAATTGGCGAATGCGAGGCTGTCGATCTTCACGAGAAGTAACAAATTGTTTGTCGGTTTTGTCGATAACTTTATTAGAAATTTTTTCAGTTGATGAAGAACGTGAACGGCTCATTAAGATATTGATGAAAAATATTTTAAATTGACAATTCTGAAAGTAAATAATGAATAATTTTACATTAAATAATAAAATGTGATTAAAACGAAATTTGTATGAAAATATTGAATAAAGAATTTAGGAAAAATTTTAACTGTGTAATTAAACAACAAAAATTTAAAGATGGGCAAGATAGAACAGATTTAAGAAAGATATAAGTAGAATAAATATAAATAAATAAAATTCAAATAGAAAGTTTTAAATTAAAAGGTGGGTGGAATAGTGTTACTTGAAGAAGGTTGTTGTTCCTCGAGAAGTTGAATTGCCTTCTCGAGATTTACTTTAGAGATATTAAGATATTTGACGATCTCTTGTTTAGTTTCAGATGAAATATGAAGATTTGAAATAGTTTGAAGAATGGGATCCGTTTGATTGGTATTATGTATCTTTTGTTTAAAGATTACATAAACATTTTGGAGTGGAAAGTACTCCAAATGTCTGTCGCCGTAACGCCATGGAACCCAGCCAAATTGTTGTTTTTTAATGGATTTGGAGGAGCTTCCAACTATCCCACCCTGCTTAACCAAAACAGGAAGATTTTCATTCATTATAGGATTTCCCCTTTGTCGCCAGAACCTAACTAGAGATTGTCCTGGGAAAATTAAAAGATCTTTAGCCGGTTCGAAAGAAATGCCTTGATGATCTGTAATTATTTTATTGTCGGTACTATTTTTAAGTTCAAGAGTTTTCAGATGTTTATTGATTAGACTGATTGTAGATACTTTATTGTAAAAAGAGCCGAAATGAGATTTAAGATAAATGTCTAAGCGCTCAGTTTTTTCATCAATTAAAGAAAGATTTTGACTATTAGAAGATGAATGAGATGAAGACGAGCGATTTTCAATTGGATTAAATGGAAATTGTGAAGAATAAGTTATACGAGAGCGTCGAGAAGGGTTTCCGAATCCCCCTTTTTGGATGGACGAGGTTGACATAATATTTAGACGTTTAAATTTTTTAGAAAATATATCAATGAAATGAAATTCAATGAGATAGGTTGGCGTATTTATATTGGTGAAGTTGCTGTCGTTTTTTGTAATGTAATATTCGCACTTTAGTGTATGAATTCCAGGAAATTTAATTTTAATTTTAGAGTGGAAGTTAATAATTGTAAATTGGTTGTGATTCACTCTTTTAAAAATAAAATCGTACGTTAATTGGAAGGATGGTTTTGGTGGTGGTGGTGGAAGCGACGCACTCTCTATTCCTTTTCCGGAGGAATGTGCCCGGCCGGCCAAAACTAATAAAAGTATGGAGATTGATTTTGATGATAATAAATAATTTTGTCGATGATGAGTGTGTTTATTAAAAATTAGAAATTTAATATTTTTTACATTTAATAAACAAAGAATTTTGTACAAAAAGGTAATATATACGATTCCAATAAAAATTACTGACGTTTCTACTACTATGTTTGACTCGGCCGTACTTGTATTAATTTCGTTATAGTTCGTGGGGAGAGAACAGGCTTTCTTGAGAAATAAAATGAAAGTGATGGTCCTTGCCAAGTGTCGATATATGCGAAAGATTGGCGATAGTCGCATAAATAAATAGACGGAAATAATTGCTAATCCTATGGCCGAAACAATTCCTAAAAAAATTGGACCTCCTTGTAATAATTTAGAAAGCACCCAAATATCGAATCCTAGGCTTGGCCAAAAACTCAGTGTCTCCGGTTCGCTAATTAGTTGTTCGGAGCGATACATCTGATGTCCCCATTGCTTTCTGAGAGGAATGTAGTATAAAGTACCATTTAAGACGAATTTTGTCAACCCCGCAGGGCAATCAACGGTACACAAAGTGTTTACGTCTGCGTAGGCGAAAGGAATAGTTTCTTTGCCGATAGTACCGTTTGTCGAACAATGAGCTACGAAAAGAGTTCCATCTTCACATTTAACCGTAGCTAATGGATTTGCGTGGTCAGAACGACATCTATATGTGATCTGAGCCCCCACATCACAACGATAACATCCATGAATGTGAGCTTCTTCTATGAAACACTTTGAGTCGCGTAATTGAAGGTGGAGGGCTAATCCTTTCATTTGGAGATGTATTTGTACTGGGGCATATACGTAAGTTGCTGAAATAGTCGGTCCGTTGTTCTCAAGCCATACTTTAGCTTTGGTGATTGGAAGTCGAGTCTCCGGAATTTCCATCATCGCGTCTAGGTCTACATCTCGGCAATTACACTCAACTGTCCCGTCGTTGTGGTTCGGGAAGCATTCTTTGCACGCTTCTAAGTCGAGTGTACAATTGAGTGATCGAGCTGCTTCTTCGGTTCCACAGTGCAGATCAACCGGTAGTCGACTGACGATTGAAACAGCTCGTCCGTTAGTGACGAATGTTGACCCGAGTACGGGCATAGGTGGAAGAGAGATTACTAATGGCGTTATGGTGATGTTCCCCCAAGCCGAAGTGATGCCAGGATGCAATTTGATGGCTTTAATTTGACGACGGCCTCCGTTTGTTTCTATCGTAAGTTCTACCTCTAATTCCGGACTCCAGCTTGGACAAGTAAACACTTCAAAAACATTTGAACTTGTTGGTCGCGCAAAATATCTGTAGTAGAGGCAAGCTGACGAAGGGAGTCCACAACTGTTGCCCCAAAAACTTGTAGACGGAATACAAAATGTGTTTCCAGGTAACTCCCTGCCGACTATTAATTCCTTGACGTGACTATTTGGGCGAACGTTTTCGCAATGGTCGTTGAAGCAGGAACCGGCTCGAGGGCACCTTTTTACTGCCGTGGGTTCCACACGATATGAACGCAGCCATGCGATCGATTCTTGGTGACATGCCATCTTTAATGATGTTAGACGCATTGTTATAGTACCAAGAGTGAGTCCATGTTCATCTCGCAGAAGCAATGTATTCGTTTGGCCAGCTGGAAGTAAAGTAAGTGTGGTTGCGCTGTTGATTGTACATGTAAGGTCTTTAGTTCCCCTTATGCAGGTTTCTGTTTGCGTAGTTATGGATATGACTGATGTTGTTGGGATTACTATTAATATGCCTGTCATCGCTCCTAACATAACACTCGCTAGACGATGTCGAAATTGTCTTCTCTGGAAGTTTATATTTTCCATCCTTTCTTTAATATTAAGTTCCGTGCGATTTAGCTGTCGTCTTACTTCAATGTTTTTCCATTTTTTGCCGAGACCCCACACCACTAAGCGAAATGGCGCTTTTACAATTAAGGTTAGAACATAGACGATAGTATGTAAAGAACGGATTGTTGCTAAAAATAGTCCTGCTAGACTGCTCAAAATAAAGATCGACAAGAGTAGTAAGAATGCAGCCCATCTAGGATTACACGTTGGATTGGCTAACTGTTCAAAACAAAAGTAACAATTGAAAAGATCGCATTCATTAACTGCCGGACATTCTATCTTCTTACTGATGCTATTCTGAGAATTAGCCCAGAACCACGCTTCACAAGTATAGTCGTTCACAAGAATTTCATGGGCGATTTCGTATGTATATTCTTTTAAGTTTGAATGGTCTATACAGTTGTTCATGCAACATACTGCCGTTTTTTGGACTTCTATAGGCGATTTGACTACAACCCCTCTATTTGAACATTGAAGTTCACAAGTTTCACATTCAAATCTGTAGACGGAGAGGGCTGTAATAATCGACGAAAGACCAATAAGGCATGAGTAGTCGAATTGTCCACAACGATACCAAGGTGTCGTCGTATTTAATACTGGAAAGCCAATTAAAGCTAAAATCACGAGTGTTAATAGAGCAGTAGTCGATTTAATTTTAATGGGGTGAGTCTGATTTCTCAAGATCATTTTATGAGTGCGAGCTGGTTTATCGCTAGTCGTCGTGTCTTTTAAACTTTCTTCCCTTTGGGTTGTTTCGATAATTTCTTTAGGAATTTCATTTGTCGAATCTTTAATTTCTGTTTCTAGAGGACATAATCTGCTGATTGGACGAGTTATAATTTTCCCATCCCCTGTCAACAAATCAACACTGCGTATTTCGTTTGTCGAACCATTTAGCTTTACAATTTTAGCTAGCGGCCATAAATTACGAGGTCTTAGATCCATTTCGACGAGCACGATCTGACCAATTGACGGAAGAAATTTTGCCTGAGATTTGGGGCCTTTGTGATGCCATCCTGCGCGTTCTCTAATTGTCAAAATATATTCTTGGCTCCATCTATCCCAAAATATGTCGGCCGCCTCACGGTAGGCCTTCCAAATTGCCGCCAATTTTTCTGGACCTGACAGTTTTCCATCCTCGCAATCCAAATCACAGTCTATTGCTCCTAAATCATTAGGTCCACTATTCTGAATTAAATCTTTCGGCGTAAGTGGTAATGGAGCTCCTGGTAAATCAGAAACCCATGTTATTGGTCGACTATTTACACTAGCTTCCACTTCAGACAAAAAGGCACAAAGATCGTCGTAATCAAGAATTCGACGTCCTATTGTACGTTGTATGGCTTTCTTTACCAGTCCAATTAGTCGCTCATAAGTAGCTCCCATCCATGGAGCATAAGCTGGTATGAATTCCCATCGGATACCGTTTTTTGTCGTATAATCCCAAGGTGATGTTTCAGAGGATGGACCAGTCAATAAGTCTAGCGCTTTGTGGATTTGAACGAATGTAGGTGCATTGTCACTCAAGATTCTTCTCGGTTTTCCACGTCTGCTGATAAATCTGCGCAGCACATTAATTACTGATATTGACGACATGTCTCTAGTCGGCTCCAAGTAAATTCCTCGGGTAACCATGCAACAAATAATTACAATCCATGCTTTGACATTGACGCCATCTTGTTTTGCCGTAGTAGGACCGAGAAAGTCGAGACCGACAAATTCGAAAGGTTTGGCGGGTCTGACGCGTGTTGCAGGTAATGGCGGCATTTCTGGACGAGCGAAGGGTGGAGCGTGCATTTTACGACACTGAAAGCATTTATGTAAAATTTTTCTGATTGTTCGTCGTGCCTGGGGCATCCAATAACGACCGAGGAATTCTGTTAATGTCCAATCAACTCCGGCGTGTTTTAAATCGATGTGTATTTCTTCGACGATTAGACGAGTTAAATATGAGTGTCGGTCTAACAGAATAGGTAATGATAGAGTTTCAGGCCCAGAGCAAAATGTGACGCGTGTTTTGAGACATAGAAGTCCGTCTTGGTTTATAGCCGTTGGATGTGTCGAATAATTTTCTAAAAGACGTTTTTGTTCTAATTTAATAATGAATATTCTAGCCGCTCTATAATCGGCAACCGTGATAGGTCCTTGTCGTGAAAAATTTGATGTGCCCGCATTTGGAGTTTTAATCCGTAATTTGCCGATAAAACGGATAATTAAAATTATAACCCGCAGCAGGGTGAAAATTGAACTAAACCGTGTTGGGTCGATTATTGGCGGTTTAGGTTGGCTAGTTTGTTTATTATTATTTAAGTAGGTGTTAGTATCAGATTCCTCAATTCCGTCATTTTGAAGTTTAATATCAAAGGAATATTCGTTGGGCCAATCTTTATCAGGTTGAAGGAGAAATTTGGGACCATTCCACCATAGAGAGGAATTTTGTAACTCTTGAGGTGTTGTGCCGCGTGTAGAAAGATCCGCAGCATTATCTATTGTTCTCACAAAATGAAATGTTCCTTTAGCATTTTTACGAATTTCTGTTAAACGTCTCTGTTCGAATTGTGGTTTGACGTCTGGCGATTGAATCCAAGAGAGCACTATGCGTGAATCGAGCCAAAAATGAACTGAATTAATTTGACGATGAAGTTCGTTTTGTACATGAACCTTGGCTCTGACAGCAATTAATGCGCCAAGCAATTCCATTCTAGGAATTGTAAGACTCTTTTTGGCATTTTTAGGACGTAGACGACTCCGAGCAAAGATTAACGACGACTGAATTTCTGACGAATTAGAAGTTCTTAGATAGACGCAGGTTGCATAAGCGTGTTCGGACGCATCACTAAAAATATGAATTTGCCATTCGTCAATTTTGTTTAAAATAGCTTGTCGAGAGAAGGTAAATTTCTGCTCTGACCACAGTTGTTTTATATTCTCCCATTCATTCAATTCATTAGAAGGAATTGGTTGATCCCAAGTGCTGTTTTGATCCCAAAGGCGTTGAAATAGAAGTTTAGCTTTTAACAAACAAGGGTTGATTAGGCCAAGGGGATCGAATATTGCCGCAATTACACTAAGTACTGTTCGACGACTGACGATGTTCTGTTCATGGTTCGGAAGTTTAAGTATTATATTGTCTGTGGAAACATCCCAATCTAATCCTAAGACTTTAGCCTTTGATTTGTCGAGTCTATCTTCTTCGGGGATTTCGTCCATGATAGATTGTCGGTGACTTAAAAACTCCCTAAGGTTCATATTAGCGTCTTTAAAAATTCCCTTTGCTTCTTTTATTTTATTTAGAGCTTCACTTTCGCTCTCACATTGAAATAAAATATTATCGACGTAAGAGTTTTCTGACATTTCCACTGCTAATTTTGTTTTATATTTATTATAATGATGGAGTAAAACGGCTGCCAATACAAATGGTGATGAAATTACACCAAAAACCATTTTTGTGTAACGTTTGATGACTAAATTATCTGACGTGATAGGCTTATTAACATCCTTTAACCAGAGAATTTTACAAAATTGTCGGTCTTCTGGATGCATTTCAATAGTGTGGAAGGCCGCTTGAATATCTGAAAAAATTGGAATTGTACAAGTTCTCCAACGAATAAGCATTCCGACGAGAGCCGGTAGGAGAACTGGGCCTCTATATAATGCCTGATTGAGACTCGCTGCGCCCTTTGGATGCGCAGAGGCATCTAAGACAACTCGTAATTTTTTAGGATTGATTACTGCGTGGTGTGGCATAAAAAATTCTAGTTCGTCTCTTCCTGTTTCTTCTATTATACCTTTGGATTCTTGATCTCGAAGATTTTTGTCGTACTTCTGAAGAAGTTCTGGTGAGGTGGCTAGACGACGAATATTAGCCTGAAGGCGACTGTATGCCATCGCCCAATTTGAATTTATGACTGGTCGAGGCTCTCTCCACGGAAGACGTACAGTATAAGTCCCGTTTGGCCTTTGACTAATAGATTGTTTGAATAGACGCATAGCCGTGTCATCGTCCTTTTCTTCAGGATTTTCTTTTATGCCGATGGTTTCTAATGCCCAGAAATTCTCCATATCGTTGGAATAGTCGGATTTCTTGCCGTTAATAGACATAAACGTTGAAGAATAATTGGACCTTTCAAGGCATGATTCACCACCCAACACATCACCAAATATTGTTTGTATCTTGTAAAGTTTAGGGCCAATTTGACGAAAACCCGTAACAAAATTCCAAAATTCTCGTATGCCGATTAAAATAGAAGGCGTGCCTGTAACTGGTTCTATTTGATCCTGCTTACCTGTAAATTGGTAAGACTCCATTCTAGTCGATATTTCATTAATTGTATTCAATTGAATTGATTCCCATTTATTATCTTGACGTTTTAGTTGGACGGAAACGAGAAGTGAACGTATTGTTTTTGGATTTTGGTCTGCGAAGGTGTGTATACGAAGCATTTCTTCCGAGAGTTTTGGCGGCTGAAGTTGCTCAACTAATTCTTTGGTGATATAACTGGTTTGGCTACCCGAATCAAAGAAAACCATAGCCGGAATTCCTTCTTTAGGACCTCCCAAACACGTGACTTGGATGCTTAGAGTCATTAAATGTGTTTTATTCTCATTTTTTATTAGATCTGCATTAAAATATGTAACTGAACTAGACGAATTAACCGTATTGTCGACACCTTCATTTATTAACTGCTCCTTTTCTTCAGGCTCTTCGTTTATGACACTCAAAGTCGTTACTGGTTTGTGATTGTTTAGTGTCGTAGCATTGGCACCGGTTAATTTTGGTTTGAAATTGTTAGTTTGTCGATTTTGAAATGAATTTTGACGGGGGTTTTGCTCGGTTTGCCTTAAATTTCTTGTTTGTCGAATTTGCATGGACTGATTAATTGGCGGACGAAGGCCGGGCATATTAACTTTAGAACAAATGATGAAATGATGGTCTAAACTTCCACAATTTCTGCAAGAGAACGAACGTGGGCATTGTTCCGTCGAATGACTCTGTTGTAAACATTTTAAACATCTTTTTTGCTCTTCTAACCGCGCTTTCCGTTCTTGAGGAGTTGAATACTTGAGACACTGGCTTGGTTTGTGACCATTGTTCGAGCATAGCGAACAAAAAGAATTTTGATTATCCCGATTATTATTGGCATTAAATACGGGAAATGCTCTGGTTTGCTCAATTGGACGGGGGGCTTGTCGTATATCTTGTCTTATTGGCATTCTTTCACTTATATATGGCACGAAATTGTTACTTTGATCTCGGGGTTGCTCCTTTCGTGGTTCGTTTTGGAAAGAAGTCATACATTCTTCCGTTGCTTGACGTATTTTGACAATGTCGGTTAATGCTTTTCTGAGAGCTTTGTCGTCCCACTTTCTTTTAGAATGAAGTTCTTCTGTAATAAGTTGTTGTAGTATTCCGTGCGGAAGTTTTGATTTAATAATATTACACAAAAATCGCTGATTTTGGCCGCCTAGACTTTCTAGTTGTAAACAAATGCGTTCCACTTCCTTCTGAAATTGTGATAGTTCGCGGAGATTATTTCGAATAGGCTGCAACTTTAGAAGTTGTGCTTCTAATTGGTCGCTTAATTGATCATCATTACCGTATTTTTCTAATAAAATACTTTTAACAATAGGGTAATTGATGTCTGACGGAGGATATCCACTTACCGCTTCTCTAGCCGACGATCCTTCTCTTAAATTTTGAAGCAACAGGAGATGTTTCTGGAACAATGGATATGGTTGTCGATCGACTGCATGTTCGAATGCAGCCCAAAAGGTGCGCCATTCACGTATGTCGCCACCGAAGGTTGGTAATCTTACACTATCGACTTTTAACGCATTCCATATTGGTGTATTTGGAAGCATTTGAGTTTGAAAAGGCGCAAACTGGTTTGGAATATTTTGTTGATAATTTCCAAATTGTGTTCTAAAATCATTAAGATCATTATTTTGACGAATCGTTCTCATTTGCTGATCAAATTCATTCTCCAGGTGAGTATATTGACTTCGGTCTGACACGAACGGGGTTTTTGGGAGTTGATTATTGTCGTCTCCCACAATAGAACCATGTATACTTGGCGCTTTCGGCGAATTATTACTGACTGTATCTGTTCTTAGACGTAAAACCACGTATGCTTTTAATTTATTAATGATATCATTGGCGCGGTTCAAAAGTCGTGTGATGGGCCAATCGTCGGCCGGATCAATTTTATCACATTGCTCATCACCCGTAAAATAATTAGATAAAAAACTTACTTCTTCGTTTTGTTTTTGCTCGCTGGAATTGTTAATAAACTGATTAAATTTATTGATGACCGTTTGTAATTGTTCGACTCGTTGATTCAGGTGAACTAGTTCCATTTCAATTGTTATGGCCAGTTGTGTTTCATCCTCAGGTGAAGGTTTGGATTTGATGTGATCAATATATTGATCGGCGATTTTTAGATGCTCAGCTAGTGCCTTAACTGTGCCTGATAATTCTTGACGGATTACGTGAGACATTATGAATTGTCAAAAAAATATTAAAAATTAGTTTGATTTGATGAAAATTTTAGTGTTACTTGAAACACTAAGATTAAATAAAATAAATTTGTAAATGTACTAATACGATTCGCCGAAAGAAATTAATAATAGTACTCGAGACTAATTATTTAATGTAACTGAAGACCGCTGCTGAATTAAAGTGTGCTCGTGACGACTTTAATTTTACTGACTGACGATTTGTGTTTGGCGATTGTAGAAAATACGAAGAAAATTTATTTTATTTAAATAATTGAAATAATTTTAATATTTTAATTTTTGACGAATTGATGAGGCTCAGAAGGTCCCGGGTCGTGGCACCAATTTTAACGATAAACTTCTAGGGTCGGGAATTCCAAGCTAAAGGAATCGAAGAAGTTTACCGCTAAAAGAAGATTAAAGTTGAATGTGACTTGACGATGAATGTCTTAATTTCAGCGATTAAGACAAGAAGACTCAGATGCTAACCAACAATTAGGCAAAAATATTCTTAAAGAATATTTAAAAGGATTTTAGAAAGTTTATTCAATTTATAAAATTTATAATTCCAATTAATTAATTTATTTCCAATTGAAGCAAAATTTTAAAATTAAAAGTTTTTCAATTAAAAGCGAATAGTGAAAAGAATGAATAACGAATGTTAAAAAGTGTGAATTATTAATAAAATTCCAACGGAAATTAATTTAAAAGATTACAATCAGTGAAAAAAGGAAAAAAGAAAAAAATGGAAACCCGATGATTCATGAAATTATGAAAATTATAGAAAAAACTTAAATAACTTTAATTTCTTGTTGAAAATTGAATTTTTAGAATTTTAGATTTTCGACTTTTTAGATTTATTCAAGAATGAATAACGTTTTTTTTTTTTTTTTTTTTTTTTTACCAGATGGAAGGTTAGCGAGAAAAATAGGTAGCAAAGATTCTTTCATTACAAGTAATATAGAAGATCTTGTAAATCATATACTTAAAAATAAGAATAAGCGTAAAAGACCAATTCCAACTGGTTACGACGAATTTATTCGTAGAATAAATAAACATACAGTTTTACAAAATTTGCTTTTTCCATCGAAATCTACTAATAAACAAGAAGGTGAAGGTGGTTGTTTCAAACAAGTATTTTCTTATAAACCGTCCTTATGGCAGTAGTGTTAACTAGTAATAAGATAAAAATACTTGATAAATTATATAAAAATGTTAATTCCTCAGCATGTTTTACCTCTCTCGAACCGCTTTTACACGCATCTAGGAAAGTTGATAAAAATATTTCACGGCAAGATGTCAAGGACTATCTTGCAATGCAAAATGTCAATACTCTTCATAGGAGAGTTGTTAGAAAATATAAAAGAATGCCAACGTTAGCTCCCGGACTTCATACAGAATGGCAAGCAGATTTGAGTGTTTTTAATCGTTTATGTAAACAGAATCAAGGATACAAGTATTTATTAGTGTGTATAGATACACTCAGTCGTCAAATATTTGTCGAACCGGTAAAGAGTAAACATAGTGATAATATGATAAATGCATTTAAAAAATTATTTTCTCGTACTAAAGTCATTCCATGGAAATTATTAACTGATCAAGGACTTGAATTTACTGCTAAACAAGTACAAAAATACTTCAAGTCCTTAGATATGGAACATTTCTCTATGCTTACTTCACCTCTGTGGCATGCGGGGATGGCAGAAAGAGCGAACAGGAGCATTAAAGAAAGATTATATAGGTACTTCACAGAAAATAAAACTTTAAAATGGGTAGATGTCATCCAAAAAATTGTTAACTCAATAAATAACTCATTTAACTCCAGTATAGGTATGCGCCCAACTGATGTCAATTTTAAAAATGCTGAAAAATTAAGGCAATTACTAAAGAATAGAGCAATTGAGACACATGCCTCTTCTTCTCAATGGAGAAGGAAAAAGTTTTCAGTAGGAGATAGAGTGCGAATCGAAAAATATAAGCATATATTTCAAAAGGGCTATTTGCCAAATTTCACAAATGAAATTTTTATTATTGATAAAGTCCGCTTAGTTCCCTATCAACCTCCTACATACAAAATTAAAGACTCTAATGGAGAACAGATTAGGGGGTGGTTTTATTCTAATGATTTAATTTTAGTAAAAGAGAATTCTAAAAAGGATGAGAATTTATATGACATTAATAAAGTTTTGAAAAAAAGGAAACGCGATGGGGAAGATTATGTTTTTGTCAGTTGGAAGGGTTATGGCCCGGAACATAACAGTTGGATACCCGCTAATTCTATAACTTGGAGATAATTATACATAAATTAAAATTTAATTTTTTAATATGTAAAAAATGACTTCATTTTATATTATTATTCCTTCTAACACAAACATTGAAGGAAATAGAACAAATTCCTTCCGAGTTAGGTTACCTCATAAGTTGCAATTTAATTCTGAGTGGCATGTTGGCCTAGCCGTTATGGTTTATCCACACTCCTGGCCGTCGTTAGGTACTAATAATGAACAAACTGTAACTGTTTATTGGAAAAGCGGTGATGTAGTTCAATTTTCTGTTCCTTCCAATACTTTAACTAACCCCCAACATTTAAAAGATAATCTAGATAGATCCTTAAACAAAGGAAGTGAAGCACTTGTTGAAAAATTTCGTAGCGTACACATTGAATATACAAATAAATTAAAAGAACTTCGAACGAAGGCTAAGGATAAGTATAAACGTTTAAAAGAACTCTCTCAGAAAAGGACAGAGCCAGTATCTAATGATACTACAGAAGAACACGTAATTATTAGTGAAGAAACTGAAGTTCCTAGCTTAAAAAGTGAAGATGAAATTTTTACTGATTTGGTGAATATCGAAAATTTAAAAATGACTGATGATTTGAAACAAATTATTTCGGTAACTAACGAGGTTGGATTTGACCCTTGGATAAAAGTATTTCGGAAACCTAGATTAGCATGCAATTTTGAATTCCATAGTTATAAAAATAGGTTTTCCTTATCCATCGATAGTGATTATGTAGAAAAAATTGAATTAACTGAACAGCTTGCATATATTTTAGGGTTTGATAGGCAAATTTTAACTGAAACATGTATTGCAAATTTTATGCCTGACATGCGAGGAGGCGTGTCCTGCTTCCATGTTTATGCACCTGGATTAATTGAACCAATGGTTATAGGCGATGTGACAGCCCCTGTGCTTAGAATTGTAACAATTAGAGGTATACAAGATGAAATAATTGAAGAACAATTTTTATGTGTTCAATACCATAAATTACTTGTAAAAGAATTTTCTGAAATTTTTATTGAAATTAGAACTTCTGCTGGGACGTTGATGCCGTTCCAATATGGAACATGTACATTAACATTACATTTTAAAAAGGCTACATATTTTTAACAATGAATAACCTTCAAATTGATAAAATATTAAAAAGAAATATTGTTACAAAAAGATTTTATGTAGGATGTTTTGCTTCAGACTGTATTCCTGATAGGAGTAACTTTTTTCCGTTCTGTGTTGTAGTTAACACAGATCCGAGCAATTTATCTGGAACACATTGGATAGCATTATTTTGCAATTCAACTAATAGTATTGAATACTATGACTCGTTAGGTATTTGGCCGCCGATAAGTTATCATATTAGAAATTATTTAAATAAGTTTACCAATGTTCAATTTAATTCTGTTATGTTACAACAACCATTTTCTAGTACATGCGGGAATCATGTTATCTTATTTCTTTATATGCGTTGCTTAGGTTTTTCAATGAATAGAATCATTTCATTACTAAAAGGAATTAATGCTGATAAATTCGTATCTGAGTTTATTAGTACTCAAATATTTAATATAAATAGATGACTTAAATAGTAAATCTTATAATATAAAAATGCACATTGATTTTGATCCTGCGAATATAAACTGGTCAACATTAACTGAAACCCCTAATCAATGGGGCGGCTATAATGTTTTTCGTGGCGTTCCTTACCAACGAGGTAATGGATTGGGGTCAGTATTTAGAAGCTTTCTTCGTTATTTAATTCCGATTGGTAAAGAAATTGGTAGCGCTATTGGAAGACAGGGTTTAGAATCCGGTAATCGAGTTTTAAGCAATGTCTTAGAGGGAAAAAATCTTAAGGAATCTCTTGTAACTGAAGGTAAATCAGGTTTGAAAAATTTACTGCAAAAAGCAGCTGAAAATGTTGATAAACAAAGTGGAAAAGGTTTTGATTTTAAACGATACAAAAATATAGAAAAGTCTCCTGCCATCGGGCAAATGAATGATGCAATACCCGATCCTAAACCAAAAACTATAAATAAACATCCATATTCTCGAATCGGTCCTCCAAATTTTCTTCCTACTTTCAAAAAGAAATATTCTAAAAAATCTACCAAAAAATCCCGTCCCCAAAAACGATTACGAGTAGACACGTTAGGAACATACTAAAATGAGTTGCCCAAAACAAATTAATGAGAACAGCCCGCTGGCACTGAATAGTGCATTAAGTATTTTTTCTGTACCACCTACAAACGTTTCTGTTGTCCGGTCCTTTTTTAGAGAAATTCTCCCTCTTAGTACAATAACACAAGATTCGCCGTATTTGTTTCGATTGTTCAGTGATAATCTTTGGACTGACTTGTCCCGAACATATCTTTACCTCGAGCTATCAATTGAAAAGTTGGGAACCAATGGTAAATGGGTTGATATTGAAGCAACAGATAATAACATTGGATCGATTCAAGGTATTGGTCAAACATTTGTGCAACAGTTGAAAGTAACTGTTGGTAATACTGAAGTTTATGATAGTGGTACTCTTTATCCTTACAAAGCATATATTACTAATGAGCTGTCATTTCCTGACAACGTTAAATCGCATTTTCTTGCATCCATTGGATATTATAAAAGCGAAAAGCATGATGATCCTACAGATGATGGTTTCAAAAATCGTTGCTCTATTTTTGCAAACGGTAAACGCTCACAATTCCTTTCACGCCTTGATTTTGATTTGGGGAATCAAGAATTATTTCTCCTTAATAATTTAGATATTCACTTTAGCATTTACAAAAATAAGGATGCTTTTATATTACAAAATATTAAAGAAGGCGATACTAATCAATATAGACTTTATGTTCACGACGTTAAATTATTTTCGAAAATGGTTGAAGTGCAACCATCACTTAACATGAACATTTATAAGACTCTTGAATCTAAACCTGCTACATATGCTGTTCGCCGAACTGAAATGAAATCTACTTATCTTACTTCAGGTCGGACAGAAATTGAATATAATGCCTTCAGCTCAGCTATACCACGACGCATTACAGTTGCCTTAGTTTCAAATAAGGCCTTTAATGGTGACATTGCTCTTTCTCCATTCAATTTTAAACCATTTGATATTAGGGATATCTCGGTTCATACTGGCGGGCATATTTATCCTATGGTCGCTTACAAGCTAAAGTTTGCTCAAGACTTATTTGTTAGAGCTTTCGTTGACATGTATGAAGCTCTTGGAATGGCTAATTCAGATCGTTCCATTGATATTTCAATGTCAAGATTTAAAGATGGATGGACCTTTTTTGTAATACCTTTGACATCGACACTCGATGACTCTTGTGGTTTTGAGCTTCTTAAAAGTGGAACTACTAGTGTTCGTTTAGAATTTAATACTCCCATTCCTGCTGGAGGTGTTGAAATGATTATTTTAGGCGAATTCGATCAGATGATTATGATTGATTACAATCGACATATAGTTACGGATTCAAACCTAGGTTAAAAATTGTATACATAATGATAATTTAAAATATATTGATTTTACAAATGCGCAACATTTCCACCACTACCCAGAATATAACATTTGAATTTTTAAAAATTGCTAGCACAAATTTACAAGATACTGCTTTGGATCCCACTGTAGCTTATGGGATACCTTTATTACTACTACTTCATTTCATTATTCTCCCAATGATTTTAATATGTTGGATCTTACTCCTTCGAGTTCTTCGTAAATTAGGATTCATAACTTCTGCTGAAGAATCCAATATTGCAAAAAATATTAGCGAAATACCTTTAGAGAGCTTGTGTCGAACTAAAACACATTTTTCATTCCCAGTTGAGCGGGTCGCATAGCGAATTAAAAATAATGCACTGAATTGGCTCTCGAAAATGGCAGTGAAAATTATTGTTACCTTTTGAGTGCGGTCAGATTGAGAGCCAAACGTTTTTACGAATAAAGTATCGATTTATTTGGTTTCAGAGTAGCCATTTCAGAGTAGCCATTTCAGTGTAGCCATTTCAGTGTAGCCGTTTCAGAGCGGCCGTTTCGGTGTAGCCGTTTCAGTGTGGCCGTTTCGGAGTAGCCGTCACGCTACCTCCAATAGGATTAGGTTGCGAGCCACAAGTTTTTAAAAATAAATTATCAATTGATTGCACGCCGGCCCGACTCGCTCGACCCCCGCTTCAGGCTTCGTTTGATACCTTTGATACCCTTTGATGCACACAGATTCGCTTTACGATGCAACTTTACTTCTCCCACGACCTACTCCATTCAAACCCCGCAACGCTCAAAAGGATTGGGTTTGCAAATTATTGATTGATTAGAACAAGAGGGCCTGAAGAGACCAGTTCTTTGGGCAGAGAAAAAATTTTTTCTCTGACTTCTCTCGCCCAATAATCGGTCTCTTCAGAGCCCTCTTGTTCTAATCAATCGATAATTTAATAATGGTAATATAGTAGTTTGAACGAAATTTTGAATTTCTTCGAAGAAATTTCAATTATAAATCTTTTGAACGAAATTTTGAATTTCTTCGAAGAAATTTCAATTATAAATCTTTTGAACGAAATTTTGAATTTCTTCGAAGAAATTTCAATTATAAATCTTTTGAACGAAATTTTGAATTTCTTCGAAGAAATTTCAATTATAAATCTTTTGAACGAAATTTTGAATTTCTTCGAAGAAATTTCAATTATAAATCTTTTGAACGAAATTTTGAATTTCTTCGAAGAAATTTCAATTATAAATCTTTTGAACGAAATTTTGAATTTCTTCGAAGAAATTTCAATTATAAATCTTTTGAACGAAATTTTGAATTTCTTCGAAGAAATTTCAATTATAAATCTTTTGAACGAAATTTTGAATTTCTTCGAAGAAATTTCAATTATAAATCTTTTGAACGAAATTTTGAATTTCTTCGAAGAAATTTCAATTATAAATCTTTTGAACGAAATTTTGAATTTCTTCGAAGAAATTTCAATTATAAATCTTTTGAACGAAATTTTGAATTTCTTCGAAGAAATTTCAATTATAAATCTTTTGAACGAAATTTTGAATTTCTTCGAAGAAATTTCAATTATAAATCTTTTGAACGAGATTTTGAATTTCTTCGAAGAAATTTCAATTATAAATCTTTTGAACGAAATTTTGAATTTCTTCGAAGAAATTTCAATTGTAAATCTTTTGAACGAAATTTTGAATTTCTTCGAAGAAATTTCAATTATAAATCTTTTGAACGAAATTTTGAATTTCTTCGAAGAAATTTCAATTATAAATCTTTTGAACGAAATTTTGAATTTCTTCGAAGAAATTTCAATTATAAATCTTTTGAACGAAATTTTGAATTTCTTCGAAGAAATTTCAATTATAAATCTTTTGAACGAAATTTTGAATTTCTTCGAAGAAATTTCAATTATAAATCTTTTGAACGAAATTTTGAATTTCTTCGAAGAAATTTCAATTATAAATCTTTTGAACGAAATTTTGAATTTCTTCGAAGAAATTTCAATTATAAATCTTTTGAACGAAATTTTGAATTTCTTCGAAGAAATTTCAATTATAAATCTTTTGAACGAGATTTTGAATTTCTTCGAAGAAATTTCAATTATACATCTTTTGAACGAAATTTTGAATTTCTTCGAAGAAATTTCAATTATAAATCTTTTGAACGAAAATTTGAATTTCTTCGAAGAAATTTCAATTATAAATCTTTTGAACGAAATTTTGAATTTCTTCGAAGAAATTTCAATTATAAATCTTTTGAACGAAATTTTGAATTTCTTCGAAGAAATTTCAATTATAAATCTTTTGAACGAAATTTTGAATTTCTTCGAAGAAATTTCAATTATAAATCTTTTGAACGAAATTTTGAATTTCTTCGAAGAAATTTCAATTATAAATCTTTTGAACGAAATTTTGAATTTCTTCGAAGAAATTTCAATTATAAATCTTTTGAACGAAATTTTGAATTTCTTCGAAGAAATTTCAATTATAAATCTTTTGAACGAAATTTTGAATTTCTTCGAAGAAATTTCAATTATAAATCTTTTGAACGAAATTTTGAATTTCTTCGAAGAAATTTCAATTATAAATCTTTTGAACGAAATTTTGAATTTCTTCGAAGAAATTTCAATCATAAATCTTTTGAACGAAATTTTGAATTTCTTCGAAGAAATTTCAATTATAAATCTTTTGAACGAAATTTTGAATTTCTTCGAAGAAATTTCAATTATAAATCTTTTGAACGAAATTTTGAATTTCTTCGAAGAAATTTCAATTATAAATCTTTTGAACGAAATTTTGAATTTCTTCGAAGAAATTTCAATTATAAATCTTTTGAACGAAATTTTGAATTTCTTCGAAGAAATTTCAATCATAAATCTTTTGAACGAAATTTTGAATTTCTTCGAAGAAATTTCAATTATAAATCTTTTGAACGAAATTTTGAATTTCTTCGAAGAAATTTCAATTATAAATCTTTTGAACGAAATTTTATATTTCTTCGAAGAAATTTCAATTATAAATCTTTTGAACGAAATTTTGAATTTCTTCGAAGAAATTTCAATTATAAATCTTTTGAACGAAATTTTGAATTTCTTCGAAGAAATTTCAATTATAAATCTTTTGAACGAAATTTTGAATTTCTTCGAAGAAATTTCAATTATAAATCTTTTGAACGAAATTTTGAATTTCTTCGAAGAAATTTCAATTATAAATCTTTTGAACGAAATTTTGAATTTCTTCGAAGAAATTTCAATTATAAATCTTTTGAACGAAATTTTGAATTTCTTCGAAGAAATTTCAATTATAAATCTTTTGAACGAGATTTTGAATTTCTTCGAAGAAATTTCAATTATAAATCTTTTGAACGAAATTTTGAATTTCTTCGAAGAAATTTCAATTATAAATCTTTTGAACGAAATTTTGAATTTCTTCGAAGAAATTTCAATTATAAATCTTTTGAACGAAATTTTGAATTTCTTCGAAGAAATTTCAATTATAAATCTTTTGAACGAAATTTTGAATTTCTTCGAAGAAATTTCAATTATAAATCTTTTGAACGAAATTTTGAATTTCTTCGAAGAAATTTCAATTATAAATCTTTTGAACGAAATTTTGAATTTCTTCGAAGAAATTTCAATTATAAATCTTTTGAACGAAATTTTGAATTTCTTCGAAGAAATTTCAATTATAAATCTTTTGAACGAAATTTTGAATTTCTTCGAAGAAATTTCAATTATAAATCTTTTGAACGAAATTTTGAATTTCTTCGAAGAAATTTCAATTATAAATCTTTTGAACGAAATTTTGAATTTCTTCGAAGAAATTTCAATCATAAATCTTTTGAACGAAATTTTGAATTTCTTCGAAGAAATTTCAATTATAAATCTTTTGAACGAAATTTTGAATTTCTTCGAAGAAATTTCAATTATAAATCTTTTGAACGAAATTTTGAATTTCTTCGAAGAAATTTCAATTATAAATCTTTTGAACGAGATTTTGAATTTCTTCGAAGAAATTTCAATTATAAATCTTTTGAACGAAATTTTGAATTTCTTCGAAGAAATTTCAATTATAAATCTTTTGAACGAAATTTTGAATTTCTTCGAAGAAATTTCAATTATAAATCTTTTGAACGAAATTTTGAATTTCTTCGAAGAAATTTCAATTATAAATCTTTTGAACGAAATTTTGAATTTCTTCGAAGAAATTTCAATTATAAATCTTTTGAACGAAATTTTGAATTTCTTCGAAGAAATTTCAATTATAAATCTTTTGAACGAAATTTTGAATTTCTTCGAAGAAATTTCAATTATAAATCTTTTGAACGAAATTTTGAATTTCTTCGAAGAAATTTCAATTATAAATCTTTTGAACGAAATTTTATATTTCTTCGAAGAAATTTCAATTATAAATCTTTTGAACGAAATTTTGAATTTCTTCGAAGAAATTTCAATTATAAATCTTTTGAACGAAATTTTGAATTTCTTCGAAGAAATTTCAATTATAAATCTTTTGAACGAAATTTTGAATTTCTTCGAAGAAATTTCAATTATAAATCTTTTGAACGAAATTTTGAATTTCTTCGAAGAAATTTCAATTATAAATCTTTTGAACGAAATTTTGAATTTCTTCGAAGAAATTTCAATTATAAATCTTTTGAACGAAATTTTGAATTTCTTCGAAGAAATTTCAATTATAAATCTTTTGAACGAAATTTTGAATTTCTTCGAAGAAATTTCAATTATAAATCTTTTGAACGAAATTTTGAATTTCTTCGAAGAAATTTCAATTATAAATCTTTTGAACGAAATTTTGAATTTCTTCGAAGAAATTTCAATTATAAATCTTTTGAACGAAATTTTGAATTTCTTCGAAGAAATTTCAATTATAAATCTTTTGAACGAAATTTTGAATTTCTTCGAAGAAATTTCAATCATAAATCTTTTGAACGAAATTTTGAATTTCTTCGAAGAAATTTCAATTATAAATCTTTTGAACGAAATTTTGAATTTCTTCGAAGAAATTTCAATTATAAATCTTTTGAACGAAATTTTGAATTACTTCTAAGAAATTTCAATCATAAATCTTTTGAACGAAATTTTGAATTTCTTCGAAGAAATTTCAATTATAAATCTTTTGAACGAAATTTTGAATTTCTTCGAAGAAATTTCAATTATAAATCTTTTGAACGAAATTTTGAATTTCTTCGAAGAAATTTCAATTATAAATCTTTTGAACGAAATTTTGAATTTCTTCGAAGAAATTTCAATTATAAATCTTTTGAACGAAATTTTGAATTTCTTCGAAGAAATTTCAATTATAAATCTTTTGAACGAAATTTTGAATTTCTTCGAAGAAATTTCAATTATAAATCTTTTGAACGAAATTTTGAATTTCTTCGAAGAAATTTCAATTATAAATCTTTTGAACGAGATTTTGAATTTCTTCGAAGAAATTTCAATTATAAATCTTTTGAACGAAATTTTGAATTTCTTCGAAGAAATTTCAATTATAAATCTTTTGAACGAAATTTTGAATTTCTTCGAAGAAATTTCAATTATAAATCTTTTGAACGAAATTTTGAATTTCTTCGAAGAAATTTCAATTATAAATCTTTTGAACGAGATTTTGAATTTCTTCGAAGAAATTTCAATTATAAATCTTTTGAACGAAATTTTGAATTTCTTCGAAGAAATTTCAATTATAAATCTTTTGAACGAAATTTTGAATTTCTTCGAAGAAATTTCAATTATAAATCTTTTGAACAAAATTTTGAATTTCTTCGAAGAAATTTCAATTATAAATCTTTTGAACGAAATTTTGAATTTCTTCGAAGAAATTTCAATTATAAATCTTTTGAACGAGATTTTGAATTTCTTCGAAGAAATTTCAATTATAAATCTTTTGAACGAAATTTTGAATATCTTCGAAGAAATTTCAATTATAAATCTTTTGAACGAAATTTTGAATTTCTTCGAAGAAATTTCAATTATAAATCTTTTGAACGAAATTTTGAATATCTTCGAAGAAATTTCAATTATAAATCTTTTGAACGAAATTTTGAATTTCTTCGAAGAAATTTCAATTATAAATCTTTTGAACGAAATTTTGAATTTCTTCGAAGAAATTTCAATTATAAATCTTTTGAACGAAATTTTGAATTTCTTCGAAGAAATTTCAATTATAAATCTTTTGAACGAAATTTTGAATTTCTTCGAAGAAATTTCAATTATAAATCTTTTGAACGAAATTTTGAATTTCTTCGAAGAAATTTCAATTATAAATCTTTTGAACGAAATTTTGAAAATTTTGAATTTCTTCGAAGAAATTTCAATTATAAATCTTTTGAACGAAATTTTGAATTACTTCTAAGAAATTTCAATTATAAATCTTTTTAACGAAATTTTGAATTTCTTCGAAGAAATTTCAATTATAAATCTTTTGAACGAAATTTTGAATTTCTTCGAAGAAATTTCAATTATAAATCTTTTGAACGAAATTTTGAATTTCTTCGAAGAAATTTCAATTATAAATCTTTTGAACGAAATTTTGAATTTCTTCGAAGAAATTTCAATTATAAATCTTTTGAACGAAATTTTGAATTTCTTCGAAGAAATTTCAATCATAAATTGTTTGAACGAAATTTTGAATTTCTTCGAAGAAATTTCAATTATAAATTGTTTGAACGAAATTTTGAATTTCTTCGAAGAAATTTCAATCATAAATCTTTTGAACGAAATTTTGAATTTCTTCGAAGAAATTTCAATTATAAATCTTTTGAACGAAATTTTGAATTTCTTCGAAGAAATTTCAATTATAAATCTTTTGAACGAAATTTTGAATTTCTTCGAAGAAATTTCAATTATAAATCTTTTGAACGAAATTTTGAATTTCTTCGAAGAAATTTCAATTATAAATCTTTTGAACGAAATTTTGAATTTCTTCGAAGAAATTTCAATCATAAATCTTTTGAACGAAATTTTGAATTTCTTCGAAGAAATTTCAATTATAAATCTTTTGAACGAAATTTTGAATTTCTTCGAAGAAATTTCAATTATAAATCTTTTGAACGAAATTTTGAATTTCTTCGAAGAAATTTCAATCATAAATCTTTTGAACGAAATTTTGAATTTCTTCGAAGAAATTTCAATTATAAATCTTTTGAACGAAATTTTGAATTTCTTCGAAGAAATTTCAATTATAAATCTTTTGAACGAAATTTTGAATTTCTTCGAAGAAATTTCAATTATAAATCTTTTGAACGAAATTTTGAATTTCTTCGAAGAAATTTCAATTATAAATCTTTTGAACGAAATTTTGAATTTCTTCGAAGAAATTTCAATTATAAATCTTTTGAACGAAATTTTGAATTTCTTCGAAGAAATTTCAATTATAAATCTTTTGAACGAAATTTTGAATTTCTTCGAAGAAATTTCAATTATAAATCTTTTGAACGAAATTTTGAATTTCTTCGAAGAAATTTCAATTATAAATCTTTTGAACGAAATTTTGAATTTCTTCGAAGAAATTTCAATTATAAATCTTTTGAACGAAATTTTGAATTTCTTCGAAGAAATTCAATTATAAATCTTTTGAACGAAATTTTGAATTTCTTCGAAGAAATTTCAATTATAAATCTTTTGAACGAAATTTTGAATTTCTTCGAAGAAATTTCAATTATAAATCTTTTGAACGAGATTTTGAATTTCTTCGAAGAAATTTCAATTATAAATCTTTTGAACGAAATTTTGAATTTCTTCGAAGAAATTTCAATTATAAATCTTTTGAACGAGATTTTGAATTTCTTCGAAGAAATTTCAATTATAAATCTTTTGAACGAAATTTTGAATTTCTTCGAAGAAATTTCAATTATAAATCTTTTGAACGAAATTTTGAATTTCTTCGAAGAAATTTCAATTATAAATCTTTTGAACGAAATTTTGAATTTCTTCGAAGAAATTTCAATTATAAATCTTTTGAACGAAATTTTGAATTTCTTCGAAGAAATTTCAATTATAAATCTTTTGAACGAAATTTTGAATTTCTTCGAAGAAATTTCAATTATAAATCTTTTGAACGAAATTTTGAATTTCTTCGAAGAAATTTCAATTATAAATCTTTTGAACGAAATTTTGAATTTCTTCGAAGAAATTTCAATTATAAATCTTTTGAACGAAATTTTGAATTTCTTCGAAGAAATTTCAATTATAAATCTTTTGAACGAAATTTTGAATTTCTTCGAAGAAATTTCAATTATAAATCTTTTGAACGAAATTTTGAATTTCTTCGAAGAAATTTCAATTATAAATCTTTTGAACGAGATTTTGAATTTCTTCGAAGAAATTTCAATTATAAATCTTTTGAACGAAATTTTGAATTTCTTCGAAGAAATTTCAATTATAAATCTTTTGAACGAAATTTTGAATTTCTTCGAAGAAATTTCAATTATAAATCTTTTGAACGAAATTTTGAATATCTTCGAAGAAATTTCAATTATAAATCTTTTGAACGAAATTTTGAATTTCTTCGAAGAAATTTCAATTATAAATCTTTTGAACGAAATTTTGAATTTCTTCGAAGAAATTTCAATTATAAATCTTTTGAACGAAATTTTGAATTTCTTCGAAGAAATTTCAATTATAAATCTTTTGAACGAAATTTTGAATTTCTTCGAAGAAATTTCAATTATAAATCTTTTGAACGAAATTTTGAATTTCTTCGAAGAAATTTCAATTATAAATCTTTTGAACGAAATTTTGAATTTCTTCGAAGAAATTTCAATTATAAATCTTTTGAACGAAATTTTGAATTTCTTCGAAGAAATTTCAATTATAAATCTTTTGAACGAAATTTTGAATTTCTTCGAAGAAATTTCAATTATAAATCTTTTGAACGAAATTTTGAATTTCTTCGAAGAAATTTCAATTATAAATCTTTTGAACGAAATTTTGAATTTCTTCGAAGAAATTTCAATTATAAATCTTTTGAACGAAATTTTGAATTTCTTCGAAGAAATTTCAATTATAAATCTTTTGAACGAAATTTTGAATTTCTTCGAAGAAATTTCAATTATAAATCTTTTGAACGAAATTTTGAATTTCTTCGAAGAAATTTCAATTATAAATCTTTTGAACGAAATTTTGAATTTCTTCGAAGAAATTTCAATTATAAATCTTTTGAACGAAATTTTGAATTTCTTCGAAGAAATTTCAATTATAAATCTTTTGAACGAAATTTTGAATTTCTTCGAAGAAATTTCAATTATAAATCTTTTGAACGAAATTTTGAATTTCTTCGAAGAAATTTCAATTATAAATCTTTTGAACGAAATTTTGAATTTCTTCGAAGAAATTTCAATTATAAATCTTTTGAACGAAATTTTGAATTTCTTCGAAGAAATTTCAATTATAAATCTTTTGAACGAAATTTTGAATTTCTTCGAAGAAATTTCAATTATAAATCTTTTGAACGAAATTTTGAATTTCTTCGAAGAAATTTCAATTATAAATCTTTTGAACGAAATTTTGAATTTCTTCGAAGAAATTTCAATTATAAATCTTTTGAACGAAATTTTGAATTTCTTCGAAGAAATTTCAATTATAAATCTTTTGAACGAAATTTTGAATTTCTTCGAAGAAATTTCAATTATAAATCTTTTGAACGAAATTTTGAATTTCTTCGAAGAAATTTCAATTATAAATCTTTTGAACGAAATTTTGAATTTCTTCGAAGAAATTTCAATTATAAATCTTTTGAACGAAATTTTGAATTTCTTCGAAGAAATTTCAATTATAAATCTTTTGAACGAAATTTTGAATTTCTTCGAAGAAATTTCAATTATAAATCTTTTGAACGAAATTTTGAATATCTTCGAAGAAATTTCAATTATAAATCTTTTGAACGAAATTTTGAATTTCTTCGAAGAAATTTCAATTATAAATCTTTTGAACGAAATTTTGAATTTCTTCGAAGAAATTTCAATTATAAATCTTTTGAACGAAATTTTGAATTTCTTCGAAGAAATTTCAATTATAAATCTTTTGAACGAAATTTTGAATTTCTTCGAAGAAATTTCAATTATAAATCTTTTGAACGAAATTTTGAATTTCTTCGAAGAAATTTCAATTATAAATCTTTTGAACGAAATTTTGAATTTCTTCGAAGAAATTTCAATTATAAATCTTTTGAACGAAATTTTGAATTTCTTCGAAGAAATTTCAATTATAAATCTTTTGAACGAAATTTTGAATTTCTTCGAAGAAATTTCAATTATAAATCTTTTGAACGAAATTTTGAATTTCTTCGAAGAAATTTCAATTATAAATCTTTTGAACGAAATTTTGAATTTCTTCGAAGAAATTTCAATTATAAATCTTTTGAACGAAATTTTGAATTTCTTCGAAGAAATTTCAATTATAAATCTTTTGAACGAAATTTTGAATTTCTTCGAAGAAATTTCAATTATAAATCTTTTGAACGAAATTTTGAATTTCTTCGAAGAAATTTCAATTATAAATCTTTTGAACGAAATTTTGAATTTCTTCGAAGAAATTTCAATTATAAATCTTTTGAACGAAATTTTGAATTTCTTCGAAGAAATTTCAATTATAAATCTTTTGAACGAAATTTTGAATTTCTTCGAAGAAATTTCAATTATAAATCTTTTGAACGAAATTTTGAATTTCTTCGAAGAAATTTCAATTATAAATCTTTTGAACGAAATTTTGAATTTCTTCGAAGAAATTTCAATTATAAATCTTTTGAACGAAATTTTGAATTTCTTCGAAGAAATTTCAATTATAAATCTTTTGAACGAAATTTTGAATTTCTTCGAAGAAATTTCAATTATAAATCTTTTGAACGAAATTTTGAATTTCTTCGAAGAAATTTCAATTATAAATCTTTTGAACGAAATTTTGAATTTCTTCGAAGAAATTTCAATTATAAATCTTTTGAACGAAATTTTGAATTTCTTCGAAGAAATTTCAATTATAAATCTTTTGAACGAAATTTTGAATTTCTTCGAAGAAATTTCAATTATAAATCTTTTGAACGAAATTTTGAATTTCTTCGAAGAAATTTCAATTATAAATCTTTTGAACGAAATTTTGAATTTCTTCGAAGAAATTTCAATTATAAATCTTTTGAACGAAATTTTGAATTTCTTCGAAGAAATTTCAATTATAAATCTTTTGAACGAAATTTTGAATTTCTTCGAAGAAATTTCAATTATAAATCTTTTGAACGAAATTTTGAATTTCTTCGAAGAAATTTCAATTATAAATCTTTTGAACGAAATTTTGAATTTCTTCGAAGAAATTTCAATTATAAATCTTTTGAACGAAATTTTGAATTTCTTCGAAGAAATTTCAATTATAAATCTTTTGAACGAAATTTTGAATTTCTTCGAAGAAATTTCAATTATAAATCTTTTGAACGAAATTTTGAATTTCTTCGAAGAAATTTCAATTATAAATCTTTTGAACGAAATTTTGAATTTCTTCGAAGAAATTTCAATTATAAATCTTTTGAACGAAATTTTGAATTTCTTCGAAGAAATTTCAATTATAAATCTTTTGAACGAAATTTTGAATTTCTTCGAAGAAATTTCAATTATAAATCTTTTGAACGAAATTTTGAATTTCTTCGAAGAAATTTCAATTATAAATCTTTTGAACGAAATTTTGAATTTCTTCGAAGAAATTTCAATTATAAATCTTTTGAACGAAATTTTGAATTTCTTCGAAGAAATTTCAATTATAAATCTTTTGAACGAAATTTTGAATTTCTTCGAAGAAATTTCAATTATAAATCTTTTGAACGAAATTTTTGAATTTCTTCGAAGAAATTTCAATTATAAATCTTTTGAACGAAATTTTGAATTTCTTCGAAGAAATTTCAATTATAAATCTTTTGAACGAAATTTCTTCGAAGAAATTTCAATTATAAATCTTTTGAACGAAATTTTGAATTTCTTCGAAGAAATTTCAATTATAAATCTTTTGAACGAAATTTTGAATTTCTTCGAAGAAATTTCAATTATAAATCTTTTGAACGAAATTTTGAATTTCTTCGAAGAAATTTCAATTATAAATCTTTGAACGAAATTTTGAATTTCTTCGAAGAAATTTCAATTATAAATCTTTTGAACGAAATTTTGAATTTCTTCGAAGAAATTTCAATTATAAATCTTTTGAACGAAATTTTGAATTTCTTCGAAGAAATTTCAATTATAAATCTTTTGAACGAAATTTTGAATTTCTTCGAAGAAATTTCAATTATAAATCTTTTGAACGAAATTTTGAATTTCTTCGAAGAAATTTCAATTATAAATCTTTTGAACGAAATTTTGAATTTCTTCGAAGAAATTTCAATTATAAATCTTTTGAACGAAATTTTGAATTTCTTCGAAGAAATTTCAATTATAAATCTTTTGAACGAAATTTTGAATTTCTTCGAAGAAATTTCAATTATAAATCTTTTGAACGAAATTTTGAATTTCTTCGAAGAAATTTCAATTATAAATCTTTTGAACGAAATTTTGAATTTCTTCGAAGAAATTTCAATTATAAATCTTTTGAACGAAATTTTGAATTTCTTCGAAGAAATTTCAATTATAAATCTTTTGAACGAAATTTTGAATTTCTTCGAAGAAATTTCAATTATAAATCTTTTGAACGAAATTTTGAATTTCTTCGAAGAAATTTCAATTATAAATCTTTTGAACGAAATTTTGAATTTCTTCGAAGAAATTTCAATTATAAATCTTTTGAACGAAATTTTGAATTTCTTCGAAGAAATTTCAATTATAAATCTTTTGAACGAAATTTTGAATTTCTTCGAAGAAATTTCAATTATAAATCTTTTGAACGAAATTTTGAATTTCTTCGAAGAAATTTCAATTATAAATCTTTTGAACGAAATTTTGAATTTCTTCGAAGAAATTTCAATTATAAATCTTTTGAACGAAATTTTGAATTTCTTCGAAGAAATTTCAATTATAAATCTTTTGAACGAAATTTTGAATTTCTTCGAAGAAATTTCAATTATAAATCTTTTGAACGAAATTTTGAATTTCTTCGAAGAAATTTCAATTATAAATCTTTTGAACGAAATTTTGAATTTCTTCGAAGAAATTTCAATTATAAATCTTTTGAACGAAATTTTGAATTTCTTCGAAGAAATTTCAATTATAAATCTTTTGAACGAAATTTTGAATTTCTTCGAAGAAATTTCAATTATAAATCTTTTGAACGAAATTTTGAATTTCTTCGAAGAAATTTCAATTATAAATCTTTTGAACGAAATTTTGAATTTCTTCGAAGAAATTTCAATTATAAATCTTTTGAACGAAATTTTGAATTTCTTCGAAGAAATTTCAATTATAAATCTTTTGAACGAAATTTTGAATTTCTTCGAAGAAATTTCAATTATAAATCTTTTGAACGAAATTTTGAATTTCTTCGAAGAAATTTCAATTATAAATCTTTTGAACGAAATTTTGAATTTCTTCGAAGAAATTTCAATTATAAATCTTTTGAACGAAATTTTGAATTTCTTCGAAGAAATTTCAATTATAAATCTTTTGAACGAAATTTTGAATTTCTTCGAAGAAATTTCAATTATAAATCTTTTGAACGAAATTTTGAATTTCTTCGAAGAAATTTCAATTATAAATCTTTTGAACGAAATTTTGAATTTCTTCGAAGAAATTTCAATTATAAATCTTTTGAACGAAATTTTGAATTTCTTCGAAGAAATTTCAATTATAAATCTTTTGAACGAAATTTTGAATTTCTTCGAAGAAATTTCAATTATAAATCTTTTGAACGAAATTTTGAATTTCTTCGAAGAAATTTCAATTATAAATCTTTTGAACGAAATTTTGAATTTCTTCGAAGAAATTTCAATTATAAATCTTTTGAACGAAATTTTGAATTTCTTCGAAGAAATTTCAATTATAAATCTTTTGAACGAAATTTTGAATTTCTTCGAAGAAATTTCAATTATAAATCTTTTGAACGAAATTTTGAATTTCTTCGAAGAAATTTCAATTATAAATCTTTTGAACGAAATTTTGAATTTCTTCGAAGAAATTTCAATTATAAATCTTTTGAACGAAATTTTGAATTTCTTCGAAGAAATTTCAATTATAAATCTTTTGAACGAAATTTTGAATTTCTTCGAAGAAATTTCAATTATAAATCTTTTGAACGAAATTTTGAATTTCTTCGAAGAAATTTCAATTATAAATCTTTTGAACGAAATTTTGAATTTCTTCGAAGAAATTTCAATTATAAATCTTTTGAACGAAATTTTGAATTTCTTCGAAGAAATTTCAATTATAAATCTTTTGAACGAAATTTTGAATTTCTTCGAAGAAATTTCAATTATAAATCTTTTGAACGAAATTTTGAATTTCTTCGAAGAAATTTCAATTATAAATCTTTTGAACGAAATTTTGAATTTCTTCGAAGAAATTTCAATTATAAATCTTTTGAACGAAATTTTGAATTTCTTCGAAGAAATTTCAATTATAAATCTTTTGAACGAAATTTTGAATTTCTTCGAAGAAATTTCAATTATAAATCTTTTGAACGAAATTTTGAATTTCTTCGAAGAAATTTCAATTATAAATCTTTTGAACGAAATTTTGAATTTCTTCGAAGAAATTTCAATTATAAATCTTTTGAACGAAATTTTGAATTTCTTCGAAGAAATTTCAATTATAAATCTTTTGAACGAAATTTTGAATTTCTTCGAAGAAATTTCAATTATAAATCTTTTGAACGAAATTTTGAATTTCTTCGAAGAAATTTCAATTATAAATCTTTTGAACGAAATTTTGAATTTCTTCGAAGAAATTTCAATTATAAATCTTTTGAACGAAATTTTGAATTTCTTCGAAGAAATTTCAATTATAAATCTTTTGAACGAAATTTTGAATTTCTTCGAAGAAATTTCAATTATAAATCTTTTGAACGAAATTTTGAATTTCTTCGAAGAAATTTCAATTATAAATCTTTTGAACGAAATTTTGAATTTCTTCGAAGAAATTTCAATTATAAATCTTTTGAACGAAATTTTGAATTTCTTCGAAGAAATTTCAATTATAAATCTTTTGAACGAAATTTTGAATTTCTTCGAAGAAATTTCAATTATAAATCTTTTGAACGAAATTTTGAATTTCTTCGAAGAAATTTCAATTATAAATCTTTTGAACGAAATTTTGAATTTCTTCGAAGAAATTTCAATTATAAATCTTTTGAACGAAATTTTGAATTTCTTCGAAGAAATTTCAATTATAAATCTTTTGAACGAAATTTTGAATTTCTTCGAAGAAATTTCAATTATAAATCTTTTGAACGAAATTTTGAATTTCTTCGAAGAAATTTCAATTATAAATCTTTTGAACGAAATTTTGAATTTCTTCGAAGAAATTTCAATTATAAATCTTTTGAACGAAATTTTGAATTTCTTCGAAGAAATTTCAATTATAAATCTTTTGAACGAAATTTTGAATTTCTTCGAAGAAATTTCAATTATAAATCTTTTGAACGAAATTTTGAATTTCTTCGAAGAAATTTCAATTATAAATCTTTTGAACGAAATTTTGAATTTCTTCGAAGAAATTTCAATTATAAATCTTTTGAACGAAATTTTGAATTTCTTCGAAGAAATTTCAATTATAAATCTTTTGAACGAAATTTTGAATTTCTTCGAAGAAATTTCAATTATAAATCTTTTGAACGAAATTTTGAATTTCTTCGAAGAAATTTCAATTATAAATCTTTTGAACGAAATTTTGAATTTCTTCGAAGAAATTTCAATTATAAATCTTTTGAACGAAATTTTGAATTTCTTCGAAGAAATTTCAATTATAAATCTTTTGAACGAAATTTTGAATTTCTTCGAAGAAATTTCAATTATAAATCTTTTGAACGAAATTTTGAATTTCTTCGAAGAAATTTCAATTATAAATCTTTTGAACGAAATTTTGAATTTCTTCGAAGAAATTTCAATTATAAATCTTTTGAACGAAATTTTGAATTTCTTCGAAGAAATTTCAATTATAAATCTTTTGAACGAAATTTTGAATTTCTTCGAAGAAATTTCAATTATAAATCTTTTGAACGAAATTTTGAATTTCTTCGAAGAAATTTCAATTATAAATCTTTTGAACGAAATTTTGAATTTCTTCGAAGAAATTTCAATTATAAATCTTTTGAACGAAATTTTGAATTTCTTCGAAGAAATTTCAATTATAAATCTTTTGAACGAAATTTTGAATTTCTTCGAAGAAATTTCAATTATAAATCTTTTGAACGAAATTTTGAATTTCTTCGAAGAAATTTCAATTATAAATCTTTTGAACGAAATTTGAATTTCTTCGAAGAAATTTCAATTATAAATCTTTTGAACGAAATTTTGAATTTCTTCGAAGAACTTTCAATTAAATCTTTTGAACGAATTTTGAATTTCTTCGAAGAAATTTCAATTATAAATCTTTTGAACGAAATTTTGAATTTCTTCGAAGAAATTTCAATTATAAATCTTTTGAACGAAATTTTGAATTTCTTCGAAGAAATTTCAATTATAAATCTTTTGAACGAAATTTTGAATTTCTTCGAAGAAATTTCAATTATAAATCTTTTGAACGAAATTTTGAATTTCTTCGAAGAAATTTCAATTATAAATCTTTTGAACGAAATTTTGAATTTCTTCGAAGAAATTTCAATTATAAATCTTTTTGAACGAAATTTTGAATTTCTTCGAAGAAATTTCAATTATAAATCTTTTGAACGAAATTTTGAATTTCTTCGAAGAAATTTCAATTATAAATCTTTTGAACGAAATTTTGAATTTCTTCGAAGAAATTTCAATTATAAATCTTTTGAACGAAATTTTCGAAGAAATTTCAATTATAAATCTTTTGAACGAAATTTTGAATTTCTTCGAAGAAATTTCAATTATAAATCTTTTGAACGAAATTTTGAATTTCTTCGAAGAAATTTCAATTATAAATCTTTTGAACGAAATTTTGAAATTCTTCGAAGAAATTTCAATTATAAATCTTTTGAACGAAAATTTTAAATACTTCGAAGAAATTTCAATTATAAATCTTTTGAACGAAATTTTGAATTTCTTCGAAGAAATTTCAATTATAAATCTTTTGAACGAAATTTTGAATTTCTTCGAAGAAATTTCAATTATAAATCTTTTGAACGAAATTTTGAATTTCTTCGAAGAAATTTCAATTATAAATCTTTTGAACGAAATTTTGAATTTCTTCGAAGAAATTTCAATTATAAATCTTTTGAACGAAATTTTGAATTTCTTCGAAGAAATTTGCAATTATAAATCTTTTGAACGAAATTTTGAATTTCTTCGAAGAAATTTCAATTATAAATCTTTTGAACGAAATTTTGAATTTCTTCGAAGAAATTTCAATTATAAATCTTTTGAACGAAATTTTGAATTTCTTCGAAGAAATTTCAATTATAAATCTTTTGAACGAAATTTTGAATTTCTTCGAAGAAATTTCAATTATAAATCTTTTGAACGAAATTTTGAATTTCTTCGAAGAAATTTTCATTATAAATCTTTTGAACGAAATTTTGAATTTCTTCGAAGAAATTTCAATTATAAATCTTTTGAACGAAATTTTGAATTTCTTCGAAGAATTTTCAATTATAAATCTTTTGAACGATATTTTGAATTTCTTCGAAGAAATTTCAATTATAAATCTTTTGAACGAAATTTTGAATTTCTTCGAAGAAATTTCAATTATAAATCTTTTGAACGAAATTTTGAATTTCTTCGAAGAAATTTCAATTATAAATCTTTTGAACGAAATTTTGAATTTCTTCGAAGAAATTTCAATTATAAATCTTTTGAACGAAATTTTGAATTTCTTCGAAGAAATTTCAATTATAAATCTTTTGAACGAAATTTTGAATTTCTTCGAAGAAATTTCAATTATAAATCTTTTGAACGAAATTTTGAATTTCTTCGAAGAAATTTCAATTATAAATCTTTTGAACGAAATTTTTCAATTATAAATCTTTTGAACGAAATTTTGAATTTCTTCGAAGAAATTTCAATTATAAATCTTTTGAACGAAATTTTGAATTTCTTCGAAGAAATTTCAATTATAAATCTTTTGAACGAAATTTTGAATTTCTTCGAAGAAATTTCAATTATAAATCTTTTGAACGAAATTTTGAATTTCTTCGAAGAAATTTTCAATTATAAATCTTTTGAACGAAATTTTGAATTTCTTCGAAGAAATTTCAATTATAAATCTTTTGAACGAAATTTTGAATTTCTTCGAAGAAATTTCAATTATAAATCTTTTGAACGAAATTTTGAATTTCTTCGAAGAAATTTCAATTATAAATCTTTTGAACGAAATTTTGAATTTCTTCGAAGAAATTTCAATTATAAATCTTTTGAACGAAATTTTGAATTTCTTCGAAGAAATTTCAATTATAAATCTTTTGAACGAAATTTTGAATTTCTTCGAAGAAATTTCAATTATAAATCTTTTGAACGAAATTTTGAATTTCTTCGAAGAAATTTCAATTATAAATCTTTTGAACGAAATTTTGAATTTCTTCGAAGAAATTTCAATTATAAATCTTTTGAACGAAATTTTGAATTTCTTCGAAGAAATTTCAATTATAAATCTTTTGAACGAAATTTTGAATTTCTTCGAAGAAATTTCAATTATAAATCTTTTGAACGAAATTTTGAATTTCTTCGAAGAAATTTCAATTATAAATCTTTTGAACGAAATTTTGAATTTCTTCGAAGAAATTTCAATTATAAATCTTTTGAACGAAATTTTGAATTTCTTCGAAGAAATTTCAATTATAAATCTTTTGAACGAAATTTTGAATTTCTTCGAAGAAATTTCAATTATAAATCTTTTGAACGAAATTTTGAATTTCTTCGAAGAAATTTCAATTATAAATCTTTTGAACGAAATTTTGAATTTCTTCGAAGAAATTTCAATTATAAATCTTTTGAACGAAATTTTGAATTTCTTCGAAGAAATTTCAATTATAAATCTTTTGAACGAAATTTTGAATTTCTTCGAAGAAATTTCAATTATAAATCTTTTGAACGAAATTTTGAATTTCTTCGAAGAAATTTCAATTATAAATCTTTTGAACGAAATTTTGAATTTCTTCGAAGAAATTTCAATTATAAATCTTTTGAACGAAATTTTGAATTTCTTCGAAGAAATTTCAATTATAAATCTTTTGAACGAAATTTTGAATTTCTTCGAAGAAATTTCAATTATAAATCTTTTGAACGAAATTTTGAATTTCTTCGAAGAAATTTCAATTATAAATCTTTTGAACGAAATTTTGAATTTCTTCGAAGAAATTTCAATTATAAATCTTTTGAACGAAATTTTGAATTTCTTCGAAGAAATTTCAATTATAAATCTTTTGAACGAAATTTTGAATTTCTTCGAAGAAATTTCAATCATAAATCTTTTGAACGAAATTTTGAATTTCTTCGAAGAAATTTCAATTATAAATCTTTTGAACGAAATTTTGAATTTCTTCGAAGAAATTTCAATTATAAATCTTTTGAACGAAATTTTGAATTTCTTCGAAGAAATTTCAATTATAAATCTTTTGAACGAAATTTTGAATTTCTTCGAAGAAATTTCAATTATAAATCTTTTGAACGAAATTTTGAATTTCTTCGAAGAAATTTCAATTATAAATCTTTTGAACGAAATTTTGAATTTCTTCGAAGAAATTTCAATTATAAATCTTTTGAACGAAATTTTGAATTTCTTCGAAGAAATTTCAATTATAAATCTTTTGAACGAAATTTTGAATTTCTTCGAAGAAATTTCAATTATAAATCTTTTGAACGAAATTTTGAATTTCTTCGAAAAAATTTCAATTATAAATCTTTTGAACGAAATTTTGAATTTCTTCGAAGAAATTTCAATTATAAATCTTTTGAACGAAATTTTGAATTTCTTCGAAGAAATTTCAATTATAAATCTTTTGAACGAAATTTTGAATTTCTTCGAAGAAATTTCAATTATAAATCTTTTGAACGAAATTTTGAATTTCTTCGAAGAAATTTCAATTATAAATCTTTTGAACGAAATTTTGAATTTCTTCGAAGAAATTTCAATTATAAATCTTTTGAACGAAATTTTGAATTTCTTCGAAGAAATTTCAATTATAAATCTTTTGAACGAAATTTTGAATTTCTTCGAAGAAATTTCAATTATAAATCTTTTGAACGAAATTTTGAATTTCTTCGAAGAAATTTCAATTATAAATCTTTTGAACGAAATTTTGAATTTCTTCGAAGAAATTTCAATTATAAATCTTTTGAACGAAATTTTGAATTTCTTCGAAGAAATTTCAATTATAAATCTTTTGAACGAAATTTTGAATTTCTTCGAAGAAATTTCAATTATAAATCTTTTGAACGAAATTTTGAATTTCTTCGAAGAAATTTCAATTATAAATCTTTTGAACGAAATTTTGAATTTCTTCGAAGAAATTTCAATTATAAATCTTTTGAACGAAATTTTGAATTTCTTCGAAGAAATTTCAATTATAAATCTTTTGAACGAAATTTTGAATTTCTTCGAAGAAATTTCAATTATAAATCTTTTGAACGAAATTTTGAATTTCTTCGAAGAAATTTCAATTATAAATCTTTTGAACGAAATTTTGAATTTCTTCGAAGAAATTTCAATTATAAATCTTTTGAACGAAATTTTGAATTTCTTCGAAGAAATTTCAATCATAAATCTTTTGAACGAAATTTTGAATTTCTTCGAAGAAATTTCAATTATAAATCTTTTGAACGAAATTTTGAATTTCTTCGAAGAAATTTCAATTATAAATCTTTTGAACGAAATTTTGAATTTCTTCGAAGAAATTTCAATTATAAATCTTTTGAACGAAATTTTGAATTTCTTCGAAGAAATTTCAATTATAAATCTTTTGAACGAAATTTTGAATTTCTTCGAAGAAATTTCAATTATAAATCTTTTGAACGAAATTTTGAATTTCTTCGAAGAAATTTCAATTATAAATCTTTTGAACGAAATTTTGAATTTCTTCGAAGAAATTTCAATTATAAATCTTTTGAACGAAATTTTGAATTTCTTCGAAGAAATTTCAATTATAAATCTTTTGAACGAAATTTTGAATTTCTTCGAAAAAATTTCAATTATAAATCTTTTGAACGAAATTTTGAATTTCTTCGAAGAAATTTCAATTATAAATCTTTTGAACGAAATTTGAATTTCTTCGAAGAAATTTCAATTATAAATCTTTTGAACGAAATTTTGAATTTCTTCGAAGAAATTTCAATCATAAATCTTTTGAACGAAATTTTGAATTTCTTCGAAGAAATTTCAATTATAAATCTTTTGAACGAAATTTTGAATTTCTTCGAAGAAATTTCAATTATAAATCTTTTGAACGAAATTTTGAATTTCTTCGAAGAAATTTCAATTATAAATCTTTTGAACGAAATTTTGAATTTCTTCGAAGAAATTTCAATTATAAATCTTTTGAACGAAATTTTGAATTTCTTCGAAGAAATTTCAATTATAAATCTTTTGAACGAAATTTTGAATTTCTTCGAAGAAATTTCAATTATAAATCTTTTGAACGAAATTTTGAATTTCTTCGAAGAAATTTCAATTATAAATCTTTTGAACGAAATTTTGAATTTCTTCAAAAAAATTTCAATTATAAATCTTTTGAACGAAATTTTGAATTTCTTCGAAGAAATTTCAATTATAAATCTTTTGAACGAAATTTTGAATTTCTTCGAAGAAATTTCAATTATAAATCTTTTGAACGAAATTTTGAATTTCTTCGAAGAAATTTCAATTATAAATCTTTTGAACGAAATTTTGAATTTCTTCGAAGAAATTTCAATTATAAATCTTTTGAACGAAATTTTGAATTTCTTCGAAGAAATTTCAATCATAAATCTTTTGAACGAAATTTTGAATTTCTTCGAAGAAATTTCAATTATAAATCTTTTGAACGAAATTTTGAATTTCTTCGAAGAAATTTCAATTATAAATCTTTTGAACGAAATTTTGAATTTCTTCGAAGAAATTTCAATTATAAATCTTTTGAACGAAATTTTGAATTTCTTCGAAGAAATTTCAATTATAAATCTTTTGAACGAAATTTTGAATTTCTTCGAAGAAATTTCAATTATAAATCTTTTGAACGAAATTTTGAATTTCTTCGAAGAAATTTCAATTATAAATCTTTTGAACGAAATTTTGAATTTCTTCGAAGAAATTTCAATTATAAATCTTTTGAACGAAATTTTGAATTTCTTCGAAGAAATTTCAATTATAAATCTTTTGAACGAAATTTTGAATTTCTTCGAAGAAATTTCAATTATAAATCTTTTGAACGAAATTTTGAATTTCTTCGAAGAAATTTCAATTATAAATCTTTTGAACGAAATTTTGAATTTCTTCGAAGAAATTTCAATTATAAATCTTTTGAACGAAATTTTGAATTTCTTCGAAGAAATTTCAATTATAAATCTTTTGAACGAAATTTTGAATTTCTTCGAAGAAATTTCAATTATAAATCTTTTGAACGAAATTTTGAATTTCTTCGAAGAAATTTCAATTATAAATCTTTTGAACGAAATTTTGAATTTCTTCGAAGAAATTTCAATCATAAATCTTTTGAACGAAATTTTGAATTTCTTCGAAGAAATTTCAATTATAAATCTTTTGAACGAAATTTTGAATTTCTTCGAAGAAATTTCAATTATAAATCTTTTGAACGAAATTTTGAATTTCTTCGAAGAAATTTCAATTATAAATCTTTTGAACGAAATTTTGAATTTCTTCGAAGAAATTTCAATTATAAATCTTTTGAACGAAATTTTGAATTTCTTCGAAGAAATTTCAATTATAAATCTTTTGAACGAAATTTTGAATTTCTTCGAAGAAATTTCAATTATAAATCTTTTGAACGAAATTTTGAATTTCTTCGAAGAAATTTCAATTATAAATCTTTTGAACGAAATTTTGAATTTCTTCGAAGAAATTTCAATTATAAATCTTTTGAACGAAATTTTGAATTTCTTCGAAGAAATTTCAATTATAAATCTTTTGAACGAAATTTTGAATTTCTTCGAAGAAATTTCAATTATAAATCTTTTACGAAATTTTGAATTTCTTCGAAGAAATTTCAATCATAAATCTTTTGAACGAAATTTTGAATTTCTTCGAAGAAATTTCAATTATAAATCTTTTGAACGAAATTTTGAATTTCTTCGAAGAAATTTCAATTATAAATCTTTTGAACGAAATTTTGAATTACTTCTAAGAAATTTCAATTATAAATCTTTTGAACGAAATTTTGAATTTCTTCGAAGAAATTTCAATTATAAATCTTTTGAACGAAATTTTGAATTTCTTCGAAGAAATTTCAATTATAAATCTTTTGAACGAAATTTTGAATTTCTTCGAAGAAATTTCAATTATAAATCTTTTGAACGAAATTTTGAATTTCTTCGAAGAAATTTCAATTATAAATCTTTTGAACGAAATTTTGAATTTCTTCGAAGAAATTTCAATTATAAATCTTTTGAACGAAATTTTGAATTTCTTCGAAGAAATTTCAATTATAAATCTTTTGAACGAAATTTTGAATTTCTTCGAAGAAATTTCAATTATAAATCTTTTGAACGAAATTTTGAATTTCTTCGAAAAAATTTCAATTATAAATCTTTTGAACGAAATTTTGAATTTCTTCGAAGAAATTTCAATTATAAATCTTTTGAACGAAATTTTGAATTTCTTCGAAGAAATTTCAATTATAAATCTTTTGAACGAAATTTTGAATTTCTTCGAAGAAATTTCAATCATAAATCTTTTGAACGAAATTTTGAATTTCTTCGAAGAAATTTCAATTATAAATCTTTTGAACGAAATTTTGAATTTCTTCGAAGAAATTTCAATTATAAATCTTTTGAACGAAATTTTGAATTTCTTCGAAGAAATTTCAATTATAAATCTTTTGAACGAAATTTTGAATTTCTTCGAAGAAATTTCAATCATAAATCTTTTGAACGAAATTTTGAATTTCTTCGAAGAAATTTCAATTATAAATCTTTTGAACGAAATTTTGAATTTCTTCGAAGAAATTTCAATTATAAATCTTTTGAACGAAATTTTGAATTTCTTCGAAGAAATTTCAATTATAAATCTTTTGAACGAAATTTTGAATTTCTTCGAAGAAATTTCAATTATAAATCTTTTGAACGAAATTTTGAATTTCTTCGAAGAAATTTCAATTATAAATCTTTTGAACGAAATTTTGAATTTCTTCGAAGAAATTTCAATTATAAATCTTTTGAACGAAATTTTGAATTTCTTCGAAGAAATTTCAATTATAAATCTTTTGAACGAAATTTTGAATTTCTTCGAAGAAATTTCAATTATAAATCTTTTGAACGAAATTTTGAATTTCTTCGAAGAAATTTCAATTATAAATCTTTTGAACGAAATTTTGAATTTCTTCGAAGAAATTTCAATTATAAATCTTTTGAACGAAATTTTGAATTTCTTCGAAGAAATTTCAATTATAAATCTTTTGAACGAAATTTTGAATTTCTTCGAAGAAATTTCAATTATAAATCTTTTGAACGAAATTTTGAATTTCTTCGAAGAAATTTCAATTATAAATCTTTTGAACGAAATTTTGAATTTCTTCGAAGAAATTTCAATTATAAATCTTTTGAACGAAATTTTGAATTTCTTCGAAGAAATTTCAATTATAAATCTTTTGAACGAAATTTTGAATTTCTTCGAAGAAATTTCAATTATAAATCTTTTGAACGAAATTTTGAATTTCTTCGAAGAAATTTCAATTATAAATCTTTTGAACGAAATTTTGAATTTCTTCGAAGAAATTTCAATTATAAATTTTTTGAACGAAATTTTGAATTTCTTCGAAGAAATTTCAATCATAAATCTTTTGAACGAAATTTTGAATTTCTTCGAAGAAATTTCAATTATAAATCTTTTGAACGAAATTTTGAATTTCTTCGAAGAAATTTCAATTATAAATCTTTTGAACGAAATTTTGAATTTCTTCGAAGAAATTTCAATTATAAATCTTTTGAACGAAATTTTGAATTTCTTCGAAGAAATTTCAATTATAAATCTTTTGAACGAAATTTTGAATTTCTTCGAAGAAATTTCAATTATAAATCTTTTGAACGAAATTTTGAATTTCTTCGAAGAAATTTCAATTATAAATCTTTTGAACGAAATTTTGAATTTCTTCGAAGAAATTTCAATTATAAATCTTTTGAACGAAATTTTGAATTTCTTCGAAGAAATTTCAATTATAAATCTTTTGAACGAAATTTTGAATTTCTTCGAAGAAATTTCAATTATAAATCTTTTGAACGAAATTTTGAATTTCTTCGAAGAAATTTCAATTATAAATCTTTTGAACGAAATTTTGAATTTCTTCGAAGAAATTTCAATTATAAATCTTTTGAACGAAATTTTGAATTTCTTCGAAGAAATTTCAATTATAAATCTTTTGAACGAAATTTTGAATTTCTTCGAAGAAATTTCAATTATAAATCTTTTGAACGAAATTTTGAATTTCTTCGAAGAAATTTCAATTATAAATCTTTTGAACGAAATTTTGAATTTCTTCGAAGAAATTTCAATTATAAATCTTTTGAACGAAATTTTGAATTTCTTCGAAGAAATTTCAATTATAAATCTTTTGAACGAAATTTTGAATTTCTTCGAAGAAATTTCAATTATAAATCTTTTGAACGAAATTTTGAATTTCTTCGAAGAAATTTCAATTATAAATCTTTTGAACGAAATTTTGAATTTCTTCGAAGAAATTTCAATTATAAATCTTTTGAACGAAATTTTGAATTTCTTCGAAGAAATTTCAATTATAAATCTTTTGAACGAAATTTTGAATTTCTTCGAAGAAATTTCAATTATAAATCTTTTGAACGAAATTTTGAATTTCTTCGAAGAAATTTCAATTATAAATCTTTTGAACGAAATTTTGAATTTCTTCGAAGAAATTTCAATTATAAATCTTTTGAACAAAATTTTGAATTTCTTCGAAGAAATTTCAATTATAAATCTTTTGAACGAAATTTTGAATTTCTTCGAAGAAATTTCAATTATAAATCTTTTGAACGAAATTTTGAATTTCTTCGAAGAAATTTCAATTATAAATCTTTTGAACGAAATTTTGAATTTCTTCGAAGAAATTTCAATTATAAATCTTTTGTGCACACGATTCAGTGCACACGATTCAGTGCACACGATTCAGTGCACACGATTCAGTGCACACGATTCAGTGCCACCACGATTCAGTGCACACGAGCGCCAACTATGGAAATACATGAAAAACAGGGTTTTCTTTTAGATTTTTCTGGGTTTTCATACTTCCTACGATCTGGAGAACATGTTAAAAGGTAGCCAAGTCTTTACTCTAGGCTTTTCTTGGGCTTTTTCTGGCTTAGGGGGAAGTCTTGGTCTCGACTTTCTTTTCTTCAGGGAACAAAATTTTTTAAATAAAAAAATTTTGTAAACAAAATTCTAAATAAAAAATAAATATTTTATATTTTATTAAAAATATTTAAAAATAAATTTAATATCGCATGGAATTTATAATGAAGGTTATTAATTTATTAATTTAAAATAATTATAAATTTATTATAAATTAATTCATATATTTTTTATAAATGTTTAATCAAGTCGACTTTATCATCAAGTCGACTTTATCATCTTTATCATCAAAAAAATAAAAATTATTAATAATAAAATTATTAATAATATATTAAAAGTTTTAAAAATTTGTAGTAAATGTAAAATTGATAAACAAGTTTGTGGCTTTAAGTTTAGCATATAATTTAATTTAAAATGTTTAAAATATAATTAACAAAACCTAATAAATGCTAAAACATAGCGATTAAATTAAATTTAAATTAAAGTACGAAAAATCAAAATTATTTTTGATTCTGCGACAAAAACATCAAATATCAAATTCAAAAAAAACTACAATTTTATCAGTATTCAGCATTTTTTATAATTTAAGATCAAAAATAATTAAAAATTTTTGTTTGTATACTATACTTTAAAGATATAATTAAAGTAGTAATTTAAAAATATAATGAAATTTTAAAAATCAAAGTAATTTATATGATAATTGAAAATATAGAACGACGGGCAGAAAGTGAGCACAATTTCTGTTCTCCACCATTTCCTTTGTTAAAAGGAGATTTAATATTATATATTTGAAAAATATATAAATTAAAATTATGAAAATGAAATAGAGGTTGAACTAGAAGCTCAGGAGTGCGACATCAAATAAATTAAAAGTCTTAATGATAATATTAAATGATTAGTTTAAATTAAATGAAATTTGATAATTTAAACAAAATTTATAGTAATTTATGCAAAGATTTTTTGCTAAATTTTTTCTTGGTTGTGTAAATGGTTATTAAATCTTCATACAAAATGTAAACTAATTTTTTGATGATTCTAAATTGAAGATAATAATTATTTTTTGAAATTATAATTTAAATTAATTACAAACTTTGTAGGGATAAAACGTTTACAAAATTATTTTAGCTTATTATCATTAACTATAATCAAATGGAATAGTATACATATCTTATAATAGATTAAAAAATTATTTATAAAAACTACCCGCAAGGAAATATTATGGCATCTTTGTTGCAAGGATTGATAAAATAAATATTTAATTTACACATATAATGAAAAATATTATTGCTAAGGATTATTGCTACGATTACTAAATTTTGTATTTTAATTAATGTTAAAAATATTTTAAAATATTTTAAATAATTAAAATAATATTTTAGTTAACTATTTTAATTATTAATTTACTAAATTATGTAAAATACTAAATATGTAAAAGAGTGAAAAAGGACAGAAGCCAGGATGGAAAAAATGCCTTGCCGTATTTAAATAAAATAGAAATATTGTGATTAGCCTAAACAAATACATTATTATTTGATTTTTTATAAAATCAAATAATATAATTTTCAATAATATAATTTTTTATAATTTTAAATTATAAATGAAAAAATTTTTAATCATATGAAAATATTTTAATTTCAAATTTTCATCAAAAACAGCATCAAACATGTGCAATATGTCTTTCTCTAGAGGACGATGTCGAGATAAAATAGTAAATATTTAATTGAGCTTTTAGTAATTGATAAATATTCATTGTATTTATCAACTTGATATATTCGTTAAGCGTTATTAAATGTATTTATATATCAATCTTTAATGTGTGAAGATCAAATCATTTCTTCGTCGAAAAATCAGTAGCACTTTTGTTTGAGTAAGATAAAATATTGAAATTCCATTTAAATTGTTTCTGCAATGATTAAATTATAAATAATATACTTCTAATAATTTGGGAAAATTTATAATAAGAGTATAAATTAAAAAAATATCAAAATGCCTGTAAATTTGTCAAAAAAAATTTACCACGTAATTCAACTAATTAAAATTTTACACAACTTTTTAATAAATTTCAATTCGTACCAAGCACTGCGAATTGAAAGACGAAAAAATTTACCACGTAATTCAACTAATTAAAACTAAAAATTCAACTAAAAAAACTATACATCCAAATTAAGCATTATGGTTTCAAAAAAAAAAAATAAAAAAGTATAAAAATGATTTATAACTTATTGAAGAAAATTAAAATATGTACTAAATTTCCCAATATTAAAAAATTTTTGCCAAATTCACAGAATCATTATTTCTAAAGTTTCAAAAATCAATTAATTTATGTAGATTTTTAAATAAGTTTTAAAATATAATTAGTAATGAATAATAAAAATTTTTATTTTTATAATATAGTATATTAAATTAAATATAAAAATATGATTATTTATTATTGAAAATAATTATTGAAAAAGAAAATTTATATATTAAAACTTTGGTATGGTGAAATAGCGAGCAGAAAACTGGTTGTCTTAGGTGTATGACATAAATAAAATTATTTAAATTTTCATTTTATTTAAAAACGATTTCAAAATATACTGTTAATTTAAAAAAAGTTGAAATATTGCATAAAAGGAAATACAAAAAATTATTTTAAAGGAAATATTTATTAGAAATTATTAATTGAAATAGCATTATACACAACATATGTAGTCTAACTCTAATAAAATTAGATTATCAGTTCTATAGTTTGCAATATATAGTAAAAATATTAATTAAGTCTCTTGAATAATTTAATTGTAGAATATCTCTTTAGATAATTTAAAGTTCTATCATGGAATAATAATTATACATATTAATCGAAATTTAATTATAAAGTAAAAATTAAAGGTAACAAAAGTAATACTAAAAGTAACTAAAAATATATAAAAAAAATATTTTAAAAATTTTACATTTTATTTTATGCATGCAAAATATAAATTAATATATTTTAAGAGTTATTTTAAAATATTTTAAAAAGTATATAATTTTAAAAAAATTCTACAAATTCAATCTAAAGCGCACATCAAAACCATGCACAAAATCATTATTTTTACAATTTTAAAAATTAATTTATTTATGGAGATTTTTAAATAAGTATTAAAAAATAATTAATAATGAATAATTTAAATTTTTATTTTTATAGTATAGTATATTAAATTAAATATAAGAATATGTATGATGAGCTATTATGGAAAATAATTATTAAAAAAGAAAATATATATGTATATTAAAACTTGTGCTATTATCATATGGGCGGACAGAAGAAAGGTTGTCTGAAATGCATAACATAAATAAAATTATTTAAATTTTCATTTTTTAAACAAATGATTTACAAATATACTTTTAATGAAAAAATGTTGGAATATTAATTTGAATGCAATATTAATCGAATTAAAAATGTAGAATTATACTAAAAATATTAATTAAGTCTATGAATAATTTAATTGTCTTATCTGGAAATGTATGGTCACGAGTTATAGACAACCTTTTGGAGACAAAAGACCTTTTGGAGTTAGCTCCAACCAAATAAAGAGAAAAAACTACAATTTTATCAATATTCAGCATTTTTTATAATTTAGGATCAAAAATAATTAAAAAATTTTGTTTGTATAAAGTTAAAAATATAATTAAAGTAGTAATTTAAAAATATAATGAAATTTTAAAAATCAAAGTAATTTATATGATAATTGAAAATATGGAAGAAGGGCGGAAAGTACAGCATCCACCATTTCCTTTGTTAAAAAAATTTAATATTATACACCTGGAAAATATATAAATTAAAATTAAGAACATGAAATAGAAGTTGAACTAGAAGCTCAGGAGTGCGACATTAAATAAATTAAAATTATTAAAAATAATATTAAATGATTATTTGAAATTAAATGAAATTTAAGAAAGTAAACAAATTCTACAGATAATTTATGCAGATTCTTTACATAAACTTTTTCTTACAATGGGATTGTCCGTTTATTTTGTTGAGAATTGTTTTTGTTTTTTGGATAAAAAAATTTCAAATTGTTCTTTTGACATGTGGCGAGCACGTACCAAGATATTAAAACAACACTCATCAGAACAAGTGGCACACAACAAAAATTAGAACTTCCAACAATTAAATATTTTGGAAACAACAAAAAAATACCAAATTTAATAAAATTTCTATTCAAAATAATTATTGTCAATTGGTGGAAATAAACTGAGCAACACTAGGGAAAGAAAAAATAAATTCAACAAAAATATTGTTTGAACAAGGACAGAAAAGGTAGATTTAGTGTCCCTTCAAATAAAATAAAAAATAAAAATTTTTTGATTAAAATTATTTTGAAAAATTAAAGAAGAAATTTAAAATAAATAAAAATGAGTAAACCGCTGAATTTTTCACAAAAAGAGCTTCGGAAACGGTAGATAACGCGCTCCAATTTAAATTGGCCAGCCAAATCGTGTAAATGGTTATTAAATCTTCATATAAAATTAAATCTTCATTCTAAATTGAAAATACATAATTATTTTTTGATATTATAATTTAAATTATGTAGATACAGATTTTCAGGGATAATATGTTTACAAAATTATTCTAACTTATTATTTTTAACTATAACCAAATAGAATATTATAACTTCAATTTATATAATATATTAAAAAAATTTTATAAAAAATATAAAACTACTCGCAAGGAAACATTATGGCATCTTTATTGCAAGGAATGTTAAAATAACTATTTAATTAATATAATGAAAAATATGATTGCTAAGGGTTATTGATACAATTACTAAATCATGTATTTCAATTAGAGTTGGCCGGGATCGGGATCCCGGTCGGGATCGGGCAGGATTATCCCGGGGTTTTCGAATCCCGATCCCGATTTTTCTGATCCCGAGACCGAAAGGTGAATCCCGATCCCGGTTTTGGGAGAGTATAAAATTCCCCGAGAAAATCAAATCCCGAAGAAAAAAAAGGTTTCTGTGAAATAGTGAAAAGAAGAAATTTACTTCTTGAAACAAAATGGAAATTTTGAAAAATTGACGCAAAAATTTAAAATTTGATTAAAATGGAAAAATATTCCTAAATTCTCGCAAAAAGTTTCAAAAATTTCGCCTGCGGCGCAAAAAGGGAGTCGCTAATATCTTCGGACTAAATATAATTGAATCATTTTTTTTGAATTTTTAATTTTTGATTTTTTTCCGATAATTATGTCCTCATAATGATAACTTTAATAATAATATTCCTAACTAATAAAATTTAGTTTAATCTTCGTTAATTAGTTTTTTATTTTTTTCGGATTAATATTCTTATTATCCCTGGATATAGATAATAAATAATAATTCCTATAATCTATATCTAAAATTAGATATATGATTAAATAAATATAAGTAATAGAAAATAGATAAATAAAAAATAAAAAATTTAATAAAAATTAATTAAAAATAAAATTAATTTTTATTTTAAATTTGAATAACTCTTAAAAAAGTGTTTCAGGTGGCGTGCCTTCTTGCAAGGTTCTTTAAACACATTCAAATAGGGATTTAGCTCTATCTTCAGCTCATCAAATATCTTTTATAATCAAAACTCATTAGCATATAAAATGAATTTAAAATAATTTAGGTATTATAGATAATTTTATGATATGCGATGATTGTAATGAATAGTTTTTTTCGAACGACCTTTTTTAAACCAATTTTTTTTTTCAGAATAAATTTCTCAAATGATTTTTTCAGTATATACTTTCATAATTAATTTCATGGATTAATATTTATATAAAAAAAAATTAAATTTTATTAAATCCCAAAAAAATTTTTTTTTCCTTTAAAATGATTTTTTTTTTTTTTTTTCTTTTCTTTTTTAAATCTTAAGACTACAGTAATTTTAACTTTTAAATTATAATCAATCATTCTCCTTAACTCATGGTTTCCTTGATGCTAAAAAAATGCTAAATAAATTAATCTAAATTTTCCCATTCTTTTTTCACAACAACTCTCGTTTTCTTCTTCTTTTTTTTTTTTCAAACACTGCTCGTGAAATGACAACTACTTTTGATCATCTTTTCTTTATAAAAAAACTTTTTCTTTTCAGCATTTTTTACCAAACCATGAATTTAATTTAATTTAATTTTTTTTTGGATTAATCTTTTTGATTTGGAAATGATCTTTTTTCGTATTTAATCTGATGAAATCCATGTAATTGGGGTCAGGTTAGCAACCTCCTTCTTCTTCTCTCGCTACGTAACATTACTTTGAACCGAAAATAAAAAAGCAAGAAAGCACAAAAAAAAAATGGGCCAAAGAAAAAAAATAAAAAAAAAAAAAAAAAAAAAATATAAAAAAAAAAAAAAAAAAAATAAAAAAAAAAAAAAAAAAAAATAAAAACCTAGCGTCCAAAAATTTGTTTGACCAAAACAAATTTTTTCAAAAGTAAAGTAAATTAAAAAATTAACTCAAAACTAGCTCTTTAAAAAAGCTTTATTATTTATTTTAAAGCGGCCTTACACAATCGGCCATTAACAATACCATAAAAAAATTTATTATATATTTAACTAAATCTATTATATGTACTCGTTGTTATCTCTCTCTTGCATACCGTCTTTCTCTTCATTTTTTCTTTTTATTTTTTTCCAAGTTGATGGGGGAGTCATTACTCATACTCATACAATACATACAAAATAATTTTTTGTGTGGTTATTTTTAACCAAAACGATTTGGGAATGGTCACTTCCCCCCATTCCTTCTTTTTCTAGTGGGGTGTTTTTTTTGCCGTTTTTTATTAAAAAAATATTTAATATTTACTTCATCTCCAGTCTGTTTAAAGTTCGCTTTGTACGAAGTAGCTTCGTACAACGAAGAATGCTGACGGCGAGTGAGTCTGACTATGACTACTTTTTTTTTACCATTTATTTTTATACATATACATCAAATAGTAAATAAACTAAAAAATAAACAAACGTAAAGGAGGGGGGGGGGGGGGGGGGGGGGTATAATAGTTTTTATGTTGGAGATTTTTTTTTCAATTTTTTTTTTTTTTTTTTTTTTTTACATTTTGCCATTAGAACACATAATATAAAAAAATAATATATAATGATACACTTTGACTGAAGGTTCGTTATAATCGCAGTCCCGTACTCCCTAACAGAATGGAGTTAAAGAAATGTCTACGAGCCTATCTTATAGAATTAATCTCAGAATCCATCCAATCTCCTAAATCACAAAAACTGTGGTTTTAAATAGGGTTCAGCGGTACCGGTATTCCGAGAAAAAACGGTATCGGTATTTCGGATTGATGATACCGATATCGGTATTTCGGATTGATGATTTCTATTAATTTTAATCTTTAATAAATAAATTCATTCTGCATTTTGAAAAAGTAAAATGATAAATTAGCACTATAAAACTATTCTCGAGACAAAAACATCTCAGGAGCCAATAGAAGACCTACCAAATCCATCATATCCACTTAATCCTCGATATCATCTTGTTCCAAGGTTATACTCCAGATTCAACTTTATAAATCAAATCAACTTTGGGGACTTTTTGGAGTACTAGGGATACCTCCGATAATCGAATGATATCCTTCAATATGGCCTCGTACCTCATACTTTCTCGTACCTGGGAAATATTCAAAAAATTTAAAATTTTTGTGAATTTTTGGGGTCAACGGCATATAGTTTTTAGGGTTTTTAGGGTCTTAGTCTTAGCATTTTTAGTTTTTAGTCTTAGCATTTTTAGGGTCTTATGCATTAATTCTTGAAATTTAGAAGGCTTTGAAGCCATAACTGCTCCTATTATTTCCATTCCTTGCGCCGCAGACGAAAATTTTGAGCATTTTGATGTCCAAGGACAATATTTCTACCTAAGATTGGTCTATTTTTCAACCCGAATCCCCTACTTGTGAATTTTTCAAACCCCGACCCGAATCCCTCTTCTACCATCAAATCCCTTTCTGTGCCGCAGGCGAAAATTTTGAGAATCTTGGAGAACCCATTGTCAGCTTTCTTCCATTTTTTGCGCCACAGGCGAAAATTTTGAAAAATATGGAATAAAATAGTCAACAAAAATAGTAAAAATAAATATTTACAAAATCGGTATTTTGTCGGTATCCAACGCTAATCCCGATACCGATACCGATACCGGCCTCGGTATCGGTATCAGCAAAAACGGTATCGGGATTTGTCTTTCGGTATCGGTATCAGTAAAATCGGTATCGGTATTCAAAGAGACCGGTATAATACCGCCCGATACCGGTCGGGATCCCGATACCGCTGAACCCTAGTTTAAAATATACTGGTTTAAAATATATATTTAAAATATACTTTAAAATATACCCGATACCGCTGAACCCTAGTTTAAAACTAGGGTTCAGCGGTATCGGGATCCCGACCGGTATCGGGCGGTATTATACCGGTCTCTTTGAATACCGATACCGATTTTACTGATACCGATACCGAAAGACAAATCCCGATACCGTTTTTGCTGATACCGATACCGAGGCCGGTATCGGTATCGGTATCGGGATTAGCGTTGGATACCGACAAAATACCGATTTTGTAAATATTTATTTTTACTATTTTTGTTGACTATTTTATTCCATATTTTTCAAAATTTTCGCCTGTGGCGCAAAAAATGGAAGAAAGCTGACAATGGGTTCTCCAAGATTCTCAAAATTTTCGCCTGCGGCACAGAAAGGGATTTGATGGTAGAAGAGGGATTCGGGTCGGGGTTTGAAAAATTCACAAGTAGGGGATTCGGGTTGAAAAATAGACCAATCTTAGGTAGAAATATTGTCCTTGGACATCAAAATGCTCAAAATTTTCGTCTGCGGCGCAAGGAATGGAAATAATAGGAGCAGTTATGGCTTCAAAGCCTTCTAAATTTCAAGAATTAATGCATAAGACCCTAAAAATGCTAAGACTAAAAACTAAAAATGCTAAGACTAAGACCCTAAAAACCCTAAAACCTATATGCCGTTGACCCCAAAAATTCACAAAAATTTTAAATTTTTTGAATATTTCCCAGGTACGAGAAAGTATGAGGTACGAGGCCATATTGAAGGATATCATTCGATTATCGGAGGTATCCCTAGTACTCCAAAAAGTCCCCAAAGTTGATTTGATTTATAAAGTTGAATCTGGAGTATAACCTTGGAACAAGATGATATCGAGGATTAAGTGGATATGATGGATTTGGTAGGTCTTCTATTGGCTCCTGAGATGTTTTTGTTTCGAGAATAGTTTTATAGTGCTAATTTATCATTTTACTTTTTCAAAATGCAGAATGAATTTATTTATTAAAGATTAAAATTAATAAAAAAAATTTTAGGAAATACCGATACCGATTTTTAAATCCCGATCCCGAGTCGGTATCGGTACCGGTATCGGTATCATTAACTCAAATCCCGATACCGATTTAGGCTAATCCCGATCCCGAGTCGGTACCGGTATCGGGATCGGTATCATCAATCCAAATACCGATACCGTTTTTTCTCGGAATACCGGTACCGCTGAACCCTATTTTAAACATGATATTGGGCAATCCTAAAAGAATCTAATCCATCACAAACATATTGAAAATATGAATCTGTAAATTTTTTAAATAATTACTCTAGCAGATTTTAAGGATTCTCCTTGTCTAACACGAAAAATTAGTCGTCCATCAGGCCGTGGCCCAGTGCCACACTTAAATTGCATATCAAAATTGATACTAACTTTCTTAGCATTCGAAAAAAATATAATAATTAGATAATTAATCAAAATAAAATAGAAATTCATTTTAGAAATGATTATTTTATTTTTGAAAAAATTAATAATTTAATTGGAAATGTACAAATATTTGCTTTTTAAATGGTTTTAATTAATTTAAAATTAATTTTTTGATTAATGCTAACAAATAGGTATGAATCATTTTAAATTCTCCATCCTTCAAAAAATGTATAGCAGCGGAACCCATCCCAGAAAAAAGCAGAGGATTGGATGCGAGTTAATCCTGTGAGCTCGCAAATGAAAGGTTGTTGATGACTTATCAATCTCACACCGAAAATCATTTTCATTTTACTTTATTTACAAGGCTGAAAGGAAATATCGCCGGCATTATTATTTTTATTAAAATTAATTTTAAATATGATATTGTCATTAATGATTAAGCACTTCTGGAAAATATAAATTCATATAACGATATTTTATAGAACAATAAATATTCCAGAAATTTTATTGGAATGAATATAGAGACTTTTTTATTTGTGTTAGGGGGAGAATTAAATGGAGTATTTAATCATACAAAAAATTTTTTCTAAAATTAATTTTTAACTGAGAAAATATGTAGGTAATTTATATTGAGATTTAATATAATTTAATATTTCAGTATTTTTTGTACAAAAGAACCAAAACTTAATTACATTTTTAATGGACAATTTTCAAGCAATTTTTCGTCAATTTTCCGGCAATTATAAATCCAGAATTTATTTGAGACAAAAGATTTATTTATAAATTCCAATTTTCGCTACCTCGACCTTATTTTTAAATCTTATTATTTTATTAGGCGTAATACTCTAATGACCCTCGACTTTAACAAATTTTACGTCAGTATATAAACGATAAAATTTAATTTGATTTCGCCGAGCGTCGTGGCGGACGCTTGTGATCCAGTTTCTAGGAGGCAAAAGCACCAATTTGACGGGTGTGCACAGAGCGAGTGTCTAGAGCAAGGGCCAAGTCAACAAGGGGCGCTGGCACCGTTAGTGCTCCTGGTTGCTTAAGAGCAGGGCAACGGTTCAGGCCCGGGTAATAGTTCGGTTCGTACCCCCCCCCCTTTTTTTCCTTCCTCAAAGTATTGAAAAATGGTCAGCCAGTCTTAGGTTATAGAACTCCTCGAGCTGTGTCGAATGACACCAAAATCAACCCCAGTTAATAACTTTGGGCCGAGATACAGACAAAAACCCTGAGCATAGAGAAAGGACTTGCAAAAGCGTCTCACAACTCAATAGGATTACTTTATGCCATAACTTTGTCAAATCTTGTTCAATTATGTTGATTTTGATGTCATTCGAATCAGCTCGACAAGCTTTTTCGAATGAGCTATTAGTTGTCTAATCAAATTTTTAGACCGAAAAATGAACTTGGTCACCCTTTTATTTTTCAATTTTCGGGGGTCTGTATCTCGGCCCAAGGTTAAGACCTTGAGTTGATCTTGGTGTTATTCGACACAGCCCGACAAGTTCTATAACCTAAGTCTGACTGACCATTTTTTAATAATTTATAAAGGAGAAAGGGGGGGGGTACGAACCGAACTATTACCCAGGCCCGAAAGGGAGCAGATAAAATCCGCCGCTTGGTCACAGTGTTCAGACAGCACTTGCGAGCATGCCATTCAAACGTTGATTTGGGTTGCTTTTTGAAAAATTTTTTATTAAATTTTATTAAATGGACTGATGTGAGAAATGGGGATTTAATAGTCCTTTCAAATGGTCCTTTCAAATTTTGTCTTTTTCTTTGTATTTAACTCCCTAATTTTTTTAGTTGTCTTTCTTTATATTGTTTTTATTTTAGTTTTCCTTTTTTAATAAAGAAAGTTGGAATGTCTGTTGTTTATTTTTCCTGGGTACACCCCAACCTACCGCTGAGGCTATACTTCATTCAAAATTGTCGAATCCGGGAACGACCTGATATGGTTCGATTTAGCTCGTCGAGGCGCATCGACCCATATCATGGCGTCCCGGATTCGACAATTCTAAACGGAGTTATAAGCCTCGGCGTTAGGTTGGACTCGCAGTAGGTTGGTCTGCTCACATTTTTCCTTCTTTGTTTCTTAAAAATTTTTATTAGTAAAGCAGCTGGGCTATAGCAATTGCTCTCCTTCAGCTAGTGCAAAAGTTTATTCGACGGCTGGGGCGAACCAGCATCTTCAGTAGACCGGACTGATGTGTTAGCCTTTACACCACGCTGCCTACTGCTCAGCCTTAGGAATTAAATAGCTATATGCTTACATATCTTTCTATTAAATAATTAAAAAAATTATCTTCAGATAAAAATTTAACCAATTATGAGTTCAGCAACAAGCCCATTATCACCCCCTCCTAGGGCAACAAGTGCACCTTTGTTCTTTTTAAGCCTTTTCTGATTCGACTTCGGAAAGTTTGTCAGTTAATTTTGCAAGAAATAAAAAGGCACAAATGGCAGCTAGAGCTTTGTTTGAATTAGTGCATAATTATGGGGATAATTTGAGAGAGGTTTTTTGTTGTTGAATTTTTTGATATTTTAACAGCCTTATTTTCCTTAAATTAAATTAACTTTTAATACCCTGGTTCCCCTTTTTTCTTCAAAATTCACAAAAAAATAAATGTTTTTGTATAACTCAAAATTTGGATAAATTTTTTCGTGTAGACTATTGTCATTTAATTACCCACCCCAGCTTTAAATAAATATTATCTTTTAAAACTTATAAACAATAAATATAAACAATATAAATATAAACTTTATAAACAAACATCTTTATTCACATTTTAAATTATGCAACTTTTCATATTCTTTTTTATATTCAGCAACACTTGAAAATGTTCTTTGATATAAACAGAAAATTTGAGGCTTTCCAAGTTTACATGGTTCGTCTTTGTCCAACTAAAAAATTTTTGTTTAAAGTCACAGTCAGATATTAATTTTTAAAACACTAAAAGTAGATCCACAGAAATGGATCTATTATAAAATTGGTTGGAATTAAGGGTTGGACGGGAGTTGCTTATGAAATAACTCAACAACGAATACACTCGATTTTAGGGTGTAAGAACATATCAGGATTGGAGTGACAAAAATAATTTCTTGGGTGTTTACGTTTGTTCTAAAACAAAAACTCTATTCCTACAATATACTATCCAAGATCCAGTTCCCCCGACTGTTCGTACATTGAAATATCCCGATATGTCCACGTGGCGATTTTAGATTATTTTTAGCCTTAAAAGAGTAAAATGGAGATCCAAGTTTATTAAAAATAGACAAACATTTCCATTTCGAAAATGTTTATCTGCATGATCATAACGAGAAACATTTCCTTTTTCCGCCAATATTCCAGTATATAAAGCATCTTCAATGTGAATAGCAAACACCTCTTTAGTGTGTTTCATTAAAGAAGTAATTGCTTTACTGTTTCCAAAGTATGTAGAACCGTGCATATATTCTGGATACATCTCATTTGGGAGTTCCTTTTCAGATACATACCTAAAATAATAATTTAATAACGCGAGAAGTAATTATAAAATATAGAGTTGCTGCTAAGTATTTAAAGGTCGGAACGGGACGGTATCATGTACTGGATTTTTTGGAACTCAGTTCCAGAATTATGGTTTTTTTCTGCAATTTTTTACATTAGTCCAACAACGATCACGTCGCAGAAAACAAATCTGTGTCATTAAGTACCATTTATCATTTTTATCTCTTATTGTAGGTGATTCATCTATTAAATATCCAAAAAATGCTAGGCCAGTTTTTGTTTTATTCAATTGTTTTTTGAATTTGTTTTCATTCCAGAAAGCCCAACGGGGCAAATCAATCATTGTGTCATCATCAATTTTCATAACATATTCTGCATTAGGGCACCATTTTTGTTGCCATTGAAAAGCAACACCTGTCTAATAAATATGTACAAAATATTTTTATAAGTTATAACGACTTTCCGATTTTATATCCTTAGCCATTGCTAGTGAGTTCTGGGTTTTCGGAAACGGTGTAGTTCAGGAAAAAGTCAATAGAAACTCAGTTTCAGAAAACTTGTAGGTTTCTAAATTAATTTTTGGAATCATTAAGATCTCAAGTATACAGTTGATGGCTCATATGAATGAGTCCTAGATCTGAATCGCTGACACAAAAATAACTGCTTCAAATAAGGAGATAACTGCTTCAAATAAGCAGAGGAATAATATCATGTTATCTTACTAAACAAAATACCTTAAACTGCAAAAAATGGTAGCCTTCCATTATATTATAGTAACGAATCAAATCACCAAATTGTTCTTGTTCTTCATCCAATATTTTATCTAATTTTTCACTATTCTCCTCACCCTCCGATGGGCCTCCAATCACATAACGTATTATCATTTTTTTGCTCTTAAAATTTTATTATATAAATTTACTTCTTATTGTGAACTCCCTATACAAAAATTAATTGTCCCCCTTTAGTGTACTGTATGAAAGGACCAAAAGAGGTCATTTTCAGAATGGATTTCTATTCAAAACTAGAGACCGGTGCGGGAGGGGATCCCGCTCCCATCACGCACTTTTTTCGATTTGCTGGATTTTGCGGGATGCGGGTTTTGCGGGATTTATCCCGCGGGATCCCGTCCCGCAAAGATTTAAAAAAATCCCGCATGCGGGAAAAAATCCCGCAAAGATTTAAAAAAATCTCGCCCGCATAAAAACCTGATAATATATAAAAGAATTTCTCAAAAACCTTTTAATTTTGACAATAACTAGTAATCAATCCGTGAAAAAGAAACTTTTGTATGTTTGTTTGTCATCGTTTGTTTGTTTTATAATTTTTTCTACTTTGTTTACTTTTCATGTGCAACATAAAATAGTCTCGTTCGTGAATGGATTTGGGACTAAATTAATATTAAAACTTTTTTACCGCGTCTTTAGCCCAACTATTCCTAATTCCCATACGTCTATGAACCAATTCTCGTCTACTAATAACCAACACAACAAGCTCTATTTGTTTCCCAAGACAAGGATTAATTCTGGGTTTTTCCATTTTATAATGTTTTTGAACATTAGAAAAAGCCAGTGTAAAGTCAGTCAAATTTCTTCCATTTCTATCGAAAGTTTTGTTAATAAATATTTGAGGTAATTCTTGTAGTTTAGGCAATGGGACGTTATTGGATTTTAACAAAAGCCATAAAACAACAAAACAAATTGCTGCAGCCAAAAATATACGGATCAAACGAAAGAAAGGATTCCTTTAATAATGGAAAATTTTAAAAATATTATATAATTTTATTGAATGAAATATACCTTATTTAATTAAATAAGGTAGATCATTTTCTAATGTTTAACATATTTTCTGGAATAATACAATGGGTAATTTTTTTCAAAATCATGTCGAAGAGGGTGCTTAAATCCAGGGGGGCATTTATTCATTTATTGAACAGTCGTTGCGATAATTGAAACAAAAAAGCGTAAAACAGTTGGAGGGCGTTTTTAAGGGTTTACTTCTGGTATTGCAGATTAGGACTTTAACTACTTCCATCATAAAACGATATAACGTAAATACCCTAATTGAAGCCCTGGGCTTATATTTTTCAATGGGTCTCCTCAGATGCGCTTGAATTAGAGGTGGTCTTCTACAAGAGGCCGGGCTTCAATTAGAGTATTTACGGTAATTAATTTCAAGATACCAAGAAATTTTGTTCTTAAAAGTAATCCATCTCTGGAAAAATCTTCTACTTGATCGAATAATTAAAAAGGAATTAAATTCCATAAAGTATTTATATTTTTAGAGAAGATAATAAAAGGGAAATTGATTCGGTATTTTTTTGTTTTTCAAAATAAAAAAATATTTTTTTGATAATTGATAAAAATGTTTCTTTGAATTGACACGTATATATTTAAATTTAAAAAATAGTAAACAATATTGTTTGTATATTATTCAGGAATATTTATATTTGTAAAATAAAGACAACTCTACAAAAGTTTGGAAAATATGTTTCATATTTTATCGGATTATTTGTATGTTAAGGTGGTAATAAAAAAGTTTAATTTTAGACTAAGCTCTGTCAATGAGATAAGGATATACCAAATTGGGAAGGTTGTCAGAGAATCAAACTCGATATCCCGAAATATAACAATCATAATAACCGAAATTTCTGTTCGAGCTCTCATTTCGGTCTGTCGGGTACACCCCTTAAAAATCAAATGCCTATCGCAAACAAACGTTACTCATTGGGTGCCAATCTCTCCCCTATTGGCTCAAAAATGACTGAAAATCAACATTGTTTTCCCCCTCAAAATCCAAACAATAAAGGCACTTAATATATACATTAATGGGTTATAAACAACTTATAGACAATAAAAATAAAATTCTAAATGTCCAAATAGGGTAATTAGTAAAAATTAATATATAGTGCAACAATGAAAATAGCTCACCCCGTTTTGTTGCTTATTTTATTTAATATATTATATAAAAGTTTTGGCAGAAAGTGTCGGAAAATTTAGAAGTCTTTACAGAGTTGAGATAATGGGCTGAAAGTTTTACATGTCCGGGGTCAAATTTTATGTCGCATATAGGAAAAATACGGACGGAAAATTTTTGGTACCCCTTGGTACCTAAATAATATAGGTGCCGGGGCTATCTCCGGAATGGGTATAGATAGAGAAAAACTTCTGCTGGTAGGATTTTAAGTTGGAACCAGCTGATATATGTAGGAAAAAATTCGAAGTCGAAATTAAAATTTGAAGGGTACTTAGTCCTCTAGAAAAATTCAGACATTTTCGGTGAATTGCAGGTTTTGTCGGACTTGAAAATTCGTGTTTTTTAAAAATAACTCGAAAATAGATAAAGCTAGCGGAAAACTTCTGCTGGTAGGATTTTAAGTTGGGATAGGTAGATATATGTAGAAAAAATTTCAAAGTCGAAATTCAAACCCGAAAGTCGATATGCCTCTATAAAAATTTTGGTAAGAAATCTGTCCGACCGATAATTGTCGGATTTCTCTAAAGTGAGGAAATCCTGGGGGCAAATCTCATAGGTGAGAGAGAAATTTTGATTGAAGGGAGAAATTGGAAGCAGAAGCAAGGGTAAACTTGAAGCAGAAGCAAGTTTAAAGTTCAAGTAGGGGAAGTTGAAGCAAATGGGGGAAATTCGAAGCAAGGTCGAAATTAGGGATCCGGGATTTAGGGATTTTGGAATATGATCGAATGAGTAGTCATTCGAAAGCGGATAATGAATGGAGTTGAATGGGATAAATGATAAAGCCGAAAGTCGAAGTTCGGAGTTCGAACCTCGAAATCCGGGTTTTTCTGGATTTTTCGTGGATATGGGTGAGTTGGTATTCATTCGAAAGGGGATGATCAGGGGTGTCTAATGGGATAAAGGGTAATGTCGAAATTCGGAGTTCGATCTTCGAAATACGGGATTTTCGGGATTTTTGAATTAGTCGAATGAGTACCCATTCAAAAGAGGATAATGAGTGAAGGTCAAGTGGGATTTAGGATAAGTACGAAAGTCGAAGTTCGAATTCGAACTTTGAAATCCTGTATTTTCGGAATTGGGAAGTATGGGCAAGTAGGTAGTCATTCACGAAGGGATAATGAGGGGAGCTTAGTAGGATATAGGATAATGTCGAAAGTCGCATTTAGCAATATAACTTAGAAATCCGTGATTTTCAGGATTGAGAAATATCAATTAAAATTTATAGTCCAATAATGATGTCCAATAAGAACAAATTATATGTAATTCGACACAGCTCGGCGAGTTGTGTCAAATGATATCAAAATAAAATAATTGGGAGTAGGCACGATTTTTGGGAAAAAAATTCGAATATTCAATTTTAGCTCCTTACCTATGGTATCCGTTGAGGTTTTTGCTGCTGCGGAGGACGCCGGGCATGCCCATCACAGCGATACTTGGAATAGGATTAATTTACGAGCCCAGAACCCAGCGACCGTAGACTCCCCGCGAGGCGCGTGCCGCAAAACTCCGCGCGAAGCGCGGAGTTTTGCACAAGCGCCTCGCCGATGCCCCATAGGTTTACGTTGTTGAAAGAGATCCACTAGAACGACAATAAATTAGTAATTATAATTATATAAATTTGTTTTTGATATAATCTTAACAAAAAATTTAAAAAAAATTTAAAAAATTATTTTTTACTCTTTATTTCCACTTTTTCTTCTTTCTTTTCTTACCACCCACCCACCCAGTCAAAAAATGTTAATAACTTGATTAATTTAATACAATTCGAGCTATACTAATCCCTACTAAAAATTAAAAAAATAATTTTAATAATCAATAAAAGTATTTATTACTCGTCTCTCCCTCGACAGATTTTTTTTTCTTCTCGGAATTTTTACGAGATAGCATTTTTTTAACTTCATTTTTCATAAATTTATCATCTTTAGCCTTTTGTTCATAATTTACAATTCCATAAGGATCGACGCTATGTTGTTTATCACTTGCTAAAACATATAAGAAAGCAGTGAGCATTAATAGCATTTGAATAAATATTTTTGTTGAATTCATTTTCAGAATTTAAAAATATCTTTCCTTTAAAGAAAGGATTATGAAAACTTATAAAAAGGGAGGTGGCCATTTTATAATTTCAATGATAGAGGGTGGCCATTTTATAAGAATGGCCACCCTCAATGATAGAGGGTGGCCATTTTATAATTTCAATGATATTCCTAAAATCTCTAATAATTCTATGAAACGGAAAAGATTAATCTGGAGGACCCAAGAAGGTAGGGGAAATTAGCAAATTACTGCAATAATTCAATCTTTAAAATTTTTTACCAGAATTTGCTTTGTTATTCGTGAAACTAAAATCGTTTCCACCGTTAACATTTTTGGGCGAGAAAGAAAAATGTTTGCCAGAATCTCTATCGTTGTTTAATAAATTAGTAGTAAATTCTTTGAGATCTTTTTTCTTCTTGATAGTTTTTAACCAAGGGCGAAGAAAGTCGAGACAGCCTTTAAGAAAAACAATAAACCCTTATTATTTAATTGTCTCAAACCTACGCTAAATAATCTATGATAAAATAGGGAAACTTGTATCTTTGTTCAAATACTTTTGGATTATCTCGTTAAAAGTTTTTGGGGTTTGAGATTGGGAAGATTAACTGGATTCATGATAACCTAAACTTGTTGAAGGCTTGAAATCCAAAAATTTATTTCATTACCGAAATATTATCATATGGAACTCTAGAGTCTCTTCTGAGACTTGAAAATCCAAAAATTTATTTCATTACCGAAATATTATCATATGGGACTCTAGAGTCTCTTCTGAGACTTGAAAATCCAAAAATTTATTTCATTATCGAAATATTATCATATGGGACTCTAGAGTCTCTTCTGAGACTTGAAAATCCAAAAATTTATTTCATTACCGAAATATTATCATATGGGACTCTAGAGTCTCTTCTGAGACTTGAAAATCCAAAAATTTATTTCATTACTGAAATATTATCATATGGGACTCTAGAGTCTCTTCTGAGACTTGAAAATCCAAAAATTTATTTCATTACCGAAATATTATCATATGGGACTCTAGAGTCTCTTCTGAGACTTGAAAATCCAAAAATTTATTTCATTATCGAAATATTATCATATGGGACTCTAGATGTCGAAAATTTCTCGAAATTTTCGTCGAAGGATGAAAATATTAAATAAATAATTTTTCCTTTTTTGTATGACATCATTTTGATCGTTATCGCCTATTTTGCTCTTTTTCCATAAATGGATGAAATTATCCATTTTTCCACTTTTTATCTAAAATTCCAATCTTTTTAATAATTTCATCCATTTTTCCACTTCCGCCCAACTTTTTAACCGCAAACATATAATTTTTAATGCCTTTTTCAATTGCCCACTTTTTATACCACACACATCGTTTCTGGCCTATTTAAACATAATCATTTTTCCCACTTTTCATGATAACTTCTTCCACCCATTTTTTTATCATTCCCAATAACCACACACACATACAATTATAAATTTCTTTAATTAAATAAATATTTTTAATATATTCTTGTATTTATTATTCTTTTGGTAATATTCTGTGAATATTCTTTGGGAATATTCAATTGTTCGTCTATCGTCTAAACTTGGCCATCCATCAAAAACTCTCGCCTAATCGCCGAACATCCTTTTTGGTTTGCCACGTCTTAATCTTTGGGATTAAGACGCTCATCATCTTCAACACACTTTCGACTATCTTTTAACGATTGAACTCCTAGTTCCCTCTTGGGAATCCCGACCTAGGTAGTTCTCGTTAAAATTGGTGCCACGACCCGGGAAGCCGTCGACATTCATCAGTCAACACAACAATCAAATCAATCCGACTTTTGCAGTCGGCACAAATTCGACTAATTTTCGTCTGCGCCAAAAGGATCAGCCGTCGACAAAGACCCACATTCCCAGCAGAACAAACGACTATTAGTTGAGCAAGTACAGCGACCACAAGCCGTCTAACTGTACACCATTAATTTTAATTGGCAAACCGTGTCTAACCAACCATCAATGGCACGAATTATACGTCAAGAACTTTATGGAACGACAAGAGCACTCGTCGAACACCTCAAAACCGCCGAATCTTGCATCGTCCAACTTAAATCTAAACCGTCAATTGAGAAAGAAGATGAACTGGCAGCATCAGTGGAGATGGAACTAGTCCATCTGACAGAACGAACCAATGAACTCAAAACAATTATTGACAAATACAATCAATTTATGGATGGCCTCGACGAAGAACAGCAAAACGAACATGCAGACTACCTCGCCAATTTCTTAACATACGACAAAAAATCCGACCAGAACCTGGAAAATACAGAACAATGGCCAGTCTCAAAATTGGTCATCAGAGCAAATGAAGTTATCAACCGCATCAAAGCATACAGAGTAATTCGACGAATGACTACAGACAGCAATAGCAATAATTCGCCAAGAGCGCCTAGTGTACAAGGATCAACATCAGCGAACATGGTCGACAATCAAATTCCTATCCGGCAAGAAAGACGTCAATTCCTATCAGACGATGAAGAAGAAAATGATTGGAGGCAGAATCGTCGAGTGCGACAACCAAGTGCGCCAGATTTTGAAGAACCAAGTGCAGAAACCCCATATGAGACATCACGCCGAACGTACGACTATCAGCATGCCAACTCATTCCAGCAACCACAATATGGGCTTGCTAATGCTCTGAAGGTCGACAGCGTCCGTCTACCAACATTTGGCGGCGACATCCGTGATTGGCGTACCTTTTGGGCTGCTTTTGAACATGCCGTCGACAAGCAACATTACCCGTCTTTCCAGAAGCATCTCCTGCTTCTGCAATATCTCAAAGAAGGATCAGCAGCAAGTGAAGCAATTAGTGGTTATCCACCATCTGACGACAATTACAAAATCGTCAAGGAAATTCTAAAGAAGAAGTATGGTAACGACGACCAACTCAGCAACCAACTTCAGGCACAACTTCTCAAACTTCCGCCCATCAGGAACAACCTTCGCGAACTCACTCAGTTCCAGAAGGACATTGAAAGAATTTGTCTGCAACTGGAATATTTGGACAACCAATCGCCAATGTTTTTGTGCAATATCATCAAGTCAAAACTTCCATATGGCATCCTTCAAGAACTCATCGCAAAAGAACTTGACTCGCCTAAGAAGTGGACACACAAAGAACTGCGACGAGCATTGGAAAACATCGTCAACATTCGTCAAGCCACCGACGAATGCATGAATTCATTTCACGACGAACCATCACGTCGACAAGAAGTGCAAAGAAGTAATCAGCAACAAGTGCGTCAAGAAGTTCAACTAATGCCACAACAAATGGAACCTATTCATGTGGAGGATACTAGGGCATTCTCAGTATTTGTCAACACCAACAACCAAGACAATTGTACTAACGTTGAAGAACAACATCGACAACTATCATGTTCTTTATGTGCAATTTTTGGACACAAACCCAGCCAATGCCCAACATATTCAACACCTCAACAACGCAAGATTCGTCTAGTGGAACAGTGCCGATGTTTGAAATGTTTGCAGCAAAATCACACGACAAACCAATGTCAACGGGCATTCGCGTGCCGACAGTGTGGCAGCATTGACCATCACTTCCTTATTTGTTCACCACCGCAGGCGACTATCGGCTATTCGACATCTCAAACTGTTTCATATGCACCACGTCTAGCTGTGCAACCATTACCTGTTCAATCACCAACACCCCCGGCAAGATTAATTCAACAAGAGAATGCAAAAGTGTTTCAACGCCAAACACCAACAAGTCAACATGAACGTCCAAACCAAGAAGTAACAGAGGGGAAATCAACAATGCTCAACCTTCCGCTTGTTACGACAACAATGTTTTCGCGTCAAGTCAAAGAAGAGATGAAACAACCAGTCATTAAAACTCAACAAGAATCAAAGGAATATAAAGAAGTTAAAGAAGAATCAAAAATGATTCCCGACGCAACACCGACTAACAACAAAGCTCAATTAATATCCGCCGACATCAAAGTAACAGCACAAGGAAATCATACTGAGGGTGTTTCGACTATTATTCTCCTTGGTTCAATAAGTCAAATTTGTTACACCGTCAAAGAAGCAACAAAACCACCAAAAGCTCCAAAAGAAGTTTTTGACAACATACCTTTGAAGCCTGAAGGATTAATTGATAGTGGTCAACCACGGAGGCAATCCGACGACATTCTTATCCATACTCTGGCAAAAACAAATGAAATAATAACAAGCGAAATAACTCTCAAAACCGACAATAACGACAATTCAGTCATTTCAGAAGAAACGTCTAAAGAACCGTCACAACCAATTCGTCAAAATCCAGACACATCACCGACGACTATCGTATCAATGCAATCAAACCGACAGGATGATAAATGGGACAAAGCAACGGAAATGCAAAGCGATGATATCGACACCGACAAACCCGACAAAACAATATTCGAACCAGATTCGTCAACCAATCCAAAATGGTTTGGCTTAATCCTTATCCTTCGAGTTGTAATTGAGATAATCAAATATCTACGACCACTGCAACTACATATATTCAAAACGTCTAAAGTTTATATCAAAGGACCTGTACACGATTCTTGCAGCAAAAAAGACGACAAAGCAGTATGCATCTGGAGTATACGACATGATCAATACTCCTTGCTGGCAAACGGTGCGACGTACCCAACCAACAACGTTGATACATCACACGGGACACCGATCAACGACAATGGGCGCGTATTCTCGAAGCCCCGCGCCAACTTCTGCAACGGACCTGAAACGTTGATGAAGAGTGGAATATGGATACTCGGCAAAACGTCATTGGACTTTATTTGGAATTGCTGATGCTTCAACTGATACGCCAAAACTCTCGACCATTTCAACAACAAAAACGACTGCGACTATTTCACCATTCAATTCAACGCCTTCCATTCAATTTACTTTCTGTGTGGCCGGCCGGATGTTCCTTCCAGAAAAAGGAAAGATGTCCGTCAAATGGAAACATTTTCGACAAATGGATACTTACATTTCCACCACCACCCACAGATGAAATCAATGAGGTCATTGAAATTAGTCAGCAACTGCCAACCTCACGAATTGGAATGGAGGAAAGCAGTAAAGAAATTTTTCGTAATTTTCATAACCTATTTATCTCCTTTTCCCTCATTCATATATCTGTATCTTTCCCTCTCAATTTCTTAATCATTTTTTGTGTAATTTTTTCTAATGTCTGCAATGGATGGAAAATCAACTCAATGTCAACAACAATGGGTCCTCGAAAAATGTTCAACATATCGTCTAAACGCCTAAACTTAACGTCTAAACCTTAACGCCTAAACATTAACGTCTAAACCTTTAACTAAACTCAACAAAACCTCACAACATAAATCATCAAATTTAAAAATGAAAATCAATCATCAAAACAATAAAAGCATCTTCAAAATTTAAACTTATTGGCGAAGCCAGTCAACTTCAATAACATAAATTGAAGAACGTAGTGAAACATATAAATTTAAAAACCTACATCTTCAAACCATAAGCAAATCTTCAAACCAAATCTTAACAACAAAACTTAAAAAGCAAAATCGACAAATGGAATATCGACTAATTTAAATCGACTAATCAACATAACCTTAACAACAAAGGACCCACAGAAGTGCCTGCCCGCGGCAATGTCGAAAATTTCTCGAAATTTTCGTCGAAGGATGAAAATTATTAAATAAATAATTTTTCCTTTTTTGTATGACATCATTTTGATCGTTATCGCCTATTTTGCTCTTTTTCCATAAATGGATGAAATTATCCATTTTTCCACTTTTTATCTAAAATTCCAATCTTTTTAATAATTTCATCCATTTTTCCACTTCCGCCCAACTTTTTAACCGCAAACATATAATTTTTAATGCCTTTTTCAATTGCCCACTTTTTATACCACACACATCGTTTCTGGCCTATTTAAACATAATCATTTTTCCCACTTTTCATGATAACTTCTTCCACCCATTTTTTTATCATTCCCAATAACCACACACACATACAATTATAAATTTCTTTAATTAAATAAATATTTTTAATATATTCTTGTATTTATTATTCTTTTGGTAATATTCTGTGAATATTCTTTGGGAATATTCAATTGTTCGTCTATCGTCTAAACTTGGCCATCCATCAAAAACTCTCGCCTAATCGCCGAACATCCTTTTTGGTTTGCCACGTCTTAATCTTTGGGATTAAGACGCTCATCATCTTCAACACACTTTCGACTATCTTTTAACGATTGAACTCCTAGGGTTCTAGAGTCTCTTCTGAGATGAAGAGACTTGAACTCCTTGGGAATCAAAAAAAAACATTGAACTCCTTGGGAATCCCGACCTAGGTAGTTCTCGTTACTAGAGTCTCTTCTGAGACTTGAAAATCCAAAAATTTATTTCATTATCGAAATATATCATATGGAACTCTAGAGTCTCTTCTGAGACTTGAAAATCCAAAAATTTATTTCATTACCGAAATATTATCATATGGGACTCTAGAGTCTCTTCTGAAACTTGAAAATCCAAAAATTCATTTCATTACCGAAATATTATCATATGGAACTCTAGAGTCTCTTCTGAGACTTGAAAATCCAAAAATTCATTTCATTATCGAAATATTATCATATGGAACTCTAGAGTCTCTTCTGAGACTTGAAAATCCAAAAATTTATTTCATTACCGAAATATTATCATATGGAACTCTAGAGTCTCTTCTGAGACTTGAAAATCCAAAAATTTATTTCATTACCGAAATATTATCATATGGGACTCTAGAGTCTCTTCTGAGACTTGAAAATCCAAAAATTTATTTTATTATCGAAATATTATTATATGGGACTCTAGAGTCTCTTCTGAGACTTGAAAATCCAAAAATTTATTTCATTACCGAAATATTATCATATGGGACTCTAGAGTCTTTTCTGAGACTTGAAAATCCAAAAATTTATTTCATTACCGAAATATTATCATATGGGACTCTAGAGTCTCTTCTGAGACTTGAAAATCCAAAAATTCATTTCATTATCGAAATATTATCATATGGAACTCTAGAGTCTCTTCTGAGACTTGAAAATCCAAAAATTTATTTCATTACCGAAATATTATCATATGGAACTCTAGAGTCTCTTCTGAGACTTGAAAATCCAAAAATTTATTTCATTACCGAAATATTATCATATGGGACTCTAGAGTCTCTTCTGAGACTTGAAAATCCAAAAATTTATTTTATTATCGAAATATTATTATATGGGACTCTAGAGTCTCTTCTGAGACTTGAAAATCCAAAAATTTATTTCATTACCGAAATATTATCATATGGGACTCTAGAGTCTTTTCTGAGACTTGAAAATCCAAAAATTTATTTCATTACCGAAATATTATCATATGGGACTCTAGAGTCTCTTCTGAGACTTGAAAATCCAAAAATTTATTTCATTACCGAAATATTACCATATGGGACTCTAGAGTCTCTTCTGAGACTTGAAAATCCAAAAATTTATTTCATTATCGAAATATTATCATATGGAACTCTAGAGTCTCTTCTGAGACTTGAAAATCCAAAAATTTATTTCATTACCGAAATATTATCATATGGAACTCTAGAGTCTATTCTGAGACTTGAAAATCCAAAAATTTATTTCATTACCGAAATATTATCATATGGAACTCTAGAGTCTCTTCTGAGACTTGAAAATCCAAAAATTTATTTCATTACCGAAATATTATCATATGGGACTCTAGAGTCTCTTCTGAGACTTGAAATCCAAAAATTTATTTCATTACCGAAATATTATCATATGGAACTCTAGAGTCTCTTCTGAGACTTGAAAATCCAAAAATTTATTTCATTACCGAAATATTATCATATGGGACTCTAGAGTCTCTTCTGAGACTTGAAAATCCAAAAATTTATTTCATTATCGAAATATTATCATATGGGACTCTAGAGTCTCTTCTGAGACTTGAAAATCCAAAAATTTATTTCATTACCGAAATATTATCATATGGGACTCTCGAGTCTCTTCTGAGACTTGAAAATCCAAAAATTTATTTCATTACCGAAATATTATCATATGGAACTCTAGAGTCTCTTCTGAGACTTGAAAATCCAAAAATTTATTTCATTACCGAAATATTATCATATGGAACTCTAGAGTCTCTTCTGAGACTTGAAAATCCAATAATTTATTTCATTACCGAAATATTATCATATGGGACTCTAGAGTCTCTTCTGAAACTTGAAAATCCAAAAATTTATTTCATTACCGAAATATTATCATATGGAACTCTAGAGTCTATTCTGAGACTTGAAAATCCAAAAATTTATTTCATTACCGAAATATTATCATATGGGACTCTAGAGTCTCTTCTGAGACTTGAAAATCCAAAAATTTATTTCATTACCGAAATATTATCATATGGGACTCTAGAGTCTCTTCTGAGACTTGAAATCCAAAAATTTATTTCATTACCGAAATATTATCATATGGAACTCTAGAGTCTCTTCTGAGACTTGAAAATCCAAAAATTTATTTCATTACCGAAATATTATCATATGGGACTCTAGAGTCTCTTCTGAGACTTGAAAATCCAAAAATTTATTTCATTATCGAAATATTATCATATGGGACTCTAGAGTCTCTTCTGAGACTTGAAAATCCAAAAATTTATTTCATTATCGAAATATTATCATATGGAACTCTAGAGTCTCTTCTGAGACTTGAAAATCCAAAAATTTATTTCATTACCGAAATATTATCATATGGGACTCTAGAGTCTCTTCTGAGACTTGAAAATCCAAAAATTTATTTCATTATCGAAATATTATCATATGGAACTCTAGAGTCTCTTCTGAAACTTGAAAATCCAAAAATTCATTTCATTACCGAAATATTATCATATGGAACTCTAGAGTCTCTTCTGAGACTTGAAAATCCAAAAATTCATTTCATTATCGAAATATTATCATATGGAACTCTAGAGTCTCTTCTGAGACTTGAAAATCCAAAAATTTTTTTCATTACCGAAATATTATCATATGGGACTCTAGAGTCTCTTCTGAGACTTGAAAATCCAAAAATTTATTTCATTATCGAGATATTATTATATGGGACTCTAGAGTCTCTTCTGAGACTTGAAAATCCAAAAATTTATTTCATTACCGAAATATTATCATATGGGACTCTAGAGTCTCTTCTGAGACTTGAAATCCAAAAATTTATTTCATTACCTAAATATTATCATATGGAACTCTAGAGTCTCTTCTGAGACTTGAAAATCCAAAAATTTATTTCATTACCGAAATATTATCATATGGAACTCTAGAGTCTCTTCTGAGACTTGAAAATCCAAAAATTTATTTCATTACCGAAATATTATCATATGGGACTCTAGAGTCTCTTCTGAGACTTGAAAATCCAAAAATTTATTTCATTATCGAAATATTATTATATGGGACTCTAGAGTCTCTTCTGAGACTTGAAAATCCAAAAATTTATTTCATTACCGAAATATTATCATATGGGACTCTAGAGTCTCTTCTGAGACTTGAAAATCCAAAAATTTATTTCATTACCGAAATATTATCATATGGGACTCTAGAGTCTCTTCTGAGACTTGAAATCCAAAAATTTATTTCATTACCGAAATATTATCATATGGAACTCTAGAGTCTCTTCTGAGACTTGAAAATCCAAAAATTTATTTCATTACCGAAATATTATCATATGGGACTCTAGAGTCTTTTCTGAGACTTGAAAATCCAAAAATTTATTTCATTACCGAAATATTATCATATGGGACTCTAGAGTCTCTTCTGAGACTTGAAAATCCAAAAATTTATTTCATTACCGAAATATTATCATATGGGACTCTAGAGTCTCTTCTGAGACTTGAAAATCCAAAAAATTATTTCATTATCGAAATATTATCATATGGAACTCTAGAGTCTCTTCTGAGACTTGAAAATCCAAAAATTTATTTCATTACCGAAATATTATCATATGGGACTCTAGAGTCTCTTCTGAGACTTGAAATCCAAAAATTTATTTCATTACAGAAATATTATTTATTTATTTCATTACAAAAAATATCCGTCATTCAACTGGGTCGTATATTAGTTTAAACTTTTATTTGTCGAATGTATTCGAATAAAATATAAAAGTACTTCGATTTTGTCTAAGAATTCCGTCATTCAACTGGGTCGTATATTAGTTTAAACTTTTATTTGTCGAATGTATTCGAATAAAATATAAAAATACTTCGATTTTGTCTAAGAATTCCGTCATTCAACTGGGTCGTATATTAGTTTAAACTTTTATTTGTCGAATGTATTCGAATAAAATATAAAAGTACTTCGATTTTGTCTAAGAATCCGTCATTCAACTGGGTCGTATATTAGTTTAAACTTTTATTTGTCGAATGTATTCGAATAAAATATAAAAGTACTTCGATTTTGTCTAAGAATTCCGTCATTCAACTGGGTCGTATATTAGTTTAAACTTTTATTTGTCGAATGTATTCGAATAAAATATAAAAGTACTTCGATTTTGTCTAAGAATTCCGTCATTCAACTGGGTCGTATATTAGTTTAAACTTTTATTTGTCGAATGTATTCGAATAAAATATAAAAGTACTTCGATTTTGTCAAAGAATTACGGCATTAAACTGGGTCGTATATTAGTTTAAACTTTTATTTGTCGAATGTATTCGAATAAAATATAAAAGTACTTCGATTTTGTCTAAGAATTCCGTCATTCAACTGGGTCGTATATTAGTTTAAACTTTTATTTGTCGAATGTATTCGAATAAAATATAAAAGTACTTCGATTTTGTCTAAGAATTCCGTCATTCAACTGGGTCGTATATTAGTTTAAACTTTTATTTGTCGAATGTATTCGAATAAAATATAAAAGTACTTCGATTTTGTCTAAGAATTCCGTCATTCAACTGGGTCGTATATTAGTTTAAACTTTTATTTGTCGAATGTATTCGAATAAAATATAAAAGTACTTCGATTTTGTCTAAGAATTCCGTCATTCAACTGGGTCGTATATTAGTTTAAACTTTTATTTGTCGAATGTATTCGAATAAAATATAAAAGTACTTCGATTTTGTCAAAGAATTACGGCATTAAACTGGGTCGTATATTAGTTTAAACTTTTATTTGTCGAATGTATTCGAATAAAATATAAAAGTACTTCGATTTTGTCAAAGAATTACGGCATTTAACTGGGTCGTATATTAGTTTATTCTTTTATTTTTTGAATATATTCGAAGAAAATATAAAAGTACTTCGATTTTGTCAAAGAATTACGGCATTTAACTGGGTCGTATATTAGTTTATCTTTTATTTTTTGAATATATTGAAGAAAATATAAAAGTACTTCGATTTTGTCAAAGAATTACGGCATTAAACTGGGTCGTATATTAGTTTAAACTTTTATTTGTCGAATGTATTCGAATAAAATATAAAAGTACTCGATTTTGTCTAAGAATTCCGTCATTTAACTGGGTCGTATATTAGTTTATCTTTTATTTTTTGAATATATTCGAAGAAAATATAAAAGTACTTCGATTTTGTCAAAGAATTACGGCATTTAACTGGGTCGTATATTAGTTTATTCTTTTATTTTTTGAATATATTCGAAGAAAATATAAAAGTACTTCGATTTTGTCAAAGAATTACGGCATTTAACTGGGTCGTATATTAGTTTATCTTTTATTTTTTGAATATATTGAAGAAAATATAAAAGTACTTCGATTTTGTCAAAGAATTACGGCATTAAACTGGGTCGTATATTAGTTTAAACTTTTATTTGTCGAATGTATTCGAATAAAATATAAAAATACTTCGATTTTGTCTAAGAATTCCGTCATTAAACTGGGTCGTATATTAGTTTAAACTTTTATTTGTCGAATGTATTCGAATAAAATATAAAAGTACTTCGATTTTGTCTAAGAATTCCGTCATTTAACTGGGTCGTATATTAGTTTATCTTTTATTTTTTGAATATATTCGAAGAAAATATAAAAGTACTTCGATTTTGTCAAAGAATTACGGCATTTAACTGGGTCGTATATTAGTTTATTCTTTTATTTTTTGAATATATTCGAAGAAAATATAAAAGTACTTCGATTTTGTCAAAGAATTACGGCATTTAACTGGGTCGTATATTAGTTTATCTTTTATTTTTTGAATATATTCGAAGAAAATATAAAAGTACTTCGATTTTGTCAAAGAATTACGGCATTTAACTGGGTCGTATATTAGTTTAAACTTTTATTTGTCGAATGTATTCGAATAAAATATAAAAGTACTTCGATTTTGTCTAAGAATTCCGTCATTCAACTGGGTCGTATATTAGTTTAAACTTTTATTTGTCGAATGTATTCGAATAAAATATAAAAGTACTTCGATTTTGTCTAAGAATTCCGTCATTTAACTGGGTCGTATATTAGTTTATCTTTTATTTTTTGAATATATTCGAAGAAAATATAAAAGTACTTCGATTTTGTCAAAGAATTCCGTCATTAAACTGGGTCGTATATTAGTTTAAACTTTTATTTGTCGAATGTATTCGAATAAAATATAAAAGTACTTCGATTTTGTCAAAGAATTACGGCATTTAACTGGGTCGTATATTAGTTTATTCTTTTATTTTTTGAATATATTCGAAGAAAATATAAAATACTTCGATTTTGTCAAAGAATTACGGCATTTAACTGGGTCGTATATTAGTTTATCTTTTATTTTTTGAATATATTCGAAGAAAATATAAAAGTACTTCGATTTTGTCAAAGAATTACGGCATTTAACTGGGTCGTATATTAGTTTAAACTTTTATTTGTCGAATGTATTCGAATAAAATATAAAAGTACTTCGATTTTGTCTAAGAATTCCGTCATTCAACTGGGTCGTATATTAGTTTAAACTTTTATTTGTCGAATGTATTCGAATAAAATATAAAAGTACTTCGATTTTGTCTAAGAATCCGTCATTCAACTGGGTCGTATATTAGTTTAAACTTTTATTTGTCGAATGTATTCGAATAAAATATAAAAGTACTTCGATTTTGTCTAAGAATTCCGTCATTCAACTGGGTCGTATATTAGTTTAAACTTTTATTTGTCGAATGTATTCGAATAAAATATAAAAGTACTTCGATTTTGTCTAAGAATCCGTCATTCAACTGGGTCGTATATTAGTTTAAACTTTTATTTGTCGAATGTATTCGAATAAAATATAAAAGTACTTCGATTTTGTCTAAGAATTCCGTCATTCAACTGGGTCGTATATTAGTTTAAACTTTTATTTGTCGAATGTATTCGAATAAAATATAAAAGTACTTCGATTTTGTCTAAGAATTCCGTCATTTAACTGGGTCGTATATTAGTTTATCTTTTATTTTTTGAATATATTCGAAGAAAATATAAAAGTACTTCGATTTTGTCAAAGAATTACGGCATTTAACTGGGTCGTATATTAGATTCTTTTATTTTTTGAATATATTCGAAGAAAATATAAAAGTACTTCGATTTTGTCAAAGAATTACGGCATTTAACTGGGTCGTATATTAGTTTATCTTTTATTTTTTGAATATATTGAAGAAAATATAAAAGTACTTCGATTTTGTCAAAGAATTACGGCATTAAACTGGGTCGTATATTAGTTTAAACTTTTATTTGTCGAATGTATTCGAATAAAATATAAAAGTACTTCGATTTTGTCTAAGAATTCCGTCATTCAACTGGGTCGTATATTAGTTTAAACTTTTATTTGTCGAATGTATTCGAATAAAATATAAAAGTACTTCGATTTTGTCTAAGAATTCCGTCATTCAACTGGGTCGTATATTAGTTTAAACTTTTATTTGTCGAATGTATTCGAATAAAATATAAAATTACTTCGATTTTGTCTAAGAATTCCGGCATTCAAATAAGTCGTATATTAGTTTAAACTTTTATTTGTCGAATGTATTCGAATAAAATATAAAAGTACTTCGATTTTGTCTAAGAATTCCGTCATTCAACTGGGTCGTATATTAGTTTAAACTTTTATTTGTCGAATGTATTCGAATAAAATATAAAAGTACTTCGATTTTGTCTAAGAATTCCGGCATTCAACTGGGTCGTATATTAGTTTAAACTTTTATTTGTCGAATGTATTCGAATAAAATATAAAAGTACTTAGATTTTGTCTAAGAATTCCGTCATTCAACTGGGTCGTATATTAGTTTAAACTTTTATTTGTCGAATGTATTCGAATAAAATATAAAAGTACTTCGATTTTGTCTAAGAATTCCGTCATTCAACTGGGTCGTATATTAGTTTAAACTTTTATTTGTCGAATGTATTCGAATAAAATATAAAAGTCTTCGATTTTGTCTAAGAATTCCGTCATTCAACTGGGTCGTATATTAGTTTAAACTTTTATTTGTCGAATATATTCGAATAAAATATAAAAGTACTTCGATTTTGTCTAAGAATTCCGTCATTCAACTGGGTCGTATATTAGTTTAAACTTTTATTTGTCGAATGTATTCGAATAAAATATAAAAGTACTTCGATTTTGTCTAAGAATTCCGTCATTCAACTGGGTCGTATATTAGTTTAAACTTTTATTTGTCGAATGTATTCGAATAAAATATAAAAGTACTTCGATTTTGTCTAAGAATTCCGTCATTCAACTGGGTCGTATATTAGTTTAAACTTTTATTTGTCGAATGTATTCGAATAAAATATAAAAGTACTTCGATTTTGTCTAAGAATTCCGTCATTTAACTGGGTCGTATATTAGTTTATCTTTTATTTTTTGAATATATTCGAAGAAAATATAAAAGTACTTCGATTTTGTCAAAGAATTACGGCATTTAACTGGGTCGTATATTAGTTTATTCTTTTATTTTTTGAATATATTCGAAGAAAATATAAAAGTACTTCGATTTTGTCAAAGAATTACGGCATTTAACTGGGTCGTATATTAGTTTATCTTTTATTTTTTGAATATATTCGAAGAAAATATAAAAGTACTTCGATTTTGTCAAAGAATTACGGCATTTAACTGGGTCGTATATTAGTTTAAACTTTTATTTGTCGAATGTATTCGAATAAAATATAAAAGTACTTCGATTTTGTCTAAGAATTCCGTCATTCAACTGGGTCGTATATTAGTTTAAACTTTTATTTGTCGAATGTATTCGAATAAAATATAAAAGTACTTCGATTTTGTCAAAGAATTACGGCATTTAACTGGGTCGTATATTAGTTTATTCTTTTATTTTTTGAATATATTCGAAGAAAATATAAAAGTACTTCGATTTTGTCAAAGAATTACGGCATTTAACTGGGTCGTATATTAGTTTATCTTTTATTTTTTGAATATATTGAAGAAAATATAAAAGTACTTCTATTTTGTCAAAGAATTACGGCATTAAACTGGGTCGTATATTAGTTTAAACTTTTATTTGTCGAATGTATTCGAATAAAATATAAAAATACTTCGATTTTGTCTAAGAATTCCGTCATTAAACTGGGTCGTATATTAGTTTAAACTTTTATTTGTCGAATGTATTCGAATAAAATATAAAAGTACTTCGATTTTGTCTAAGAATTCCGTCATTTAACTGGGTCGTATATTAGTTTATCTTTTATTTTTTGAATATATTCGAAGAAAATATAAAAGTACTTCGATTTTGTCAAAGAATTACGGCATTTAACTGGGTCGTATATTAGTTTATTCTTTTATTTTTGAATATATTCGAAGAAAATATAAAAGTACTTCGATTTTGTCAAAGAATTACGGCATTTAACTGGGTCGTATATTAGTTTATCTTTTATTTTTTGAATATATTCGAAGAAAATATAAAAGTACTTCGATTTTGTCAAAGAATTACGGCATTTAACTGGGTCGTATATTAGTTTAAACTTTTATTTGTCGAATGTATTCGAATAAAATATAAAAGTACTTCGATTTTTCTAAGAATTCCGTCATTCAACTGGGTCGTATATTAGTTTAAACTTTTATTTGCGAATGTATTCGAATAAAATATAAAAGTACTTCGATTTTGTCTAAGAATTCCGTCATTTAACTGGGTCGTATATTAGTTTATCTTTTATTTTTTGAATATATTCGAAGAAAATATAAAAGTACTTCGATTTTGTCAAAGAATTCCGTCATTAAACTGGGTCGTATATTAGTTTAAACTTTTATTTGTCGAATGTATTCGAATAAAATATAAAAGTACTTCGATTTTGTCAAAGAATTACGGCATTTAACTGGGTCGTATATTAGTTTATTCTTTTATTTTTTGAATATATTCGAAGAAAATATAAAAGTACTTCGATTTTGTCAAAGAATTACGGCATTTAACTGGGTCGTATATTAGTTTATCTTTTATTTTTTGAATATATTCGAAGAAAATATAAAAGTACTTCGATTTTGTCAAAGAATTACGGCATTTAACTGGGTCGTATATTAGTTTAAACTTTTATTTGTCGAATGTATTCGAATAAAATATAAAAGTACTTCGATTTTGTCTAAGAATTCCGTCATTCAACTGGGTCGTATATTAGTTTAAACTTTTATTTGTCGAATGTATTCGAATAAAATATAAAAGTACTTCGATTTTGTCTAAGAATCCGTCATTCAACTGGGTCGTATATTAGTTTAAACTTTTATTTGTCGAATGTATTCGAATAAAATATAAAAGTACTTCGATTTTGTCTAAGAATTCCGTCATTCAACTGGGTCGTATATTAGTTTAAACTTTTATTTGTCGAATGTATTCGAATAAAATATAAAAGTACTTCGATTTTGTCTAAGAATCCGTCATTCAACTGGGTCGTATATTAGTTTAAACTTTTATTTGTCGAATGTATTCGAATAAAATATAAAAGTACTTCGATTTTGTCTAAGAATTCCGTCATTCAACTGGGTCGTATATTAGTTTAAACTTTTATCTGTCGAATGTATTCGAATAAAATATAAAAGTACTTCGATTTTGTCTAAGAATTCCGTCATTTAACTGGGTCGTATATTAGTTTATCTTTTATTTTTTGAATATATTCGAAGAAAATATAAAAGTACTTCGATTTTGTCAAAGAATTACGGCATTTAACTGGGTCGTATATTAGATTATTCTTTTATTTTTTGAATATATTCGAAGAAAATATAAAAGTACTTCGATTTTGTCAAAGAATTACGGCATTTAACTGGGTCGTATATTAGTTTATCTTTTATTTTTTGAATATATTGAAGAAAATATAAAAGTACTTCGATTTTGTCAAAGAATTACGGCATTAAACTGGGTCGTATATTAGTTTAAACTTTTATTTGTCGAATGTATTCGAATAAAATATAAAAGTACTTCGATTTTGTCTAAGAATTCCGTCATTCAACTGGGTCGTATATTAGTTTAAACTTTTATTTGTCGAATGTATTCGAATAAAATATAAAAGTACTTCGATTTTGTCTAAGAATTCCGTCATTCAACTGGGTCGTATATTAGTTTAAACTTTTATTTGTCGAATGTATTCGAATAAAATATAAAATTACTTCGATTTTGTCTAAGAATTCCGGCATTCAAATAAGTCGTATATTAGTTTAAACTTTTATTTGTCGAATGTATTCGAATAAAATATAAAAGTACTTCGATTTTGTCTAAGAATTCCGTCATTCAACTGGGTCGTATATTAGTTTAAACTTTTATTTGTCGAATGTATTCGAATAAAATATAAAAGTACTTCGATTTTGTCTAAGAATTCCGTCATTCAACTGGGTCGTTTATTAGTTTAAACTTTTATTTGTCGAATGTATTCGAATAAAATATAAAAGTACTTCGATTTTGTCTAAGAATTCCGTCATTCAACTGGGTCGTATATTAGTTTAAACTTTTATTTGTCGAATGTATTCGAATAAAATATAAAAGTACTTCGATTTTGTCAAAGAATTACGGCATTAAACTGGGTCGTATATTAGTTTAAACTTTTATTTGTCGAATGTATTCGAATAAAATATAAAAGTACTTCGATTTTGTCTAAGAATTCCGTCATTCAACTGGGTCGTATATTAGTTTAAACTTTTATTTGTCGAATGTATTCGAATAAAATATAAAAGTACTTCGATTTTGTCTAAGAATTCCGTCATTCAACTGGGTCGTATATTAGTTTAAACTTTTATTTGTCGAATGTATTCGAATAAAATATAAAAGTACTTCGATTTTGTCTAAGAATTCCGTCATTTAACTGGGTCGTATATTAGTTTAAACTTTTATTTGTCGAATATATTCGAATAAAATATAAAAGTACTTCGATTTTGTCTAAGAATTCCGTCATTCAACTGGGTCGTATATTAGTTTAAACTTTTATTTGTCGAATGTATTCGAATAAAATATTAAAGTACTTCGATTTTGTCTAAGAATTCCGTCATTCAACTGGGTCGTATATTAGTTTAAACTTTTATTTGTCGAATGTATTCGAATAAAATATAAAAGTACTTCGATTTTGTCTAAGAATACCGTCATTCAACTGGGTCGTATATTAGTTTAACTTTTATTTGTCGAATGTATTCGAATAAAATATAAAAGTACTTCGATTTTGTCTAAGAATTCCGTCATTCAACTGGGTCGTATATTAGTTTAAACTTTTATTTGTCGAATGTATTCGAATAAAATATAAAAGTACTTAGATTTTGTCTAAGAATTCCGTCATTCAACTGGGTCGTATATTAGTTTAAACTTTTATTTGTCAAATGCATTCGAATAAAATATAAAAGTACTTCGATTTTGTCTAAGAATTCCGTCATTCAACTGGGTCGTATATTAGTTTAAACTTTTATTTGTCGAATGTATTCGAATAAAATATAAAAGTACTTCGATTTTGTCAAAGAATTACGGCATTCAAATAAGTCGTATATTAGTTTAAACTTTTATTTGTCAAATGCATTCGAATAAAATATAAAAGTACTTCGATTTTGTCTAAGAATTCCGTCATTCAACTGGGTCGTATATTAGTTTAAACTTTTATTTGTCGAATGTATTCGAATAAAATATAAAAGTACTTCGATTTTGTCTAAGAATTCCGTCATTCAACTGGGTCGTATATTAGTTTAAACTTTTATTTGTCGAATGTATTCGAATAAAATATAAAAGTACTTCGATTTTGTCAAAGAATTACGGCATTAAACTGGGTCGTATATTAGTTTAAACTTTTATTTGTCGAATGTATTCGAATAAAATATAAAAGTACTTCGATTTTGTCTAAGAATTCCGTCATTCAACTGGGTCGTATATTAGTTTAAACTTTTATTTGTCGAATGTATTCGAATAAAATATAAAAGTCTTCGATTTTGTCTAAGAATTCCGTCATTCAACTGGGTCGTATATTAGTTTAAACTTTTATTTGTCGAATATATTCGAATAAAATATAAAAGTACTTCGATTTTGTCTAAGAATTCCGTCATTCAACTGGGTCGTATATTAGTTTAAACTTTTATTTGTCGAATGTATTCGAATAAAATATAAAAGTACTTCGATTTTGAATAAGAATTCCGTCATTCAACTGGGTCGTATATTAGTTTAAACTTTTATTTGTCGAATGTATTCGAATAAAATATAAAAGTACTTCGATTTTGTCAAAGAATCCGTCATTCAACTGGGTCGTATATTAGTTTAAACTTTTATTTGTCGAATGTATTCGAATAAAATATAAAAGTACTTCGATTTTGTCTAAGAATTCCGTCATTCAACTGGGTCGTATATTAGTTTAAACTTTTATTTGTCGAATGTATTCGAATAAAATATAAAAGTACTTCGATTTTGTCTAAGAATCCGTCATTCAACTGGGTCGTATATTAGTTTAAACTTTTATTTGTCGAATGTATTCGAATAAAATATAAAAGTACTTCGATTTTGTCTAAGAATTCCGTCATTCAACTGGGTCGTATATTAGTTTAAACTTTTATTTGTCGAATGTATTCGAATAAAATATAAAAGTACTTCGATTTTGTCTAAGAATTCCGTCATTTAACTGGGTCGTATATTAGTTTATCTTTTATTTTTTGAATATATTCGAAGAAAATATAAAAGTACTTCGATTTTGTCAAAGAATTACGGCATTTAACTGGGTCGTATATTAGATTATTCTTTTATTTTTTGAATATATTCGAAGAAAATATAAAAGTACTTCGATTTTGTTCTTCGAATATATTCAAATATATGTTCTTCGAATATAGTTCTTCGAATATGTTCTTCGAATATATTCAAAAAATAAAAGAATAATCTACGGCATTTAACTGGGTCGTATATTAGTTTATCTTTTATTTGTCGAATGTATTCGAATAAAATATAAAAGTACTTCGATTTTGTCAAAGAATTACGGCATTAAACTGGGTCGTATATTAGTTTAAACTTTTATTTGTCGAATGTATTCGAATAAAATATAAAAGTACTTCGATTTTGTCTAAGAATTCCGTCATTCAACTGGGTCGTATATTAGTTTAAACTTTTATTTGTCGAATGTATTCGAATAAAATATAAAAGTACTTCGATTTTGTCTAAGAATTCCGTCATTCAACTGGGTCGTATATTAGTTTAAACTTTTATTTGTCGAATGTATTCGAATAAAATATAAAAGTACTTCGATTTTGTCTAAGAATTCCGTCATTAAACTGGGTCGTATATTAGTTTAAACTTTTATTTGTCGAATGTATTCGAATAAAATATAAAAGTACTTCGATTTTGTCTAAGAATTCCGTCATTCAACTGGGTCGTATATTAGTTTAAACTTTTATTTGTCGAATGTATTCGAATAAAATATAAAAGTACTTCGATTTTGTCTAAGAATTCCGTCATTCAACTGGGTCGTATATTAGTTTATCTTTTATTTTTTGAATATATTCGAAGAAAATATAAAAGTACTTCGATTTTGTCAAAGAATTACGGCATTTAACTGGGTCGTATATTAGTTTAAACTTTTATTTGTCGAATGTATTCGAATAAAATATAAAAGTACTTAGATTTTGGCTAAGAATTCCGTCATTAAACTGGGTCGTATATTAGTTTAACTTTTATTTGTCGAATGTATTCGAATAAAATATAAAAGTACTTCGATTTTGTCTAAGAATTCCGTCATTCAACTGGGTCGTATATTAGTTTAAACTTTTATTTGTCGAATGTATTCGAATAAAATATAAAAGTACTTCGATTTTGTCTAAGAATTCCGTCATTCAACTGGGTCGTATATTAGTTTAAACTTTTATTTGTCGAATGTATTCGAATAAAATATAAAAGTACTTCGATTTTGTCTAAGAATTCCGTCATTCAACTGGGTCGTATATTAGTTTAAACTTTTATTTGTCGAATGTATTCGAATAAAATATAAAAGTACTTCGATTTTGTCTAAGAATTCCGTCATTCAACTGGGTCGTATATTAGTTTAAACTTTTATTTGTCGAATGTATTCGAATAAAATATAAAAGTACTTCGATTTTGTCAAAGAATTACGGCATTAAACTGGGTCGTATATTAGTTTAAACTTTTATTTGTCGAATGTATTCGAATAAAATATAAAAGTACTTCGATTTTGTCTAAGAATTCCGTCATTCAACTGGGTCGTATATTAGTTTAAACTTTTATTTGTCGAATGTATTCGAATAAAATATAAAAGTACTTCGATTTTGTCTAAGAATTCCGTCATTCAACTGGGTCTAAAAATTAGTTTAAACTTTTATTTGTCGAATGTATTCGAATAAAATATAAAAGTACTTCGATTTTGTCTAAGAATTCCGTCATTCAACTGGGTCGTATATTAGTTTAAACTTTTATTTGTCGAATGTATTCGAATAAAATATAAAAGTCTTCGATTTTGTCTAAGAATTCCGTCATTCAACTGGGTCGTATATTAGTTTAAACTTTTATTTGTCGAATATATTCGAATAAAATATAAAAGTACTTCGATTTTGTCTAAGAATTCCGTCATTCAACTGGGTCGTATATTAGTTTAAACTTTTATTTGTCGAATGTATTCGAATAAAATATAAAAGTACTTCGATTTTGAATAAGAATTCCGTCATTCAACTGGGTCGTATATTAGTTTAAACTTTTATTTGTCGAATGTATTCGAATAAAATATAAAAGTACTTCGATTTTGTCTAAGAATTCCGTCATTCAACTGGGTCGTATATTAGTTTAAACTTTTATTTGTCGAATGTATTCGAATAAAATATAAAAGTACTTCGATTTTGTCTAAGAATTCCGTCATTCAACTGGGTCTAAAAATTAGTTTAAACTTTTATTTGTCGAATGTATTCGAATAAAATATAAAAGTACTTCGATTTTGTCTAAGAATTCCGTCATTCAACTGGGTCGTATATTAGTTTAAACTTTTATTTGTCGAATGTATTCGAATAAAATATAAAAGTCTTCGATTTTGTCTAAGAATTCCGTCATTCAACTGGGTCGTATATTAGTTTAAACTTTTATTTGTCGAATATATTCGAATAAAATATAAAAGTACTTCGATTTTGTCTAAGAATTCCGTCATTCAACTGGGTCGTATATTAGTTTAAACTTTTATTTGTCGAATGTATTCGAATAAAATATAAAAGTACTTCGATTTTGAATAAGAATTCCGTCATTCAACTGGGTCGTATATTAGTTTAAACTTTTATTTGTCGAATGTATTCGAATAAAATATAAAAGTACTTCGATTTTGTCAAAGAATCCGTCATTCAACTGGGTCGTATATTAGTTTAAACTTTTATTTGTCGAATGTATTCGAATAAAATATAAAAGTACTTCGATTTTGTCTAAGAATTCCGTCATTCAACTGGGTCGTATATTAGTTTAAACTTTTATTTGTCGAATGTATTCGAATAAAATATAAAAGTACTTCGATTTTGTCTAAGAATCCGTCATTCAACTGGGTCGTATATTAGTTTAAACTTTTATTTGTCGAATGTATTCGAATAAAATATAAAAGTACTTCGATTTTGTCTAAGAATTCCGTCATTCAACTGGGTCGTATATTAGTTTAAACTTTTATTTGTCGAATGTATTCGAATAAAATATAAAAGTACTTCGATTTTGTCTAAGAATTCCGTCATTTAACTGGGTCGTATATTAGTTTATCTTTTATTTTTTGAATATATTCGAAGAAAATATAAAAGTACTTCGATTTTGTCAAAGAATTACGGCATTTAACTGGGTCGTATATTAGATTATTCTTTTATTTTTTGAATATATTCGAAGAAAATATAAAAGTACTTCGATTTTGTTCTTCGAATATATTCAAATATATGTTCTTCGAATATAGTTCTTCGAATATGTTCTTCGAATATATTCAAAAAATAAAAGAATAATCTACGGCATTTAACTGGGTCGTATATTAGTTTATCTTTTATTTGTCGAATGTATTCGAATAAAATATAAAAGTACTTCGATTTTGTCAAAGAATTACGGCATTAAACTGGGTCGTATATTAGTTTAAACTTTTATTTGTCGAATGTATTCGAATAAAATATAAAAGTACTTCGATTTTGTCTAAGAATTCCGTCATTCAACTGGGTCGTATATTAGTTTAAACTTTTATTTGTCGAATGTATTCGAATAAAATATAAAAGTACTTCGATTTTGTCTAAGAATTCCGTCATTCAACTGGGTCGTATATTAGTTTAAACTTTTATTTGTCGAATGTATTCGAATAAAATATAAAAGTACTTCGATTTTGTCTAAGAATTCCGTCATTCAACTGGGTCGTATATTAGTTTAAACTTTTATTTGTCGAATGTATTCGAATAAAATATAAAAGTACTTCGATTTTGTCTAAGAATTCCGTCATTCAACTGGGTCGTATATTAGTTTAAACTTTTATTTGTCGAATGTATTCGAATAAAATATAAAAGTACTTCGATTTTGTCTAAGAATTCCGTCATTAAACTGGGTCGTATATTAGTTTAAACTTTTATTTGTCGAATGTATTCGAATAAAATATAAAAGTACTTCGATTTTGTCTAAGAATTCCGTCATTCAACTGGGTCGTATATTAGTTTAAACTTTTATTTGTCGAATGTATTCGAATAAAATATAAAAGTACTTCGATTTTGTCTAAGAATTCCGTCATTCAACTGGGTCGTATATTAGTTTATCTTTTATTTTTTGAATATATTCGAAGAAAATATAAAAGTACTTCGATTTTGTCAAAGAATTACGGCATTTAACTGGGTCGTATATTAGTTTAAACTTTTATTTGTCGAATGTATTCGAATAAAATATAAAAGTACTTAGATTTTGGCTAAGAATTCCGTCATTAAACTGGGTCGTATATTAGTTTAACTTTTATTTGTCGAATGTATTCGAATAAAATATAAAAGTACTTCGATTTTGTCTAAGAATTCCGTCATTCAACTGGGTCGTATATTAGTTTAAACTTTTATTTGTCGAATGTATTCGAATAAAATATAAAAGTACTTCGATTTTGTCTAAGAATTCCGTCATTCAACTGGGTCGTATATTAGTTTAAACTTTTATTTGTCGAATGTATTCGAATAAAATATAAAAGTACTTCGATTTTGTCTAAGAATTCCGTCATTCAACTGGGTCGTATATTAGTTTAAACTTTTATTTGTCGAATGTATTCGAATAAAATATAAAAGTACTTCGATTTTGTCTAAGAATTCCGTCATTCAACTGGGTCGTATATTAGTTTAAACTTTTATTTGTCGAATGTATTCGAATAAAATATAAAAGTACTTCGATTTTGTCAAAGAATTACGGCATTAAACTGGGTCGTATATTAGTTTAAACTTTTATTTGTCGAATGTATTCGAATAAAATATAAAAGTACTTCGATTTTGTCTAAGAATTCCGTCATTCAACTGGGTCGTATATTAGTTTAAACTTTTATTTGTCGAATGTATTCGAATAAAATATAAAAGTACTTCGATTTTGTCTAAGAATTCCGTCATTCAACTGGGTCTAAAAATTAGTTTAAACTTTTATTTGTCGAATGTATTCGAATAAAATATAAAAGTACTTCGATTTTGTCTAAGAATTCCGTCATTCAACTGGGTCGTATATTAGTTTAAACTTTTATTTGTCGAATGTATTCGAATAAAATATAAAAGTACTTCGATTTTGTCTAAGAATTCCGTCATTCAACTGGGTCGTATATTAGTTTAAACTTTTATTTGTCGAATGTATTCGAATAAAATATAAAAGTACTTCGATTTTGTCTAAGAATTCCGTCATTCAACTGGGTCGTATATTAGTTTAAACTTTTATTTGTCGAATGTATTCGAATAAAATATAAAAGTACTTCGATTTTGTCTAAGAATTCCGTCATTCAACTGGGTCGTATATTAGTTTATCTTTTATTTTTTGAATATATTCGAAGAAAATATAAAAGTACTTCGATTTTGTCAAAGAATTACGGCATTTAACTGGGTCGTATATTAGTTTAAACTTTTATTTGTCGAATGTATTCGAATAAAATATAAAAGTACTTAGATTTTGGCTAAGAATTCCGTCATTAAACTGGGTCGTATATTAGTTTAACTTTTATTTGTCGAATGTATTCGAATAAAATATAAAAGTACTTCGATTTTGTCTAAGAATTCCGTCATTCAACTGGGTCGTATATTAGTTTAAACTTTTATTTGTCGAATGTATTCGAATAAAATATAAAAGTACTTCGATTTTGTCTAAGAATTCCGTCATTCAACTGGGTCGTATATTAGTTTAAACTTTTATTTGTCGAATGTATTCGAATAAAATATAAAAGTACTTCGATTTTGTCTAAGAATTCCGTCATTCAACTGGGTCGTATATTAGTTTAAACTTTTATTTGTCGAATGTATTCGAATAAAATATAAAAGTACTTCGATTTTGTCTAAGAATTCCGTCATTCAACTGGGTCGTATATTAGTTTAAACTTTTATTTGTCGAATGTATTCGAATAAAATATAAAAGTACTTCGATTTTGTCTAAGAATTCCGTCATTCAACTGGGTCGTATATTAGTTTAAACTTTTATTTGTCGAATGTATTCGAATAAAATATAAAAGTACTTCGATTTTGTCTAAGAATTCCGTCATTCAACTGGGTCTAAAAATTAGTTTAAACTTTTATTTGTCGAATGTATTCGAATAAAATATAAAAGTACTTCGATTTTGTCTAAGAATTCCGTCATTCAACTGGGTCGTATATTAGTTTAAACTTTTATTTGTCGAATGTATTCGAATAAAATATAAAAGTACTTCGATTTTGTCTAAGAATTCCGTCATTCAACTGGGTCGTATATTAGTTTAAACTTTTATTTGTCGAATGTATTCGAATAAAATATAAAAGTACTTCGATTTTGTCTAAGAATTCCGTCATTCAACTGGGTCGTATATTAGTTTAAACTTTTATTTGTCGAATGTATTCGAATAAAATATAAAAGTACTTCGATTTTGTCTAAGAATTCCGTCATTCAACTGGGTCGTATATTAGTTTAAACTTTTATTTGTCGAATGTATTCGAATAAAATATAAAAGTACTTCGATTTTGTCTAAGAATTCCGTCATTCAACTGGGTCGTATATTAGTTTAAACTTTTATTTGTCGAATGTATTCGAATAAAATATAAAAGTACTTCGATTTTGTCTAAGAATTCCGTCATTAAACTGGGTCGTATATTAGTTTAAACTTTTATTTGTCGAATGTATTCGAATAAAATATAAAAGTACTTCGATTTTGTCTAAGAATTCCGTCATTCAACTGGGTCGTATATTAGTTTAAACTTTTATTTGTCGAATGTATTCGAATAAAATATAAAAGTACTTCGATTTTGTCTAAGAATTCCGTCATTCAACTGGGTCGTATATTAGTTTAAACTTTTATTTGTCGAATGTATTCGAATAAAATATAAAAGTACTTCGATTTTGTCTAAGAATTCCGTCATTCAACTGGGTCGTATATTAGTTTAAACTTTTATTTGTCGAATGTATTCGAATAAAATATAAAAGTACTTCGATTTTGTCAAAGAATTACGGCATTAAACTGGGTCGTATATTAGTTTAAACTTTTATTTGTCGAATGTATTCGAATAAAATATAAAAGTACTTCGATTTTGTCTAAGAATTCCGTCATTCAACTGGGTCGTATATTAGTTTAAACTTTTATTTGTCGAATGTATTCGAATAAAATATAAAAGTACTTCGATTTTGTCTAAGAATTCCGTCATTCAACTGGGTCTAAAATTACGTTTAAACTTTTATTTGTCGAATGTATTCGAATAAAATATAAAAGTACTTCGATTTTGTCTAAGAATTCCGTCATTCAACTGGGTCGTATATTAGTTTAAACTTTTATTTGTCGAATGTATTCGAATAAAATATAAAAGTACTTCGATTTTGTCTAAGAATTCCGTCATTCAACTGGGTCGTATATTAGTTTAAACTTTTATTTGTCGAATGTATTCGAATAAAATATAAAAGTACTTCGATTTTGTCTAAGAATTCCGTCATTCAACTGGGTCGTATATTAGTTTAAACTTTTATTTGTCGAATGTATTCGAATAAAATATAAAAGTACTTCGATTTTGTCTAAGAATTCCGTCATTCAACTGGGTCGTATATTAGTTTAAACTTTTATTTGTCGAATGTATTCGAATAAAATATAAAAGTACTTCGATTTTGTCTAAGAATTCCGTCATTAAACTGGGTCGTATATTAGTTTAAACTTTTATTTGTCGAATGTATTCGAATAAAATATAAAAGTACTTCGATTTTGTCTAAGAATTCCGTCATTCAACTGGGTCGTATATTAGTTTAAACTTTTATTTGTCGAATGTATTCGAATAAAATATAAAAGTACTTCGATTTTGTCTAAGAATTCCGTCATTCAACTGGGTCGTATATTAGTTTATCTTTTATTTTTTGAATATATTCGAAGAAAATATAAAAGTACTTCGATTTTGTCAAAGAATTACGGCATTTAACTGGGTCGTATATTAGTTTAAACTTTTATTTGTCGAATGTATTCGAATAAAATATAAAAGTACTTAGATTTTGGCTAAGAATTCCGTCATTAAACTGGGTCGTATATTAGTTTAACTTTTATTTGTCGAATGTATTCGAATAAAATATAAAAGTACTTCGATTTTGTCTAAGAATTCCGTCATTCAACTGGGTCGTATATTAGTTTAAACTTTTATTTGTCGAATGTATTCGAATAAAATATAAAAGTACTTCGATTTTGTCTAAGAATTCCGTCATTCAACTGGGTCGTATATTAGTTTAAACTTTTATTTGTCGAATGTATTCGAATAAAATATAAAAGTACTTCGATTTTGTCTAAGAATTCCGTCATTCAACTGGGTCGTATATTAGTTTATCTTTTATTTTTTGAATATATTCGAAGAAAATATAAAAGTACTTCGATTTTGTCAAAGAATTACGGCATTTAACTGGGTCGTATATTAGTTTAAACTTTTATTTGTCGAATGTATTCGAATAAAATATAAAAGTACTTAGATTTTGGCTAAGAATTCCGTCATTAAACTGGGTCGTATATTAGTTTAACTTTTATTTGTCGAATGTATTCGAATAAAATATAAAAGTACTTCGATTTTGTCTAAGAATTCCGTCATTCAACTGGGTCGTATATTAGTTTAAACTTTTATTTGTCGAATGTATTCGAATAAAATATAAAAGTACTTCGATTTTGTCTAAGAATTCCGTCATTCAACTGGGTCGTATATTAGTTTAAACTTTTATTTGTCGAATGTATTCGAATAAAATATAAAAGTACTTCGATTTTGTCTAAGAATTCCGTCATTCAACTGGGTCGTATATTAGTTTAAACTTTTATTTGTCGAATGAAAAAAAAAAAAAAAAAAAAATTTTTATTAAAAAAAAAAAAAAAAAAAAAAAAAAAAAAAAAAAAAAAACTTTTATTTTTTTTTTTTTTAAAAAAAAAACTTTTATATATAAAAGTACTTCGATTTTGTCTAAGAATTCCGTCATTCAACTGGGTCGTATATTAGTTTAAACTTTTATTTGTCGAATGTATTCGAATAAAATATAAAAGTACTTCGATTTTGTCTAAGAATTCCGTCATTCAACTGGGTCGTATATTAGTTTAAACTTTTATTTGTCGAATGTATTCGAATAAAATATAAAAGTACTTAGATTTTGTCTAAGAATTCCGTCATTCAACTGGGTCGTATATTAGTTTAAACTTTTATTTGTCAAATGCATTCGAATAAAATATAAAAGTACTTCGATTTTGTCTAAGAATTACGGCATTAAACTGGGTCGTATATTAGTTTAAACTTTTATTTGTCGAATGTATTCGAATAAAATATAAAAGTACTTCGATTTTGTCTAAGAATTCCGTCATTCAACTGGGTCGTATATTAGTTTAAACTTTTATTTGTCGAATGTATTCGAATAAAATATAAAAGTACTTCGATTTTGTCTAAGAATTCCGTCATTCAACTGGGTCTAAAAATTAGTTTAAACTTTTATTTGTCGAATGTATTCGAATAAAATATAAAAGTACTTCGATTTTGTCTAAGAATTCCGTCATTCAACTGGGTCGTATATTAGTTTAAACTTTTATTTGTCGAATGTATTCGAATAAAATATAAAAGTACTTCGATTTTGTCTAAGAATTCCGTCATTCAACTGGGTCGTATATTAGTTTAAACTTTTATTTGTCGAATGTATTCGAATAAAATATAAAAGTACTTCGATTTTGTCTAAGAATTCCGTCATTCAACTGGGTCGTATATTAGTTTAAACTTTTATTTGTCGAATGTATTCGAATAAAATATAAAAGTACTTCGATTTTGTCTAAGAATTCCGTCATTCAACTGGGTCGTATATTAGTTTAAACTTTTATTTGTCGAATGTATTCGAATAAAATATAAAAGTACTTCGATTTTGTCTAAGAATTCCGTCATTAAACTGGGTCGTATATTAGTTTAAACTTTTATTTGTCGAATGTATTCGAATAAAATATAAAAGTACTTCGATTTTGTCTAAGAATTCCGTCATTAAACTGGGTCGTATATTAGTTTAAACTTTTATTTGTCGAATGTATTCGAATAAAATATAAAAGTACTTCGATTTTGTCTAAGAATTCCGTCATTCAACTGGGTCGTATATTAGTTTAAACTTTTATTTGTCGAATGTATTCGAATAAAATATAAAAGTACTTCGATTTTGTCTAAGAATTCCGTCATTCAACTGGGTCGTATATTAGTTTATCTTTTATTTTTTGAATATATTCGAAGAAAATATAAAAGTACTTCGATTTTGTCTAAGAATTCCGTCATTCAACTGGGTCTAAAAATTAGTTTAAACTTTTATTTGTCGAATGTATTCGAATAAAATATAAAAGTACTTCGATTTTGTCTAAGAATTCCGTCATTCAACTGGGTCGTATATTAGTTTAAACTTTTATTTGTCGAATGTATTCGAATAAAATATAAAAGTACTTCGATTTTGTCTAAGAATTCCGTCATTCAACTGGGTCGTATATTAGTTTATCTTTTATTTTTTGAATATATTCGAAGAAAATATAAAAGTACTTCGATTTTGTCAAAGAATTACGGCATTTAACTGGGTCGTATATTAGTTTAAACTTTTATTTGTCGAATGTATTCGAATAAAATATAAAAGTACTTAGATTTTGGCTAAGAATTCCGTCATTAAACTGGGTCGTATATTAGTTTAACTTTTATTTGTCGAATGTATTCGAATAAAATATAAAAGTACTTCGATTTTGTCTAAGAATTCCGTCATTCAACTGGGTCGTATATTAGTTTAAACTTTTATTTGTCGAATGTATTCGAATAAAATATAAAAGTACTTCGATTTTGTCTAAGAATTCCGTCATTCAACTGGGTCGTATATTAGTTTAAACTTTTATTTGTCGAATGTATTCGAATAAAATATAAAAGTACTTCGATTTTGTCTAAGAATTCCGTCATTCAACTGGGTCGTATATTAGTTTAAACTTTTATTTGTCGAATGTATTCGAATAAAATATAAAAGTACTTCGATTTTGTCTAAGAATTCCGTCATTCAACTGGGTCGTATATTAGTTTAAACTTTTATTTGTCGAATGTATTCGAATAAAATATAAAAGTACTTCGATTTTGTCTAAGAATTCCGTCATTCAACTGGGTCGTATATTAGTTTAACTTTTATTTGTCGAATGTATTCGAATAAAATATAAAAGTACTTCGATTTTGTCTAAGAATTCCGTCATTCAACTGGGTCGTATATTAGTTTAAACTTTTATTTGTCGAATGTATTCGAATAAAATATAAAAGTACTTCGATTTTGTCTAAGAATTCCGTCATTCAACTGGGTCGTATATTAGTTTAAACTTTTATTTGTCGAATGTATTCGAATAAAATATAAAAGTACTTCGATTTTGTCTAAGAATTCCGTCATTCAACTGGGTCGTATATTAGTTTAAACTTTTATTTGTCGAATGAAAAAAAAAAAAAAAAAAAACTTTTATTTGAAAAAAAAAAAAAAAAAAAAAAAAAAAAAAAAAAAAAAAAAAATTTTATTTTTTTTTTTTTTTAAAAAAAAAAACTTTTATATATAAAAGTACTTCGATTTTGTCTAAGAATTCCGTCATTCAACTGGGTCGTATATTAGTTTAAACTTTTATTTGTCGAATGTATTCGAATAAAATATAAAAGTACTTCGATTTTGTCTAAGAATTCCGTCATTCAACTGGGTCGTATATTAGTTTAAACTTTTATTTGTCGAATGTATTCGAATAAAATATAAAAGTACTTAGATTTTGTCTAAGAATTCCGTCATTCAACTGGGTCGTATATTAGTTTAAACTTTTATTTGTCAAATGCATTCGAATAAAATATAAAAGTACTTCGATTTTGTCTAAGAATTACGGCATTAAACTGGGTCGTATATTAGTTTAAACTTTTATTTGTCGAATGTATTCGAATAAAATATAAAAGTACTTCGATTTTGTCTAAGAATTCCGTCATTCAACTGGGTCGTATATTAGTTTAAACTTTTATTTGTCGAATGTATTCGAATAAAATATAAAAGTACTTCGATTTTGTCTAAGAATTCCGTCATTCAACTGGGTCTAAAAATTAGTTTAAACTTTTATTTGTCGAATGTATTCGAATAAAATATAAAAGTACTTCGATTTTGTCTAAGAATTCCGTCATTCAACTGGGTCGTATATTAGTTTAAACTTTTATTTGTCGAATGTATTCGAATAAAATATAAAAGTACTTCGATTTTGTCTAAGAATTCCGTCATTCAACTGGGTCGTATATTAGTTTAAACTTTTATTTGTCGAATGTATTCGAATAAAATATAAAAGTACTTCGATTTTGTCTAAGAATTCCGTCATTCAACTGGGTCGTATATTAGTTTAAACTTTTATTTGTCGAATGTATTCGAATAAAATATAAAAGTACTTCGATTTTGTCTAAGAATTCCGTCATTCAACTGGGTCGTATATTAGTTTAAACTTTTATTTGTCGAATGTATTCGAATAAAATATAAAAGTACTTCGATTTTGTCTAAGAATTCCGTCATTAAACTGGGTCGTATATTAGTTTAAACTTTTATTTGTCGAATGTATTCGAATAAAATATAAAAGTACTTCGATTTTGTCTAAGAATTCCGTCATTAAACTGGGTCGTATATTAGTTTAAACTTTTATTTGTCGAATGTATTCGAATAAAATATAAAAGTACTTCGATTTTGTCTAAGAATTCCGTCATTCAACTGGGTCGTATATTAGTTTAAACTTTTATTTGTCGAATGTATTCGAATAAAATATAAAAGTACTTCGATTTTGTCTAAGAATTCCGTCATTCAACTGGGTCGTATATTAGTTTATCTTTTATTTTTTGAATATATTCGAAGAAAATATAAAAGTACTTCGATTTTGTCTAAGAATTCCGTCATTCAACTGGGTCTAAAAATTAGTTTAAACTTTTATTTGTCGAATGTATTCGAATAAAATATAAAAGTACTTCGATTTTGTCTAAGAATTCCGTCATTCAACTGGGTCGTATATTAGTTTAAACTTTTATTTGTCGAATGTATTCGAATAAAATATAAAAGTACTTCGATTTTGTCTAAGAATTCCGTCATTCAACTGGGTCGTATATTAGTTTATCTTTTATTTTTTGAATATATTCGAAGAAAATATAAAAGTACTTCGATTTTGTCAAAGAATTACGGCATTTAACTGGGTCGTATATTAGTTTAAACTTTTATTTGTCGAATGTATTCGAATAAAATATAAAAGTACTTAGATTTTGGCTAAGAATTCCGTCATTAAACTGGGTCGTATATTAGTTTAACTTTTATTTGTCGAATGTATTCGAATAAAATATAAAAGTACTTCGATTTTGTCTAAGAATTCCGTCATTCAACTGGGTCGTATATTAGTTTAAACTTTTATTTGTCGAATGTATTCGAATAAAATATAAAAGTACTTCGATTTTGTCTAAGAATTCCGTCATTCAACTGGGTCGTATATTAGTTTAAACTTTTATTTGTCGAATGTATTCGAATAAAATATAAAAGTACTTCGATTTTGTCTAAGAATTCCGTCATTCAACTGGGTCGTATATTAGTTTAAACTTTTATTTGTCGAATGTATTCGAATAAAATATAAAAGTACTTCGATTTTGTCTAAGAATTCCGTCATTCAACTGGGTCGTATATTAGTTTAAACTTTTATTTGTCGAATGTATTCGAATAAAATATAAAAGTACTTCGATTTTGTCTAAGAATTCCGTCATTCAACTGGGTCGTATATTAGTTTAAACTTTTATTTGTCGAATGTATTCGAATAAAATATAAAAGTACTTCGATTTTGTCTAAGAATTCCGTCATTCAACTGGGTCTAAAAATTAGTTTAAACTTTTATTTGTCGAATGTATTCGAATAAAATATAAAAGTACTTCGATTTTGTCTAAGAATTCCGTCATTCAACTGGGTCGTATATTAGTTTAAACTTTTATTTGTCGAATGTATTCGAATAAAATATAAAAGTACTTCGATTTTGTCTAAGAATTCCGTCATTCAACTGGGTCGTATATTAGTTTAAACTTTTATTTGTCGAATGTATTCGAATAAAATATAAAAGTACTTCGATTTTGTCTAAGAATTCCGTCATTCAACTGGGTCGTATATTAGTTTAAACTTTTATTTGTCGAATGTATTCGAATAAAATATAAAAGTACTTCGATTTTGTCTAAGAATTCCGTCATTCAACTGGGTCGTATATTAGTTTAAACTTTTATTTGTCGAATGTATTCGAATAAAATATAAAAGTACTTCGATTTTGTCTAAGAATTCCGTCATTCAACTGGGTCGTATATTAGTTTAAACTTTTATTTGTCGAATGTATTCGAATAAAATATAAAAGTACTTCGATTTTGTCTAAGAATTCCGTCATTAAACTGGGTCGTATATTAGTTTAAACTTTTATTTGTCGAATGTATTCGAATAAAATATAAAAGTACTTCGATTTTGTCTAAGAATTCCGTCATTCAACTGGGTCGTATATTAGTTTAAACTTTTATTTGTCGAATGTATTCGAATAAAATATAAAAGTACTTCGATTTTGTCTAAGAATTCCGTCATTCAACTGGGTCGTATATTAGTTTAAACTTTTATTTGTCGAATGTATTCGAATAAAATATAAAAGTACTTCGATTTTGTCTAAGAATTCCGTCATTCAACTGGGTCGTATATTAGTTTAAACTTTTATTTGTCGAATGTATTCGAATAAAATATAAAAGTACTTCGATTTTGTCAAAGAATTACGGCATTAAACTGGGTCGTATATTAGTTTAAACTTTTATTTGTCGAATGTATTCGAATAAAATATAAAAGTACTTCGATTTTGTCTAAGAATTCCGTCATTCAACTGGGTCGTATATTAGTTTAAACTTTTATTTGTCGAATGTATTCGAATAAAATATAAAAGTACTTCGATTTTGTCTAAGAATTCCGTCATTCAACTGGGTCTAAAAATTAGTTTAAACTTTTATTTGTCGAATGTATTCGAATAAAATATAAAAGTACTTCGATTTTGTCTAAGAATTCCGTCATTCAACTGGGTCGTATATTAGTTTAAACTTTTATTTGTCGAATGTATTCGAATAAAATATAAAAGTACTTCGATTTTGTCTAAGAATTCCGTCATTCAACTGGGTCGTATATTAGTTTAAACTTTTATTTGTCGAATGTATTCGAATAAAATATAAAAGTACTTCGATTTTGTCTAAGAATTCCGTCATTCAACTGGGTCGTATATTAGTTTAAACTTTTATTTGTCGAATGTATTCGAATAAAATATAAAAGTACTTCGATTTTGTCTAAGAATTCCGTCATTCAACTGGGTCGTATATTAGTTTAAACTTTTATTTGTCGAATGTATTCGAATAAAATATAAAAGTACTTCGATTTTGTCTAAGAATTCCGTCATTAAACTGGGTCGTATATTAGTTTAAACTTTTATTTGTCGAATGTATTCGAATAAAATATAAAAGTACTTCGATTTTGTCTAAGAATTCCGTCATTCAACTGGGTCGTATATTAGTTTAAACTTTTATTTGTCGAATGTATTCGAATAAAATATAAAAGTACTTCGATTTTGTCTAAGAATTCCGTCATTCAACTGGGTCGTATATTAGTTTATCTTTTATTTTTTGAATATATTCGAAGAAAATATAAAAGTACTTCGATTTTGTCAAAGAATTACGGCATTTAACTGGGTCGTATATTAGTTTAAACTTTTATTTGTCGAATGTATTCGAATAAAATATAAAAGTACTTAGATTTTGGCTAAGAATTCCGTCATTAAACTGGGTCGTATATTAGTTTAACTTTTATTTGTCGAATGTATTCGAATAAAATATAAAAGTACTTCGATTTTGTCTAAGAATTCCGTCATTCAACTGGGTCGTATATTAGTTTAAACTTTTATTTGTCGAATGTATTCGAATAAAATATAAAAGTACTTCGATTTTGTCTAAGAATTCCGTCATTCAACTGGGTCGTATATTAGTTTAAACTTTTATTTGTCGAATGTATTCGAATAAAATATAAAAGTACTTCGATTTTGTCTAAGAATTCCGTCATTCAACTGGGTCGTATATTAGTTTAAACTTTTATTTGTCGAATGTATTCGAATAAAATATAAAAGTACTTCGATTTTGTCTAAGAATTCCGTCATTCAACTGGGTCGTATATTAGTTTAAACTTTTATTTGTCGAATGTATTCGAATAAAATATAAAAGTACTTCGATTTTGTCTAAGAATTCCGTCATTCAACTGGGTCGTATATTAGTTTAAACTTTTATTTGTCGAATGTATTCGAATAAAATATAAAAGTACTTCGATTTTGTCTAAGAATTCCGTCATTCAACTGGGTCTAAAAATTAGTTTAAACTTTTATTTGTCGAATGTATTCGAATAAAATATAAAAGTACTTCGATTTTGTCTAAGAATTCCGTCATTCAACTGGGTCGTATATTAGTTTAAACTTTTATTTGTCGAATGTATTCGAATAAAATATAAAAGTACTTCGATTTTGTCTAAGAATTCCGTCATTCAACTGGGTCGTATATTAGTTTAAACTTTTATTTGTCGAATGTATTCGAATAAAATATAAAAGTACTTCGATTTTGTCTAAGAATTCCGTCATTCAACTGGGTCGTATATTAGTTTAAACTTTTATTTGTCGAATGTATTCGAATAAAATATAAAAGTACTTCGATTTTGTCTAAGAATTCCGTCATTCAACTGGGTCGTATATTAGTTTAAACTTTTATTTGTCGAATGTATTCGAATAAAATATAAAAGTACTTCGATTTTGTCTAAGAATTCCGTCATTCAACTGGGTCGTATATTAGTTTAAACTTTTATTTGTCGAATGTATTCGAATAAAATATAAAAGTACTTCGATTTTGTCTAAGAATTCCGTCATTAAACTGGGTCGTATATTAGTTTAAACTTTTATTTGTCGAATGTATTCGAATAAAATATAAAAGTACTTCGATTTTGTCTAAGAATTCCGTCATTTAACTGGGTCGTATATTAGTTTATCTTTTATTTTTTGAATATATTCGAAGAAAATATAAAAGTACTTCGATTTTGTCAAAGAATTACGGCATTTAACTGGGTCGTATATTAGTTTAAACTTTTATTTGTCGAATGTATTCGAATAAAATATAAAAGTACTTCGATTTTGTCTAAGAATTCCGTCATTCAACTGGGTCGTATATTAGTTTAAACTTTTATTTGTCGAATGTATTCGAATAAAATATAAAAGTACTTCGATTTTGTCTAAGAATACCGTCATTCAACTGGGTCGTATATTAGTTTAACTTTTATTTGTCGAATGTATTCGAATAAAATATAAAAGTACTTAGATTTTGTCTAAGAATTCCGGCATTCAACTTGGTCGTATATTAGTTTAAACTTTTATTTGTCGAATGTATTCGAATAAAATATAAAAGTACTTAGATTTTGTCTAAGAATTCCGTCATTCAACTGGGTCGTATATTAGTTTAAACTTTTATTTGTCAAATGCATTCGAATAAAATATAAAAGTACTTCGATTTTGTCTAAGAATTCCGTCATTAAACTGGGTCGTATATTAGTTTATCTTTTATTTTTTGAATATATTCGAAGAAAATATAAAAGTACTTCGATTTTGTCAAAGAATTACGGCATTTAACTGGGTCGTATATTAGTTTAAACTTTTATTTGTCGAATGTATTCGAATAAAATATAAAAGTACTTCGATTTTGTCTAAGAATTCCGTCATTCATCTGGGTCGTATATTAGTTTAAACTTTTATTTGTCGAATGTATTCGAATAAAATATAAAAGTACTTCGATTTTGTCTAAGAATTCCGTCATTCAACTGGGTCGTATATTAGTTTAAACTTTTATTTGTCGAATGTATTCGAATAAAATATAAAAGTACTTCGATTTTGTCTAAGAATTCCGTCATTCAACTGGGTCGTATATTAGTTTAAACTTTTATTTGTCGAATGTATTCGAATAAAATATAAAAGTACTTCGATTTTGTCTAAGAATTCCGTCATTCAACTGGGTCTAAAAATTAGTTTAAACTTTTATTTGTCGAATGTATTCGAATAAAATATAAAAGTACTTCGATTTTGTCTAAGAATTCCGTCATTAAACTGGGTCGTATATTAGTTTAACTTTTATTTGTCGAATGTATTCGAATAAAATATAAAAGTACTTCGATTTTGTCTAAGAATTCCGTCATTCAACTGGGTCGTATATTAGTTTAAACTTTTATTTGTCGAATGTATTCGAATAAAATATAAAAGTACTTCGATTTTGTCTAAGAATTCCGTCATTCAACTGGGTCGTATATTAGTTTAAACTTTTATTTGTCGAATGTATTCGAATAAAATATAAAAGTACTTCGATTTTGTCTAAGAATTCCGTCATTCAACTGGGTCGTATATTAGTTTAAACTTTTATTTGTCGAATGTATTCGAATAAAATATAAAAGTACTTCGATTTTGTCTAAGAATTCCGTCATTCAACTGGGTCGTATATTAGTTTAAACTTTTATTTGTCGAATGTATTCGAATAAAATATAAAAGTACTTCGATTTTGTCAAAGAATTACGGCATTAAACTGGGTCGTATATTAGTTTAAACTTTTATTTGTCGAATGTATTCGAATAAAATATAAAAGTACTTCGATTTTGTCTAAGAATTCCGTCATTCAACTGGGTCGTATATTAGTTTAAACTTTTATTTGTCGAATGTATTCGAATAAAATATAAAAGTACTTCGATTTTGTCTAAGAATTCCGTCATTCAACTGGGTCTAAAAATTAGTTTAAACTTTTATTTGTCGAATGTATTCGAATAAAATATAAAAGTACTTCGATTTTGTCTAAGAATTCCGTCATTCAACTGGGTCGTATATTAGTTTAAACTTTTATTTGTCGAATGTATTCGAATAAAATATAAAAGTACTTCGATTTTGTCTAAGAATTCCGTCATTCAACTGGGTCGTATATTAGTTTAAACTTTTATTTGTCGAATGTATTCGAATAAAATATAAAAGTACTTCGATTTTGTCTAAGAATTCCGTCATTCAACTGGGTCGTATATTAGTTTAAACTTTTATTTGTCGAATGTATTCGAATAAAATATAAAAGTACTTCGATTTTGTCTAAGAATTCCGTCATTCAACTGGGTCGTATATTAGTTTAAACTTTTATTTGTCGAATGTATTCGAATAAAATATAAAAGTACTTCGATTTTGTCTAAGAATTCCGTCATTAAACTGGGTCGTATATTAGTTTAAACTTTTATTTGTCGAATGTATTCGAATAAAATATAAAAGTACTTCGATTTTGTCTAAGAATTCCGTCATTCAACTGGGTCGTATATTAGTTTAAACTTTTATTTGTCGAATGTATTCGAATAAAATATAAAAGTACTTCGATTTTGTCTAAGAATTCCGTCATTCAACTGGGTCGTATATTAGTTTATCTTTTATTTTTTGAATATATTCGAAGAAAATATAAAAGTACTTCGATTTTGTCAAAGAATTACGGCATTTAACTGGGTCGTATATTAGTTTAAACTTTTATTTGTCGAATGTATTCGAATAAAATATAAAAGTACTTAGATTTTGGCTAAGAATTCCGTCATTAAACTGGGTCGTATATTAGTTTAACTTTTATTTGTCGAATGTATTCGAATAAAATATAAAAGTACTTCGATTTTGTCTAAGAATTCCGTCATTCAACTGGGTCGTATATTAGTTTAAACTTTTATTTGTCGAATGTATTCGAATAAAATATAAAAGTACTTCGATTTTGTCTAAGAATTCCGTCATTCAACTGGGTCGTATATTAGTTTAAACTTTTATTTGTCGAATGTATTCGAATAAAATATAAAAGTACTTCGATTTTGTCTAAGAATTCCGTCATTCAACTGGGTCGTATATTAGTTTAAACTTTTATTTGTCGAATGTATTCGAATAAAATATAAAAGTACTTCGATTTTGTCTAAGAATTCCGTCATTCAACTGGGTCGTATATTAGTTTAAACTTTTATTTGTCGAATGTATTCGAATAAAATATAAAAGTACTTCGATTTTGTCAAAGAATTACGGCATTAAACTGGGTCGTATATTAGTTTAAACTTTTATTTGTCGAATGTATTCGAATAAAATATAAAAGTACTTCGATTTTGTCTAAGAATTCCGTCATTCAACTGGGTCGTATATTAGTTTAAACTTTTATTTGTCGAATGTATTCGAATAAAATATAAAAGTACTTCGATTTTGTCTAAGAATTCCGTCATTCAACTGGGTCGTATATTAGTTTAAACTTTTATTTGTCGAATGTATTCGAATAAAATATAAAAGTACTTCGATTTTGTCTAAGAATTCCGTCATTCAACTGGGTCGTATATTAGTTTAAACTTTTATTTGTCGAATGTATTCGAATAAAATATAAAAGTACTTCGATTTTGTCTAAGAATTCCGTCATTCAACTGGGTCGTATATTAGTTTAAACTTTTATTTGTCGAATGTATTCGAATAAAATATAAAAGTACTTCGATTTTGTCTAAGAATTCCGTCATTCAACTGGGTCGTATATTAGTTTAAACTTTTATTTGTCGAATGTATTCGAATAAAATATAAAAGTACTTCGATTTTGTCTAAGAATTCCGTCATTAAACTGGGTCGTATATTAGTTTAAACTTTTATTTGTCGAATGTATTCGAATAAAATATAAAAGTACTTCGATTTTGTCTAAGAATTCCGTCATTCAACTGGGTCGTATATTAGTTTAAACTTTTATTTGTCGAATGTATTCGAATAAAATATAAAAGTACTTCGATTTTGTCTAAGAATTCCGTCATTCAACTGGGTCGTATATGTTACGTCCGAAGGTTTAGCCGAGAGACTGGTGTCGACGTGCACAATAATAACAGTTTATCCAAGAGAGAAATGACAATGTAGGCGAAGGGATTGAGATGGAACAGACGAAGGAGATCAGGGACTAGCCGGGCTAGTATGATCCAATTAGACTGACGCTTACAGTGGCTTTTATAGTAGTGTCACCACTACCCAACACCTTCCCCTTTGAAAAGTTTGAGGTTGATTGTTTAGGCATTACAATTTTCAATTTCACAATTTTCAATGCCTCCTCTTTTGACTAGAGGTTTTAATAACTATTTTCAATATAGCTTAAAGCTATCAATACAATCAACAATTTAGCCACAGCGTCTCAGTCTCTACTAATACTCACAACAATAAAAACATGTGGGATGACAATTTTGGGGGCAAAACAAAATTTAAATTACATTACAAGAATTTACAAAATATCACAGTTTGTCATCTTAATCCACATCTTTTTGTTTTTCTTCTTGACTTCTGGTCGTCGACTTCGACAGCGCACACAAAATGTCCAACAGGGCAATCGCACGTCCTTGTTTGATGTTCCTCTTGTTGGTCGCTGTTCCAGAAGTATGTCACGTACACTTTCCATAGTGTTTCGTGACAATTGAATTCTTTTTATTGGAATTTTGAAATTGCAATTTTTTGGACTTACATTCTCTGAACGCCAAATAATTTTTCTTTTCTACAATTTGCAATTTCGAATAATCTTCTTTTCTTTGGAATTTTTTGGACTTACATGCATGTGAACGCCAACAATTTTTTATTCTTTTTCAATTTCCGAATGCTACAATTTTTCAATACTATTTTTCTTCAATAAACTCCTTCAATAGTATTTTACAATTTTTTACAATTCTTCAATGTAGCAATATTTTTCTTCAATTCGGAAATTTGTCGGCTTTTTTGTTTTTGTTTTGTTGTGTGCTTCAGGACTAATAATTTAAGCATTTTAGCTTTCAATTCAGGTATTTCACCTTTCAATTTATGTGTCCATCACGCACTAACAATTCAATTTTTTAATGCCGACAATTTACGACGTCTGTCCACTCACAATTCAATAATCCTTTTCAATAATTGCTTCAAGCAATTTTTTTCCACTTCGCCTACTCTCTTTAGCTACTTGTCTCCTCTGTTGCTGTTGTCGCTCGTTGACGCTCCCGTAGACGAACTTGACTGTTGACGAGCAATTCCGTAGTCGACCGCGCCACTGTTACGTCCGAAGGTTTAGCCGAGAGACTGGTGTCGACGTGCACAATAATAACAGTTTATCCAAGAGAGAAATGACAATGTAGGCGAAGGGATTGAGATGGAACAGACGAAGGAGATCAGGGACTAGCCGGGCTAGTATGATCCAATTAGACTGACGCTTACAGTGGCTTTTATAGTAGTGTCACCACTACCCAACAGTATATTAGTTTAAACTTTTATTTGTCGAATGTATTCGAATAAAATATAAAAGTACTTCGATTTTGTCTAAGAATTCCGCCATTCAACTGGGTCGTATATTAGTTTAAACTTTTATTTGTCGAATGTATTCGAATAAAATATAAAAGTACTTCGATTTTGTCTAAGAATTCCGCCATTCAACTGGGTCGTATATTAGTTTAAACTTTTATTTGTCGAATGTATTCGAATAAAATATAAAAGTACTTCGATTTTGTCTAAGAATTCCGTCATTCAACTGGGTCGTATATTAGTTTAAACTTTTATTTGTCGAATGTATTCGAATAAAATATAAAAGTACTTCGATTTTGTCTAAGAATTCCGTCATTCAACTGGGTCGTATATTAGTTTAAACTTTTATTTGTCGAATGTATTCGAATAAAATATAAAAGTACTTCGATTTTGTCTAAGAATTCCGTCATTCAACTGGGTCGTATATTAGTTTAAACTTTTATTTGTCGAATGTATTCGAATAAAATATAAAAGTACTTCGATTTTGTCTAAGAATTCCGTCATTCAACTGGGTCGTATATTAGTTTAAACTTTTATTTGTCGAATGTATTCGAATAAAATATAAAAGTACTTCGATTTTGTCTAAGAATTCCGTCATTCAACTGGGTCGTATATTAGTTTAAACTTTTATTTGTCGAATGTATTCGAATAAAATATAAAAGTACTTCGATTTTGTCTAAGAATTCCGTCATTCAACTGGGTCGTATGTAAGTTTAAACTTTTATTTGTCGAATGTATTCGAATATAATATAAAAGTACTTCGATTTGTATATGGGTCGTATATTGTCTACGATATCGTAAGTTAATATCGATATAATAAGTACGGATACCACTCTCCAGTCGTATTACCACTCTCCAGTCGTATTACCACTCTCCTGTGGGTCTCCGAAATTCGAAAAGCCATAGGGGGGATTAAGCAATATTTTGGGTGAAAAATTCGATTTTTCGAGTGATAGCTCATTTTAAAGAGCTCCTCGAGCTGAGTAGAATGACATCAAAATCAGCTAGATATCTTGATATTGAGTCAAGATAAAAAGGTTCCAAATGGTCAACGTAAACCTATGAAGCGTAGGCTTGTAAAAAATTTATCCATTTGTAAAATTATATTTTTCATTTATCTTTATCATTACTTATCTTTTCCGTCAATATTAGAAATCTACTTGCAATTCAATCCTCTTATTTTCTTTGCTGAGAATTTTGTTTAACAGTAACGATATTTGTGCTGACCTTAGTTGTTGTGTTTTTTTTAATAAACTGGTTTTTGATTATTAAACGAAAATCATCCGAAATAATAATTAAACATATTTCCTCTATACATTGAAGTATAGTTAAGCTTGTATTGAATAAAGCAGATATAATTATTGAAGTTGTTGTATCTTGCACATTTGCATCAATAATTACATTTAATTTGTACATACATATATACCAAGGGCAAGGAATTAAGCTTACCAAACAAACAGCTAATATTCGAATTCGTTCTTTTTTCGTATTGTCCTCTAAACTTTGCATTTTTCCAGTCTCTATAAATTATGTTTAATATAAAGAAAAACTAATTTAGGAATTCCTAAAAAATGCGGAATCTGTTTGGAGGTTTATGAGATATTAATCAAAATAAAAATGGATAGCTTAAAGCGGAAGGTGTTTTCTCATCAAATTATGGGTATACCCCAACCTACCGCGAGCCCAACCTACCGCCGAGGCTATAACTTCGTTCAAAATTGTCGAATCTGCTTGTCGAATCTGCGAAATTGTCAGCTCGTCGAGGCGTATCGAACCATACCAAGGCGTCCCGGATTCGACAATTCTAAAAGAAGTTATAGCCTCGGCGGTAGGTTGGGCTGCGGTAGGTTGGCCTGCTCCCTCATTGAAAAAATAAAAAAAACCTCCCTCCTCATTGAAAAACCCAGGACACTACGTATAAAGGTGATAAAGATACTAAACAAAACTCGACTTAAGTTTTATGCCTTAATCATTTATTATTTTCAAAAACATACTGTATTCATAAATAAACTTTATCAATACGGCAAAATATAATGGAATTGATAAACATATAGCTGTCAGTATTGGCAAATCACCATACATAAATACTCCCAATGTAAATACACTTTATAATTGTAATTTTAATATATTTTTATATAATTTTTAACCTTAAAATATTATCTTGGGCAATTTGAAATGTATATCCAAAATAAGTTATTGCACTCCATATAATGATAATAAGCCATAAGATTGAAATGATGTATTTAATATTTCTTAAATTATTTATGGTGTTACTACAATTGCGTGTACGCACTTGCAGATGCGACAATAAATGTTTGACTATTGCGCTATTGCGGATATAAGAGTTAAAAAGATAAATATTATTAATAATATTTATCTTTTCTTCTGTAATGACGGCTGACTGTTTCCAATGCGTTTAAAAACTATCCTAATTTCATAAATTTTATATCTGTAAGTGTCATATAAGAAACTGCCCTACACTCCTGTTTTGTCGCATCTCCAAGCAGGAATTTTTGTAATACAAATTAATTGTGTGGTGAAAAATTTTCATGTTCTATCTGAAAAAATATTACTTTTCTTTCCATATTTTTTGATAGCTAAAAGGGAGGAAGACTGCATGGAAGCGATTTAGTGCTAATCCAGTTACATGCACATAGATTGATGTAGTTAAAACAGACGCCAATGGTGATATAAAAAAGTGGCTCCAAAATGATGCCATAAATTGAGGATAATATTGATATATACTAATATAGATTTGAAGGAATTGATATGTTATATTTGCACATGACTTGAAATTTTTATATGATTAAAGATAAAGTTGAATACGTTATAGTAAATAAAGGGTATAATCTCAGCCTGCGGTATAATCATACCGGTCCCACATTAACTCTACCATAAATTCTATGGTAATTCTTCGGTTTACCCCCCCCCCTCCTTTTTCTGACCATTTTTTCATTTTTCCTTCCCTTTTTTTCTTCTCCCTTTTCTTCCCCTTTTTCCTAATTTTTCATGAGGCAAAGTATACTAAAAAGGATTAAATATGTATGTATAAAACTGAGAAATTTCGGGTAAAAATCATTTTCATCATCCTTTAACAAAAATGGAGCAACTAAAAAAGTTTAATATGATCGATTTGGGTATAAAATTGCAATTGGACGATAAAGATTTCGTTGCTTGGCTCGAAGAACTTGGACTTCTTCATGGGAAAAGAACGTGTGAAGCATGTGGTGGCAGAACAACTATACATAAAGGCAAAAATGAACGATATGGAACATGGCGTTGCACAACAAAAAATTGTCGAAAAGAACGAGGGTATCTATGTGGTACATTTTTTGAAGGTTTTTTATGGATTTTTACAACATCTAAATTTATTATCATAAAGGCACACATTTGGAGTTAAAGAAGATATTCCATTTATCCTTTATGTGGGCATATAGATTTAGCGCTTATGAACAACTTGAATTTCATGTTGGAATTGCGAGTGAAGCCATTTGCGATTGGCTCAATTTCTTTCGAGACGTATGTGCCGAGCATTTTATAAGGAACCCGATAATGATTGGAGGAGAAGGTATTTTCAAATATTTTGTAATAACATGTCCGAATTTATAGGAATAATATGCGAAATCGACGAGACGGTTGTCGTCCGTAGAAAATATGGACGAGGTCGAGTACCTTCAAAAAATAATGTGTGGTTATTTGGCGGCGTCGAGAGAAACTCTAAGCATGAAAATTGCTTTTTGACTGTTATAGAGGGGAAGAGGAGCGCCGAGAATCTTATTCCTTTAATTCAGCAACATATCCGTCCACAAACAACAATTTATTCCGATCTTTGGAAGGCATACAATTCAATTCCTAAACTGCCAGAAGGATATATTCATGGAACAGTCAATCATTCAAAAAACTTTGTTAATGACGAAGACCCTGACATACATACGCAGAATATTGAATCAGTTTGGTCTTCGTATAAGCGTAAATTTCGTCATCAAGCTGGAAACACTACAAACACATATATACAACATATTTTCCTGAATTTCTATGGAGAAAAAAATTTGGTGATATTTCACATGTTTTTTATAACTTTTGGTATCATGTTTCTCTTTTTTATCCTTGTGAAAGAAATTAAAAGAAAATAAATTTTCTCATTCTTAAATTTCTCTTTTTAGTATACTTTGCCTCATGAAAAATTAGGAAAAAGGGGAAGAAAAGGGAGAAGAAAAAAAGGGAAGGAAAAATGAAAAAATGGTCAGAAAAAGGAGGGGGGGGGTAAACCGAAGAATTACCAATTCTATAGTAAAGCAGCTGGGATATAGCTATTTCTATCCTTCAGCTAGTGCAAAAGGTTAATCGGCGGCTGGGTGCGAACCAGCATCCTCAGTAGACCTGACTGATGATTATCCATTACACCATACCGGTAATGTAGTGGATAACTGTATGTTTTACACTATTTCTTATAATTTCTCCAAATAACAAAATTGCGAGAAGACTTGTATATTATTTTTACATATTTATATTTAATCATTATTTACTATCGAACTTTTCCATATTAACTATTTAAACGGAAATAGAATGATATTGAGGATTTTATTGAGGGAAATATGTTTAATATAAATTATCAAAACACAAAATACCTTGCTAAATAGAATGAAAAGAGCTGTTCGTTCCTTAGAAAATTTATATAAAGGACGTATTAATATTATGAGAAAAAGGGCACAGATTGTACAAAATGATACAGAAATTACATTTAAATAATTTCTTCTTATATCGAAATTAATTGTCATATTTAAATTTTCTAAAATTAATAATTAAATGGGGCACTTTTTGCGAGAATTAGCAAAGAAAAATATTTTCGAGCTCAAGTATTCTAGTAGATCGTCCTTGCCTTTACTTTCACGATAATATTTTTCTTCTTATACAGGGTGACAAGAATCAGAAATCTTAAGACACGCGTTTGATACTGTATCGACGCAGAAAGTTGGAATCTTTTAAGCTTATAAAATTTATTCTCTATTTAGTTCTTTATTTTATCAAATTTATTTTATATCCGTAGAATATTTTTGATTGAGGTTGTGTAAATAAATACTTCACTCCGTACTTTCTTCTTGTCACCCTGTATAGGAAAAATATTTTCTATTCATCAAATTTTAAAATTTATTACAACACATTTAGTCAAGAAAAACATTTGTGATAAATATGGGTATTCTAATATAAAAATTCAGACTAGGTATATAAAAATTAGGTAATTGTCAATTTATACTCTATAATTAATCTAATAGGCTAAAATCTTCCTTTTATAAACGGTCCATTTTTAATAATCATATGAAAAAGCTTAACTGCTAATTTTGTTTTAATAAAAATAAGCTTATAAAATTATATTTTCTCTAAAAAGGGATATAGTAATTATTTTTAATTTTTCATCTGTATTATTTTTTATCATACTTACAAGGAATCATCGTTTACTGTGACTTTAAATTTGACTTGAACGGTCTAACTTTGAACGACCATAACTTGGCCCAAACTAATTAAAAAAACCGCAAACAGCAATATTAAATCGAGGGACCTCTATCGAATGGTACCAAAAAATTTATCAAATTCGCACTCACAGTGAACGATGGTTTCTTGTCAGTCTTAGAACCGATTTTTAAAATATAAGACTTTTTTAAAGTCAGACGAGGAATAATAATTTAAATATTGAAAAATGTAGAATAATTTACATATATGTAGAATAATTTAATTTTTCTAAAATATAAATGTATGAAAGGCGGGAAATAAATATTAGATAAGTTACACTTTTAAAATTACAGCTGTTGATATTGCTGTAATTTGTACTTGATTCTTAAACATCTGCTAAATATTCTTAAATTTATTTAAAATTAATAGAAATTAAATTTAATATTTATAAATATTAAATTAGTTATAAAATATATTTTTTAATTAGAATATTTGTAATTTCGTATAAGTACACAATTAAAAATGTACTTTGCCCGCCTACAAATTTTTATTTTTTAATTAAATAATTAATTTTGTACTTTGAATTTTCAAAGAATTTAAAAGTAATATAAACTTCATTTTCAAATTTCACATGCAAATATTCGTTAAGATGTAAAAAATAATAAATAGAAATGGACCACACGCAGCATAATTTTTAAAATTAAAGTTTGGGAAATGTATAAAGTAAGATTGAGAATGCCTGATGGGCATTTTTCAGAATCATAATGGAAATGGTATCGTTGTCTCTGTTCTCTCTGTAAACAAATTTAAAATATCGAATTTTACTCAAAATTGTGTAAAGTTTGAAATTCGAAAAATATTAGATCGTATTTTCGATTCATCCAATTCTATTTCTTACCTATGAAAAAATAGGGTAGCCACCTCTATTTGAATGGTCCTCCAATTGAATGCCCTCTTTCCAAGGGTATTGGAAATAGAAGGGCGGCCATTCTATTAAAACAAATATGGTATATACTTAATTATGATCTAAAGTCAATCATCGAAAACTAATTGATGGTGAGTAAATGAAAGTGAGGTCAGAAAATAATTATAGTTGGATGATTAAATCTTAATAACTCATTAAAATATTAATTGTGGTAATTAAGTGATAATCGATTTACAAAAAAAAAAGAAGAAAATTATTTTTCATTAATTTTCTTGTCAATTTTGAATAAAATACAAACTATAAAACTGGATATGTATATTTTATGAATTCTATTTCATAACTGGATAAATTTAAAATTTAATTAGCTGGATATTATTTAAAATTATTTTATTTAATTTGAAAGCAAAATTTAAAAAGAGAATTCTCGATAAAACTTTTTTCATCCAGAATTATTCAAAAAAAGAAAGGTCGTTAATAAAATGATTTTTAGTTTCAAGCTTTAAATTCTAAAAAAGTATATTTATTTTGAATTACTATTTATTTTTCTGATTTATTTTTGTTAATAAGAATGAGTAAATAATAAAAGTACCTCATTAATAATTTTTAAAATAATAATTCTACCGAAGATTTCCAACTATCCGCCAACCTTACTACATAGCAATAATTATTTTTTCATGAAAGTTTCAAAATATAAATATTACAAAATTGTTAAAATTTTAATTAAAAGAAACACAAAAATAATCGTAGTTTTTATTTCAACTTTATTCATTCTTGCTTTTGAATTAACAGAACGCTTTGTTGTTACAGTTGTTTTATTAATTGTGTCAATTTTAATTTTATTTGTTGTGGCTGTGATTATTGTACTAGTTCTTGTTGTTATTTTTGTTGTTTCAATAGTTGTTACGGGAAGAAGGGATTCTTCATTACAAAAATCGTCGTTACATTTAATACATTTTTGATATTTTAAAGGACATTCTCCACAATTTTGCTCAACTTTAGAAAAATTTTTTTATTATTTTTATCAAAAAATCTCGTAATAACCTCTCCCAAAAACATCTCTAGCAATATAACAACTGTCATAAACATGTCGGCATGTTTTATTTATTTTAATATGTGGTTGTAAATTGGAAATAAGAAAGTGACATTTTATTGGAGGAGAAAGTATTGCTTCTGTATTACATAAGAATGCTGAACAATTACTGCATTTTGTCAGATTTTGTTGGTTTTTACATATACCACATCCTTGTACTAAGCCTTTAATTAAATAGGTAAATTTTGGAAGTATCTCGATCGTGCCAAGATTTGGAAATGAAATAAAATTAGATTTTTTAAAGAAGTAATAAAATTTGTAAACTGAATTTGGATTTTATCAAATTTGGACAACAACCCTCCCTCAAATAAATTTATCATTTACCCATTTCATTTTTATCAACTCCAATGAAGCACATTTCCTTCTTACAAATCTTTTTCCCCTTCCCAGCTGCCCATTCGTTAAACTCTTTTTCCCAACAAAATAATTGGCTTTCAAAAAATGTATCTGCATTACAAGCTGGTTTATTGTTACATTCTGCACATTGAACATTACTCATATTTATTTTCTTTATATTGTTTTGGAGTGTTGTATCTTTAGTTTTGATGTAGGGAGAAAGGTTGAGAATGCCTGATGGACATGTTCCACAATCATAGTGGAATTGGTCTATCTTCTCGTCTAAAATAAAGAATTTGATGAATATGGTGGTATTTTTGGGTATAGGAGGAAGTTAAGGAAGCTGTCTAATTATATTAAGGTTAACATGCACCTCCAAGCTTTTCCTCAATTTTAGCAATGTAACAGTCTGCTTTTTTACAATTCTTATAGCTTCCCATAAACCCAAAGCAATAGAAAGGAAACGTTGTTTGATTATTGCAAAGTTGTTCATTACATTCTTCACACGTATGGAGAGGGCACTTTCCACATCCTTTTTTAACTTTAAATTTTTTAAATTTCAAAATATTATTAAATTAATTTATTTAAGACCCTCATTTGTTGATGTTCTCAATGTATGGCATGAAGAAGTAGAAGGGGTTTTACATTTATTATTATTATTTTCCCAACAATGTTTATAAACTTTTTGTTCAGTGTTACAATAAGCTTCTTCATTACATCTAATACATTCTGTTTTGTCTTTAATTGAACATTGTCCACATCCTTGTATTACTAGAAACAGAGGATATGATCATTTAAATTCTAATCAGAGGTGGGTCAGAATTCCGATTTCCGACGTTTTTTCCTTCCAATTTCCGAAAAAAGGATGATTTCCGAGTTCCAACTTTTGAGCCAGTTCCGATTTCCAACTCTTCCGATGTCCGACACCTCTGGCTGTTCCGCTCACCTCTGATTTTAATAACGAAACTCCTACCTTTCCCAGATTTGAAATTTCTCCAAACAAAGCACCCCTCTTTACAAATCCTTATCCCTTTATTTATTGTTGTTTCATTCTCAAACTTCTCCAAGCAAAACAATTGTTCCTCGAAAAACTTTTCATTATTACATAAAGGACCATTATTGCATTCTGCACATTGTATTTTGCTTATATTGGTTCCAGCCAATTTTTTGAAGAGAGATACATTGGATGTATTTCTGAACATTTCGTTGTTAACTGGACATTTTCCACAGTCGTAATAAAATTCATTTTTATTCTTGACTGAAAAATTTTAATTTTATTTTTCGGGATTGGTGAGAAAATTATTAATCTTAACTAGAGTTGGACAAGACGAGACCGATACCGAGATTCTCGGCTTTTTTCCAATATCGGTCTCGGTTTTTTCATTCTCGTTCTCGAATAATACATTATGTGTTATTCTATAAATTATGTGTACTTAAATTGGTACCAACTAACTTCTATTTAAAAGGAGTAGAGAAAGGATAATTTTCTGTCTTTTAAGCTCAGTATTTAATTCTTTTCTCGGGACTGTTTTGAACATGAGAAAGGTATCTGAAGTTTTGTACTCCGGATCTAACAATTGAAATCATGGCTTCATATAGTTAACCGATTTTTTCGTCGCCAATATATGCGTCAACCGACCGCAGGCGAAAATTTCGTAGCTTAGTGAGTAGACCCTAGTATTTTTGACTCTATTTTTTCGAGAAAAAATAAATTGTAGTGCCAAAAATAATAAATGGACAGAAATTATACTATGTACTTATTCAGTTTTACCTTTATTATTATTATTCAATTTTAAAATGTAACAGTCAGACTTGCTACATTCTTTAACTCCATTAATTCCATCAACACTGTTACAATAATAAATCCCCTTCACATCATTACAACGATTATCTTGGCATTCCCTACATGATTTAGAATTACACTTTCCACATCCTCTGTTTTCTTTAAATTTAAAAAAATTAAAAATATTTAATAATTAATGCCTGTGTTATTCTTTATTCTCTCGACAAAACAAGGAGTTTCAAAAAATGTTTTGCAAATATTCCCATTGTTACCCAAACATTGTTTTGGAACAAGACTTTCTACATTACAATATCTTTTCTTACAATTTTTGCAGTCAGATTTTGGGTTATTGTCCGGACATTTGCCACAGCCTTGTTTAACTTAAATTTATTTGCCCAATTATTTTTTTTATTTTTTATAAACCTTTTCCACTTAAATCCCTTAACACAAAACATTCACTTTTACATTCTGTTTTTACACTAAGAGGTTTTGGGTTATTTGTATCTTTTTCCCAACAATATATTACACTCTTGAAGAATAATTCATCATTACATAAAGCCCCATGATTGCATTGGGCGCAGTTTAAATCCGCAATTTCACAATTTCCACACCCAAAATCAAACTCTAAATATATGTATTTTATAACCAATTTTCTATAATAATGTTATCCCATTATTTTTAGTGGCATCGGTAATATTGAACCGGACAGACATTTTTTTCCTCACCAATTTTTGCCCTATATTTTTGCAAAATAGTCAGACTTTTTCCTTCCTTCCATAAAATTTCCTTTCCTAATTTTTGCCTACTATCAAACAAAAAGGATTATTTTTGATATTTTATTTCCCATTTTTCCTCCCTAAATTGGGGAGGAAAATAGGGGGCATCAAGCCGGGGCATATTACCAGGGGATCAAATACCAACCATTTTTACTTTCATTTAAAGCTTTAACGTAACATTCAGGTTTCTCACATTCTTTTACAACGTTTTTGTTCTTCAAAACTTCCTTGCTTCTACAATAATATTTCAAGCCCACCCCATCATTACACCGGTTTTTATTGCATGTCTTGCAAGCTTTACTAGGACAAATTCCGCAGCCTTTCTTTACTGAAATTAAAATTATTTTTTAAATTATTTTAAAATAGGTAATCATGTTATAAGCATTCTTATTTTCATTCCATTTATCCCCCATTTGCTTCATTATTGCATTTATAAACCAAAGAATGGTCAATGATTTAGTGTTGATCAAATATTTCTCGATATATAGGAGTTACACGATCTATATTAGTATCTAACACTTTCAGGCAAACCGAAAAGTTTTTACAGTTAAGCTTCGTTTGCCCGAAAATTTTTAAAAAATACAGAAAAACTAACTCATAGCCTTCTATAAAATACCTTCATTTGTCTTTGTTCTCTCAGTAAAGCAAACTTCATCATATTTATTTTTACATATCTTTCCATTATTTTCCCAACAATGTTTGTAAACATTTTTTTCTTCATTACAATGATCCTTTTTGCAGGCATAACAATCTTTAGAATCCTTTCCTTGGCAATTTCCACAACCTTGCTCGACTTTATATTAATCATAGTTTTGTAAAATTTTATTTAATATTATACCCTTCCCATCAGAATTTCTATAAACAAAACATTCCCCATTACATCTCTTTAATCCCTTCTTATAATTCTCCTCTTCCTTTCCTTTATCCAAACAAGAAAACGTTTGATCAAAAAATTTTTTAGTATTGCACAAGGATTTATCACAAACGGCATATTGTTTATCCTTCACTTCCTTTGGCATAATCCCACAGCCTTGCTCGACTGAAAATCAGACTGAAATTTTTTTAAACTTTATATTTTTACAGTCAGGTGATATATAACATTTTTTCTCCAAACATGGCCTCCTTCCTTCTTCCTCTCTTCCATTTTTCTTTTTTTCATAACAAAAGAATGCTTTATCCAAAAATTCTTTTGTGTTGCACTTTAAATCTTTACAATCAACGCATAATCTTTTAATTAAATTTCCATCACAAGTTCCACATCCTCCGATAGAATCTAGCAAATTGGATATTTTGAATTTGACTTTTTTCTTTATTTTTAAAAATGTTTAGTTGCAGATTAATGATTAGCTTTGAAAATTCGTGATTTTTACATTAAATCTCTTCTTTAAGGATGTCTTTTCTTATAAAAATAACTCCTGTCTATAAAGTTGAACCAAGCTTGAACATAGAAACTAGTTACTAATCTAAACACTCTTTAAAAAGCGAAAGCTTAAGCCTAAAATAAACAGTGAGAACACTGATAGTGCGGCGATATCCTCCTTAATCCCTTAAAAACACCGTTAGGGCTCAATAAAGACTGATTGACTCAGAATGAAGCTTAAAATACCCGAGAGAAGTCCTTTGACTCAAGACCTATTTGACTACTACTAAATATAATTATTTTAACTTTTTGAAATAAAACACTCAGGTTTTGTGCATTTTATTAAACTCTCTGCATCAGCATCCAAACAATAATATGGAAGATTGGGTACTTCATTGCAAAGATTTTCCCTACATGCTATGCATGTTGTGGATGGACAATTACCACATCCCTTGTTTACTTAATTTTTGATAGTTTTTTTTGACTAATATTTTATTTTATTATAAACCTTTATTATCCTTTATTCTCTCAGTAAAACAATTATAATTAAATTTTTTTGTACATTTTTTCCCATCACTTTGCCAACAATATGCGTAAACCTGATTTTCTTCATTACAATATTTAGTTTTACATATTTTACAAAAATTTTCTCTATTTATTGGGCAGTTACCACAACCTTGTTCCACTAAATTTATTAATTTACAATTTATTAGTAAAATATTTTTAATCACATTTTCCGTCCAAATGTCTATGAACAAAACATTCTTGATCACATTTATTTATTCCCTTTGTATATTTCAAATCTTCTTTTCCTTTATTCAAACAAAATAAAGTACTGTCAAATAATTGTTTTGTATTACATAATTTTTGGGTACATGCAACGAATGGTATATCTTTTAAATTTGCAGGTATTGTATTGCTGCAGCCTCGAAAAACTGGACAGAAAAAAACTTGTATTTTTGGGTACAGCCCTAGTAGGTACGCGGCCATAAATGCGCAAAGCCATCCGAATCTTACCAAATTTAGTATTGAACGATTACGTATTGAGCTAAAGAGATTGGTACCAAAATTGATAAGAGTCAGAAATTTCCCAGCAAGTTATGGCTTTGCGCCGTTATGACCTCGCGCCTACTTGGGCGGTTCCCGTATTTTTTAAATAAATCAACGATAAATTTAATACCTTTATTATCCCATCCTACGGCATAATAACAATTTTTATTGTCACAAAATTCGAAATTAGCATTATTGTCCCAGCATAAATTCATGTTTTTAATAAAATCTTCACTATTACATATTCCCTCTTTACATTCTTTGCATAGGATCTTATTTTTGGGACATTCTCCACATCCTTGTTCAGTATACTTCTCTAATACTGTCTTTTCGTCCATGCCTTAAATTTATATGAATGATTTTATAATTTTTCCTGAACTTCCCTTCCATAGTCTGAGATGCGCAAATCTCGAGTAGTATATATTTTTGACTTTTCTAAACTCTTAACCAATAATACAAGTATCTATTTATCTTGCAAGGGAACATCGTTTACTTTCAGTGCGAATTTGATAATTTTTTATACCATTCGATAGGGGACCCTCGACTTCCTATTGTGGAGATTTTTTTAGCAAAATCGCTTTGGGCCGAGTTATGGCCTTTGAAAGTTTAAATCTTTGTTGAGTCTAACTAAAAATTTGGTTCAGCTCTGCCGAAGCGGGCTTCGGAGCCAGACTTGGAGCCAAATTATCAACCTGCTTAAAGTACCAATTTAGTTTGAGTTAAAATTCATTAACAAAAATACTTTAAATAATTTTAAATTGGGTTACTTACTTTTACTAAAATCAACTGAAATATAACATGATGAACTTGTAGTACATTTATTTTCTTTATTAATTTGTCCATATTTTCTTTCATAGCAAAAAATTAGCCCTTTTCGTAAGGAATCTGGAGTACTACAATCAAACTTATTACAATCTCTACAATTCTTTTCATTATTACATTTGCCACATCCACCTTTAGAATCGGGAATATTGTCTTAATTACATCAAGAATTATTATAAAATTAAAATCTAGCATAAAACCATGAATCTTCACATAGCAATCTTTAATATCTGATTTACATACTTCTTTTGCCCAATCGTCGACATCGTACCCATGAGCTAAAATTTATTGAATTTAATATTATTAGGTATATTTTATAGCAATTTACTATAATCTGTGCGACAAAATTTATAATTATGTTCTTGCAATACATCTATATAGGTTTTCATCAGAGCAACATCCCACTCAATGCAATCTTTTTGATCTTGACATTTTCCACATCCCACTTCAACTTAATGTTATTATAATTTTTATCAAAAAAATTATAAATTTTCAAGTACACTTGTGTTATCTCCCCCAATTTTTTTTCTTCTTAATTTTTCCCTTTCTATGTTCAAAAAAGTACAATGATCAAATAGTGTTATGTCGTGAGTTGATATCTTATGTCGTTTATGTAGTGTGTGTGTACCATGGATCTAGCCGTCCCGATTCCCGAAAATCGGGAATTGAATTTTTGTCGGGAATTCCCGTTCCCGATTCCCGACTTTTTTCCTAAAAAATCGGGAATTTTCGGAAATTACACTAGATATCTGGCGTTGAAAAAGGAAGAAGATCTGGCTCCTTTGCCTTTCAAATTTCTTAAAATTTTCGCCTGCGGCGCTGAAAAAGGAAGAAATCAGTTGACTTGGCCCTCCAAAATTCTCAAAATTTTCGCCTGCGGCGCTAAGAATAGAAGAAATCTGGTGACTAGGTCTTACATAATCCTCAAAATTTTCGCCTGCGGCGCAGATAAGGAAGAAGTATGTGGTATATCGGAGTATTTATATGGGATTAAGGTGAATTTGGAGTAATATCGCGAGGAATTAGCGGGGGATATGAAGTATTGTATAAAACAGCTTGTACAGATTGGCTTAAGTATCCTCCAGAATTTTCAAAATTTTCGCCTGTGGCGCAGAAAAGGGATGATTTTCGGCTTAAGGATCTTAGAATATTTTCAAAATTTTCGCCTGCGGCGCACATTAAAGGAATCCCTAGTACATTGGGTATACCTCTTACTCTAAACCTCCCAATAGTAATCTCCACCTATATCCCTCGATATCACTTCCAACGAATCTCACCTGATCCTTCAATGTCACATACTTGTGAAATCCCCTGCAAAGGAAGAAAAAGGATGCGTACTTCAACTCTGTTTAATCCTTCCAAATTCTCTGGTATCCCTCGATATCCCTATTAATCCCCGGGTCGGGTTTCAGTTCGAAAAAAAGTCCGGGTTTTGGGTAACCCGTCCCATCTTTGTACTGCACCCAGGACATAACACTTCTAATTTGTAAAACTGGCATTTTTTTGAATGCCGATTTTGTCAAAACTGAAAACCTCTGACATAAACCCTATCCTGTTAGGTCATTGATCATCATTTGGAACAGGTTTACTAATCGCCACAAACAAAAACTTTTGTTTACTACGGATTTTGGTACGAGTTTCGAGACACTTATTAAAATATTTAAATTAAAAATAAAATTTATTACCGTTATGCAAATAAAAGGCTGTATGGCGCGATTTTGCTAAATCAGGATCGTGTACTTTAAGAAAACATGGATTTTCAGAACAGTGTTCTGGTGAATCATCAACACGAATTCTAGTAATGAAAAGTAAATCGCACCATTCTAGATTACTAAATTCCTTAATAGAATATTTTGACATTAAAAATGTAATTTATGTATTCCTCTACAGACCTTATCTCCTAAATCTTCGAGAAATTAAATAATCCCAAACCTTAGTATAAACCTTATAATTTTCGCGAACCTTAATATCCATCCATTGAGCAGGGATATAGGGGACCAGATAGCCAAGAAGACAGTTCTTCTTTTAGCGACATAGGCGAAAATTTTGAAAATTTTAGAAGGCTAAGAAGCAAAATTCTTCCATATTCTGCGTCGGAGGCGAAAATTTTGAGAATTTTTGATAGCTATCAAATTCTGATAGCTATATATTGGCTATCAAATTTTCAAAATCATGTAGGGTCGAACAGACAATCAATATTTTCGCCAATACCGATTTTCAACGGGCTCCGACGCTAATCCCGATACTGGCCTCGGTATCGGTATCAGCAAAATCGGTATCGTGATTCAAAAAAACCGGTATACCGCCCAACCGATAACAGCTTAATCCCCTAATATTACCCTTACTCTCGCTTAATCCATATAAATTTTCTTTGTTTGTTTGTTAGAAATTGTTATTAAAAAGGTTCATTGCCTTTTCTGATGATAAATTAAATATTTTAGAAATATCATAATACCGAAAAAATTCGTAAATCCATATTTTTCTCGAAACCTAGTTGTATACTCTTAGGATTTCCGATCTGGTCTCTAGATCTGCCCCTAAGCTTTAATTTTTAAAAAATTAAAATATGTACTTACTATAATATTAAACAAAATTACTATCTTGAATAACATCCTCACGATTGTATACGATTGACTGATAAATATCCGATAGACTAATAAAAATATAATGATAAACCTTAAAAATAGACTTGTTTTTTTATTTTATTAGAGAGAGTAACTATTTAAAAAGCGCTAACTAATCATCACTGAATAGTCGCACTTTAACTATCTCTCATAAATCATACATATAGTAAAGCGGTTGGTCCCGTTTCCCAGTGCCTTGTTGTTTAGTTGATGTTATAGCAGAGACGCGCATGCTTGCAATCATGTGTGAACTCCGCAGAGTATAGAAATAGGTGAATCGCACGCAGTGGGGGGAATATAGGGAGAGCTATTCCCTACAAGGATGGATTGGCCGGCCGGCAACTCTGTTGAATGAATGAAGAAGTGATCTCCTTTGCCTATTCCATTAAAGCTTATAAACACCAGCTTACTTCCCTATTGCTTTCCCAAGGATAAGTTGGTGGCGATGTTTAGCTTAGATAATGGGCGGCTAATAACTCTGGGAATGGCTGTTTGTGGCGTTCTTTGCCTTCTCTCTGGGAACTTCCGCTACTTAGCGCAAAGTTTAGAGCGACATTATTGTTCACGTGATTTCAGGATGAACCCGGCCTTACAATATCGAGGGTGTCATGATCAATGTTGATCTCACGAAATTCCGGTACTTAAGTAGTTTCTGACCATGAGTTTAAAATGATATAAACAACCATAAACAACTGTTTTTGATAACATTATAGGGACAAAAAAGGGGCGCAGAAACCATTTTGCCAATCATTAGAAATTTTGACCGAGAAGGCGTATCAAAAATTTCGGTAATAATGGAGGATTCTATCTCTCTCTTAATCCCTCTTAATCTGGAGACAACATGAGACGGCTCAGAAAATCACCGGCATCGGACCAAGATTTGAATAGGTCGGAGCAGGTGCCGTAGATTCGAATATGCAAAATAATGGGTTTGGATATCCGTAATCTCCCTGGATCTTCGATTCTAGTCATTAGTTTTCCCCAATTCCTTAGAGTTCAAGCAAAAGTTCCAACATAACAAAAATTTATTTTCCGGTTTCTATTATTAAAAAATTTTTTTCGATTTTCGTTTTTCGAGGTTATTTTTCTTTCGATTTCCGATTTTCGAAGATTTTTTTGTTTCGAAACACCTCTGATGGGGATAGAAATCCATACTTATATTATAGCTCTAATGGTACCAAAAAACAGTTGTATATATAGATATTAAATATATTTAAATATGTTTGTTAATCTGTTAGCTTATGATTTTTTAGTGATAAAACTAAAATATTGACAAAAATTTAAAAGTAATCGGAAATCAAAAATTTAATGAGGACTACAATTTTCTGTTTCATTCTCTTATAGATCCTTTCATTTTAATGATTACGGATGAATCATTCTTAAAATAAAATTTTAAATTTTAGAACATAGTATGTACATAAAAAATAATAAACCACCTGTTAGGGTGGCGTGCTTAGTATAAAAGGCGAAGCCTTTTAGTAGTCGGGGAGTCAGTTACCGAGTCAGTCAGTCAGCCTATTGTTAGTCGTAGTCAACGCATAGTCTCGTCATTTCTATTGTATTGTTGGCTTGTGATAAACCTTTGTTAGTTAGCCGTTAGTTAGTCTTTCTGTTAGTATCGGACACACCGCAGTCGATACATAACAGTGGCGCGTTCGAACAGCTAAACTCTTAATTGAGTAGTCAAAAAATCGAACAGGCAGACCCATAGTCAAAGTCAGTTTGATTAGTCAAATAATTCAGTCAGATGGACGAGAAAAAATTCTTTGAGATGTTCAGTCAACTGCAGAAAGCACAGTCAGAACAACTCGGCCAAATTCTGGAAAAGGTGATGAAAAGAAAATCAGCCGGGACCGAGTCTGAAGAGAAACAGTCAACGGACCTGTATTGTAAGTTAAAGTTGCTGATTACAGAGTTCCAAGCCGACATTGAAAAGGGGGTCACATTTGAGTCATGGTACGCTAAGAACAAGTCCTACTTTGAGGTAGACGCGCAGTCTTTAGCAGAGGAAGTCAGAGTCCGATTACTAGTCGAAAAGTTGGGCCGAGTCGAATATGCGCAAGTGTCGCAAAAGATGTTGCCGGAAAGGCTAGAGGAGATGAACTTCGAAAGTCTAGTCGGGGTACTGAAAAAGGAATTCAGTGACCCAAGATCGAAATTAGTCAAGCGATTCGAAGTCATGAAAATGAGATGTCCATCAGTAGAGAAAATTCTAGATTTCGGGACTCTAGTCAATTCGGAATGCGAGAAAGCGAATATGGATTTGACAGTCGAGGAATGCAAGATTCTAGTCTTTATAGCAGGCATTCCAGAAAAGGCGCTGGACGTAAGACAGATCAGTCTGAAATTTGTAGAGAAGTATGCGAAGTCGGAAGTCTGCACGTTGAAGGATTTGATGGAAGAAGTGAGAAGCTATTTGAGTAATAAGTCGGAAGCGAAAATGTTCGATAGTCAGTCAAAGGTCAAGAGTGGACCTAAAGAGTTTGTTGAAGTAAATGCTGTTAGTCGGATCGAACATAGTCGGAGCAGACAGTCGAAACGAGCGAGAATGAAGTCAAGGCAAAAAGAACGCCAAGTTGAATCACGTCAGTGTTATAATTGTGGAATAGTCGGACATATTAGTCGAAATTGCAGGAAACCAAAGAAAAGGTTTAAGCGAGTCGATAGTCCAGAATTAAATCAAGTAGAAGTTGATTCTTCAGTCCCACATATTCTGACAGTAGAAGTCCCAAAGTTGAAGGAGAATATTAGAAAGAGTAGTCGTGTTACTCAAGGCTCGACGAAGTCAGGATTCTAAAGGGAAAGTCAAATTATTCGGGAAGTTCGAGTCGATTCAAAGTAGACACACAAGTCGTAGTCATGAACAGAGATAAAAATGGCAAGAAAGTATGGTTGCCTGGGACTATTGTGAGTAAATTCGAAGTTGGATATAAAGTCAAAGTCCCAAGGCTGAGAGCCATAGTCAGTCGCGAGGAGTGGTTTATTCGAAAGAAGAAGTGGTTCGATGATTCTACGATGAAAAGTCAGTCCAAAGAGGATCAGAAGTCCGGCTCGTTCGAAAGTCTTGGAGCAGAGGATAAAGAAAAGCTTCCAGAGATCTTCAAGAAGAACATCCGGATCATTCAGAAAGAAGACGACTTGCAGGACGTGGACATCGAACTGGTGAGCGAAGAAAACGTGAAGCCAAGCGATGAGCCAATGCACGCGAGCACGAAGACGGGAGATGAGCGGAAATAGATGGGATGTAAATAGGAAGTAAATAAAATTGTGATAATATTGTTTTGTAAATTTTGGTTTTGTAATTATTGTATCTCCCCTTTTTTGTTGCTCACTTTGTATTTTGGCCCTTTGTATTTTCAATGTTTTGTTTGTGTTGGCTAGTAGTAGTTTAAGTCCACCAAGTCTAGTTGGAAAAGTCGGCACATAGTCCCGACTTAATTAAAGAAGGGAGGTGTTAGGGTGGCGTGCTTAGTATAAAAGGCGAAGCCTTTTAGTAGTCGGGGAGTCAGTTACCGAGTCAGTCAGTCAGCCTATTGTTAGTCGTAGTCAACGCATAGTCTCGTCATTTCTATTGTATTGTTGGCTTGTGATAAACCTTTGTTAGTTAGCCGTTAGTTAGTCTTTCTGTTAGTATCGGACACACCGCAGTCGATACATAACACCACCCATCCTATTTGGAAAAAATAATCATAAAACTATAATAATTTGTGGTGCTGTAATTAATTTATTAACTGTTTTGTAATTAATTTATTAACTGTTTTAATAAATTAATTTAAAGTAAATATGTAAATATTTTTTAACAGATAACATCATTAAAATAGTCATTTTAGCCTTTTTTCAGTAAAATAAACTAATTAATAAAGTAGCATAAATAAATTGATAATAAATTAATTAATTTACACAATTTTTATTTAATTAAAAATTAATAAAATATTATATTCTCGTTCAGATAATTTGAAAAAATGATAGATTCTATTTATAAAATAATTATATTTATTTTATCAATTTTACAACTTGATTATGTGATTGTTGAAGGTGGTAATGAAGAATATACTACCGGCTTGTATGTATATGTATATTCTAATATTTATAAGTTATAATATGGCAATAATCTTAATAAATTCTTCAAGAAAAATTGTTAAAAGTTTAAAATGATAGACCCATTAGATATCTTTTGAATGTACAAAAAATCTGGAACAATAAATGAAAAATTAGGCTTTCTGGCTTTTTGAAAATCCTGAATTTTTGCATAGACTTTAAAAGTGGAAATCATGATCTGAATTCCAACATTTGAACACCATGGGGCGGGACACACGGGCTTCTCGCGGACTCCCAAAAATTGGTTGCTATATGAATTCAATCCGTACTTAACCTAATAAAACATATTATTATTCAGTGTATTTCTGACGGACATGATCAAAACTCACCATTCCATTCCGTATTTAAATTCGGACCAATGTATGCTTCGCCCCAACCAGAAAGAACACGGCTCATACGGCATAATCTTCAAAAGGACCCCCGGTTTTCTATGCGATAAGTATATTACTATGTATAAACAAATTTAAATATCTTCTTAAATATTTGTAAGATTACTAATTTGCTATCCAAGTCAATTAGTCGGAAATAACACATCAAATGGTATTATTGCCTCAATTCCCCATCGACTTCGTGAAGCGAACCCTGTGAGTATATGAAATAATTTATTGCGAGGATTTAGATGGATTAATTGGAATTAAGCGTCTGTCTAAATTGCCAAAATAGTAGGAAAGATCAAAGCTAATGGCATTAATTTTGTTAAGATCGTAACTCAAACTGCTTTTTAAAAATATACCCATTCCTTTAATCTGAATATTTAAAAAGAATTATGTCTTATTTTAAAGAACAATGTTACTCAACAATGTGAAATAAAACGAAACCAATTCTGTTCGGAATCAAAAAACAAACATTTATGTAAATTGGGAAAACCTGCTTCGACTCTATGGCATGGCATTATAATCAAAACTGAATACTTACATGATCCAGATAATATGGCTAATAATAATTTTGTTACTACAATTTCTTTGTCTATTAGTAAACAAAGGTTATCTTGTGAATAAAATACACAGTGCAAACCGGTCTTTTATTTAGTTATACAATAAATCACGCCGAAGATTTCAATATTGAATTTGGTAAGCAAACTGACCTACTCACACGTGTTTATATAAATGATATTATTGGAGGTTTGTGACTAATTAAAATATTGGGATAATACTTCAACTAATAGGCTTTTAAGCATTTATTTATGTAGTGGAATCGTTAAGATTATACTTGTAATAAATAGGCCAACATGTTTAATCGTTTTCCTTCGATCCTATTAATCCTATTAATCATTAGATATCTGATATCCTTTTTAACTGATATCCTTTTTAATTTTTTTACTGATATCCTTTTTATCCACTCAAATCCCACAATATCTTTTAATCCCTTCAAATTTTTTCCCTCTATAACCACTCAAATCCAATAATCTCAATCCGTCAAATCCAATCCCCCAATATCCTAATCGATCCCTCGATCGCTCCTTAATCCCCCCCCCCCCCCAATATCCTACTTAATCCCTCTATGTCTCCTTAATAATTCGATATCCTCGATGTCCCTTATATTCGCTCAAATCCCTCGATGTCCTTTTTAACCCCCTCGATAATATCTCCGGTTCTTGATTTCGGATTTAACTTCCTTTATGTACCATAATTTGCCACTTTAAAATTTTATATGTATATTAATCCAGTTTGAAGATTTCCGATTTCCGGCGCTTTTTCCTTATGATTTCCGATATACGATTTCCGAAAAAAATTTTGATTTCCGCGTTCCGAGTTCCGGCTTTTGAGCCAGTTCCGATTTCCGGCTCTTCCGATTCCCGACACCTCTGTTCCGACCCACCTTTTCTACATATGTATAAACTAATATTTTATGTTTTTGGAAAGGAAATTGCAATTAACTATTGCATATATTAACCAAATTTAACATATTTGAGAAAAATTATGTAAAAATTCTTGAAGTAAACTTGATAGAAAATTTTAAAACTTAAGATGCTTTAAAAAAAGATAATGTGTTTCTTGGCAAAGATAAAGAGCTTATCAATGAATTTATGAACAATATAAACAAGGGTGCATACATACATAAATATACCGGAATTTGGTCTCTTGGATTAGATTTACTACCAACAATTGCTCAACGAACGCTCGATCTGTTTGTCTATAGAGGTTGTGCTTGTGGAATCTACGCATGGGTACAAAATTTTTTAAGTTAAATTAAAGAAATGTCTTCATTCTTTTCTTATTCTAACTATTGCTCGCATGTGAAGATAATTTTGGAGGATTCTTAGAAATTTGCTATACATTAATCTCACATGCTAACTATCATGATTATTAAATATATTTATTAAAATTATCGATAAGATAATATATTTAGTTTAAAACACCAATGTCTCCTCTAAAAGCAGTGCCTGAAAAATCATCAAGGCCAAGGGATTTCAAGAACAAGGACTGCTTTGTACGAACAACCGACCAAAGTCTGCACAACTTGGGAAAAATTAAAGAACAAGAAACACTTATCGAGTTTGGAATGTGGACAGGATACGAAGGAAAAAGCGGCAAATTTTTGTTGCTTAATGGCAAAAAAACATTTATTGAAATCAAATTAAATGAGGATTTAATTATAACTAACAGTACTTTGGTAAGATATAAATAGTTACACTTTGATGTACCGCGAGCCCTTGTACCTCTTTGTACCTCGGATTGTCGAATCCGTGACGCCCTGGTATGGTTCGATGCATCTCGACAAGCTAAATCGAAACCAGGCCCCCACAAACTCGACAATTTTTGACAAAGTTATAGCTCGGAGGTACATTGGGCTTGCGGTACACTGACTTGCTCCCGATATAAATTTAGAATTTAAATAATATTGGCTGTTTTGGTGGTCCGACAATTGCGGTGCGATGACGACACTGACAACAATTCCGAATACTAACTTTAAAAAATCCAAAAACCGTAAGAAGTCGGACCCTGACAGCCGTGACTAAAAAACAGGATCTCATTTCAATAATATTTAAAATTTGCGCAATCGCGTATCCGCAGTTATCACATTCTCCATTCCCACCCCGTGAAAAAATGTAAACCATTACCTTTCGATTATAGTTTCAAAAAAAGAATTTGACGAGAAAAATGACCAAAAATTTTATGAACTCTGGATCAAGATTAGATGTCAGAATTCGTTTAACTAAATATTATGTTTGGGCATATATTTTAATTAATCAGAATGAATATTTTTTACACAAATTTTGGCCTGAGAAATGGTGGGAAGGAAAGTTTTTTAATGAATCTGAAGTGGATATTGATATATCTGGTGATTTTGTTATATTTTCACGTGTATATATTGAACAACAAAATACCAAAGAATTCAACGAGGTATGATAAAATTAAATTTTTTTAATAAAATTTAAAAAATTTTCATAAAACCATCTTTTCTGGAAATATATATTGACATAGCATAGAAAATTTGCTTTACAGAGCACACGTAGATTTTTAAACTATTAAAAGACATCGGACATGTTCATTGAACATAATTATCTAGTTTATTTTTCATAAAACATCAAGTTACAGATGTTGTTTGATTCCAGAGATTATATAGGGCTAAAGCTAAAAGCAGGGTAGACGGCATTACGCATTACTTCACACACCTTTCTATAATTAATCTGGAAGGATCTAAATATTAGCGAGACTATTGTTTTAATTTTTAAGTTTGCTGATATTTTTAATCATATAATCGAAATGCCATATTCATTTGAACCAGAAGAAACTGTTTCCAAAGAAGTTCATCATAAATTTATTTTTATGGTCAATACTGATGCATCTGAGTTTTATATAAGACTAATGAATGGAGAGCCTGATGAGAATAAATACAGTAATTATTTAGCAATATTAAAACATAAAATTAGTTTTGAAGTTGGTAGAACTGTTTATGGATTGTATGTCAACCTTACCGAAAATACCATCACTGCTTATTCAATGGATGTGAGGAAATTCTGTTTTAAAAAAATTAAAACTATTCTGAAATTCGTTTTCATGATTTTAAAGAGTGACGGGAAAAGCGAATAAACGAGAATTATTCACCATTTCCTTTAATTAATTAAGCCCATTAATATTAGTTCCTTTACTATCTATTAAACTGGTCAGGGTATATGTATAATGGTAATAGATAAAATGGTAATAGGGTTGTCAATAAAATGAGATATGGTGTTATTGTTAAACAAAAGGTGCTGAATATTTTCTCAAGTTAAACGATTTCATAGATTGTTTACAACTTATTTCCACTCCGTTCCAGAAGGAGCGGAGTGAAATTTTAAACAATTTTAGTCAAATTTGGGAATCAGCTGGAATTTTTGTGCCAATACACGGTGGAATTTGAATTTAACTTCTCACTTCATTCAAATAACTGACGAGTTTAAGTACAGATTCTGCAAAATTGCTTCCGGGTCGGAAAATGTTCTAACATTCGACATCTGTTATCCTGAAAATAAAATGTCTATGCATCCTGAAAATTAATAGAACTCATGTAAATCAGTTTAGGAATTGACTTTTGACACGAAGGTTAATTATGATCATCATCATCAATTTCAGCAGTAGTTTCACTAAGTTCGTGCAAAATCCATTTACGATAAATATCCCACTTCTCTTTTTTAAAATGAAAGATCTTAGTAAACCTGCTATATCTTACCAGAAACAATCTAAGCTTATGAGACGTGTCCAAATTCGTTGAAATTATAATATTATCTTAATTTTATTTACAATAGTATAACCATTAGTAAATATTTACTTATTATTCTCTCAGCCATTAATTAATTTATCCAGTTAATTAATTGATATCTTAATTAATTGATCTCTAAAAATTCTATTAGTTTGTTCATTTCCTCCAACTTAACTTCAGATTAATTGGGGATATAGATCTTTATTGTTATTATTTTTTGGCTTCAGACGAGGCGCAAAATAATTAAATTGCAACTTTTGTTTTTTTAGAAAAGTTGACAGCATTACTACGAATCCCACCTATCTTCAATTCCATAAAAATTCAATAATTCAGCCAAAATAATTGAAAATAATCTTTTTAAGAAGGAAAGTTCTTTTTGCAAACCAGAAAATAAGCTCTTTGTTCTGAACTTTTATTCACCTTGAAAAAAATGTTTTTACCTAAAATTCTATTTAAAATGCTATATTGGATAGTTCAAACCTTTTCGATTAACTCTGTAATCAACATTGAGATCTTTTTCTCCCGTCTGGGCCAATAGGTTTAATTTGTGCAAAAAGCATTGAAAAGATAGTATTTTTAACTTATACGTAGCGAGATCATATTAGACCCTGTATTATTTAAATTAGTAAAAAATTATTCAAACTTTTTAAGTATCGTCCCTTAGAATTATATGTATTTTTCTTTTGTTAATATTGAATTTTGAAAATTCTTTGATTTTATTTGCAATCACATCAACAGGTTGATGAATTTTTTAACGGGCACAGCTACTAATATTAGCGCATCTCATATGAGAGAAAATGTGAAGTTCTCCTTTGTAGTAATTTAATAAAGGATGAGAATTCTTAAGAACCTTAAGACCGAATGGTTGTAATCTATACTCTTCTATGAATTAACAGTTAGACAAATTGCTGTTATCTCTATAAAATTAGATTTAATTCTACTAGCTAGCAAATCATAACTCTTTGAGAGCAAATCAACATAAGGAGTTGATCTCAATTTTAAGTAATTTCACTCTTTCAAAGTTTTTTCACTCTTTCAAAGTAGAACCAAAAAGAGTTTTTATCTCAAGAGCTAAATATTATGAATAGAGATTTAGGCAAAAAATACTTTCTGTGGTAAAAAATGTATGTGCTATAGTCAAAAAAACAATATAAAATTGGGGTTTTGATAAATTAAAACATTAAAATAAATTTAAAAAGCAAAATCTTCGTTCGGAAATATACTTCAAAAATTATCGGAAATTTACACAAAATTTTAGAAATCGGAGGAAAAAACGTTGGAAATCGAAATCCGATCGACCCCTACTCAGCACTTACAAATTAGAGCAATTTCCCATAAAATAAGAAAAAATAAAAAGGAAAAAATTGGGAAATAAACCAAAGTATGTTTACCAAAAATATGATTAACTAAACAAATTTTTAAACTTTTATTTAGACTAAAAGTGTGACTTTTAACAATACCTTATTTCAACAAGGAAAGCTATTCGAGTGCGTAATAATTGGAAAATTTTATGGGTTTGATAGTATTTTTCATATCAAAATAAACGATGAGGAATTAATTCATAGCAAAATCAGTACATCTTTGCCTTTATGGATGATTAATAGAGTCTCGGTGTGTTTTGTAATCACTTTAAAAAAGTCTATAACAATAGAAAATGAGATTGATTTAGGATTAATCGCGAAAAAGGGCACGCGGACATATCGGGACGGATATATCGGGATATTTCAGTTACCCTACTAATTTCGGGACCTACGTCCACTTGGTCTTGGATAGTATATTGTAGGAATAGAGTTTTTAAGTTTTAGAATAAACGTAAACATGCAAGAAATTATTTTCGTCACACCAATCCCGATATGTCCGTCCCGATATGCCGCACACACGGAAAAGAGCCAATTTAGAGGGCCATCCAATGGGTTATTTCATTTTAGAATGGAACAAGCATGTTTATAGTTTTTAATTGAATCGAAAATATGAATCTAAAAAGTTGATGGTTAATTAAACAAAAATTTAGATGGGTAAAGATATACAACTTTTGGATTATGATGTAGAAGAATATCAACAAACTCTCAAGTATAAAAAGAAGATAATGAGTTTGAAAAGCTACGGAATTATTTTATGCTTTGATGCTTATGTTCCGAAAGCAAAGGATATGATCGACAATCGGTTTAGAATAAACTTACTTCACGATTCTAGTGAACCTTATTATGCTTGTAAGGACATTTAAATTTAAGAAAAAATTTATTTTAAAAAGTTGGAATCACTGTGCTACAGCTAGCTTTCCACTTTGCACCTGAGAAATATATATCGCTTCGAGAGAATAATGTTGCTTTAAAAAGAGGAGGAAATTCATACATGATAATTAGGGCAATCGGGAGCTGGGATTATAGTCATTTCGAAGGCCCAGAAACACGCTCAAATCCGATTGGGCAGACCGGCGTGCATATAAATGTAGTAATCTATGCTGAAGAATTTTTCTACAATATTAGCATCAATGGAGGAAATTTCATACATTACCATCATAGAATTCCTCCTTGGGCTGTCAATTACGTTATGGTATGACTTTATTTACTGTGTAAGAATTTGGTCGCTAGACCAATTGTTATTAAATTTTAGAAAAAAATGTTTACCAGATACTTCCATAAAAATCTTATTAGTCAAAATCTTAATTTTGGGATTACTTCTAGTTAAAAAAAAAAGGCATTAGGATTTATTTTCAAAAGTAAAAAATATTAACTTGAAAAAATATTTTCAGATTGAAGGAGATATAAAAGACGTTAAATTTGAAGAAGATTCAAGCCAATGTCAAAAAATAATCAACAATTCAATTAAATTTGAATTACCGCCAAATATGTTGGAAGTAAAGCCATTAACAGACTTGGAGACTATAGTTATTACTGGCAAGATTTCAAAATTTCCAATTAATGTTACTTTTCTAAATGGAGCTATAGAACGCCATAATAGAAGTTTGAAAATATATTTTTCCTATAGCTTACGGCTAATACTTTTTTTATTATAGTTGGCCAAGTTGTTTTAGACTTTGCTCTTTCACAAAATGACATATATATTGAGAGCAAATCGGTATTTTCGACTGATTTTGTGATTACAAGATTTAATTATTTTAACAGAAAGGGAGGAAAGCTAAATATACAACTAAATTACTTCAACACCATCTTGAATTAAAAGAAGGAGAAGCAATCCAATTAAATTTTTATGGCAAAATGGAGTCGATTAGATTTGAAATTGAAACAAAAGAGGACACATATACTGATTTGTTTGTTTCTTTAATGCCTTATGCCGCAACTCATTATGTTATGGTAAAATAATTTTAAAGAAATATTCATGAAAATTGTTATTTTCGAAGGTTTTATGAAACTACATAAAGGAAAAAGGAATTTACCGTATTTTTTCGATTAATTCCTCACATTCGTATTACCGCCCTCTCTATTAATTTCCTATCCCAAGGATACGTTGAACCTATAATTCACCTCCCCCAAGTGCTCTATTACATGTTATAATTTCAAAACTCGAATAATTCCCTTTTCTAGAATAATTCCTCACTCTCGGATGGGTCGAAATATAAAAACATATACTAGACCCATAATTCTTAAAACTTTGACTTGATATCTCCATCTGTTTCGGTATTGAAAAATTGTATCGATAATTATAAAGTAATTCCCATATTTAGTATTTTTATTAATAAATTATTTTTATATTTAGGTTGAAGGTCTTGAAAAAATTAACGAATATAATTTGATTGATTTACAAAGGAATTGAACGATTTTGTAATTTCATTATTTCTTGTTACAATTTTATTTAAAATTAATTTATTATTCATTAAATATTAATTATTGTTTTATGACTAATATAATACATACTATGTATGTTTAAGTTTAAATCCTTAGTTTCGTAAGGTCAGTAAAATGGCTTCATAGATAAATTTGTGTGGTTACATTTTATACGAGTACAAGGAAAAAATAGTACTGATGGTTTAGGCAAATTTAAAATTTAGTAGCTTATTTCAAAATTCCAAACACAATATATATGTACATAAGTAGAAGAAAAGCGTTCAGCGAATTTGTATAACTTATTAATTGAACTTTTTAATTTTCAATATTTAAAAAATTCAGTGATTCTGACATTTATTTTAAATTATTCTCTTGAATATAAAAAATAGTATAAATATTTTAAATATTTAAGTAAATTATTTTGACAGATATTTTTATCATACGGGGAAAAATAGGAAAAAAATTTAAAAACTTGAAACGTGTCAAATTCTTTCTTCAATTTTTTATCTACACTTATAGAAAAATAAGTTGAATAACCTTACTAATTTTTAACAATGTGTTTTTATTTAAATATTTAATCAGGCTTTTTTATATTTTTATTTTTTTAAATTTTCTTGAATATATAAACAAAATGATAATTTACCAACAATTAACATTCACAAAATCAAATAATTATTTAAAATATTTAGTTTCTAAAATATGCGTAATTTCATACTTATTTTACTCTTACTTACTGCATTCGTAGAAATTAGTCAGTGTGCGGTATGTTATTTAACAGAATAAATGTCAGAATCCTTCAAAATCTTTATAATCTATAATAAACTATTGGAGACCGGATCGAGACTAGATCTCGAAGGAACATCTCTATTATTGAGATCAGGGTGGCCCTTTCCAAATCACCAAAAGGGGGCATGATTTCCAAAAAGGGGGCGAGAAGCTCAAAAATTGTGCAAATGCCTCCCAAATGAGGCAAAAGGGTTCGATTTTTTTCGAGACATCTCTTACGATTCTTGTGTGGCACTCCTAAGAGATTGATAATCATTGATATAACTCTTTTCTAATCATTAAAGAGCAAATTTTGTTTTCAACCTCTAAGAAAAGGGCATGGTGGTAAAAGATGCAAAGCTGTTATGCGTTGGTGGTATGATTCTAAAGCAAGACAGTGTAAAGTAGGCAAATTTTTAAAACAATTTATTTGGGATATTCTTTATTTTTTAGAGATTTAAATATCTAGGATGTGGTGGAAGTAGCAATCGCTGGTTTAATAAGGCTGAATGTAGGAAGGAATGCATGGTTGTTAATAAGCTTTTTAAATGAATTTTTTATAAATTTAGAGTTAAATAAATGATGGAAAATTGAGAAATAAATGAATGATGAAGAAAATGATAAAATAAATATAAAGATTTTGGGTTATAATTTCTAAGGTCAGATCTCACTAGACCCAGAAAAAGTTATAAATTATAATTTAATGAAGCGGTGGAAACACTAGTTAGATCTTATCGTTTTATTAAGTTGATAATTAATTATTATGTACATATTTTATTAATGTATAGTTTAACCTTGACAAATAATAAATAAATTCTGAATTTTTTCGATATACCTAGCTTATTATGTTTCTAAATTAAAAATTACACTTCCCTTAAAATATATCTAATAAATTGAAGAAAAACTTTTGTGTATTAACATTAATTATTACCAAAAAATAGCAAATACTTTTTATTTTCAACATTTTTCAGGCGGTACTTGTGGAAGAAGACAATTTTTGAAGAAATTTAAATCACATTTTAATTCATTTGATTTTTTGTCATTTCTTTAATCAAAATTTTGGCTCAAGATTTTTGGCTACTCTCGTGGGACGCATATACTATTTAAGGACACTTGTACTCGTCCATGGGACGCTTAAAAGCTCATGGGACGCATGCCCTAAACTTAGCCAACATTTTAAACTCGATTTTCGCAAAATTGAATTCACTTGTCGGTAATTTTCTTTCTTACAAATTAAGTGGAATGGAAAGCAAAACAGCCCTTTACTTAACCTTTTCATAACAAAATGTATAGCTCCACTAAATTACATAAACAAAAAGTGCAACAGATTTTTGAAATATAAAATACATATAAATAATATCTAGTCAAATTTTGCCTATAAAACGAGTCCCACTTATCAGTTTTTCATAAAAAATTTTTAAAAATTATTTAAATAAAATGTTAAAATTAATTCTTTTAATTATCTTCATTTTAATTTTTGAGAGTATTTCACACCCTGACAAAAATTGTAAACATTCGAAAAACGGAGTTAAGGGGAATAAAATTTCTAAATTCTCCCTCTACAGACCCAAAAGAGGTTTAAATACAAAAAATGATTGTCAAGACGAGGCACGTTCCAGTGGTTTAAAAGAATTAAATAAAAATGTTAAAAAATTAAATTTGGCGGCAGAAAAGAAAAGGGGTCTGTATATTTGTGACAACTACTACTACTCACATACAAAATTTAATGTAATTACTTAATTAGAATTGTGGTTATAGGTTCAGAGAAATAATACTACGGAAACTATAATATAGATAACACTTAAGTTCGAATTTATCAAATCGCTGGGACATATTATGGGGTTCTTTTTAAACTGAACGGTATCTTTTAATCTCCCCTCTATTGGAGTGGGCGATTAATCAAGTAAGAATTAATTGAGCCAAATAATTGAGCCAAAATACTAAAAGTTACGTTGAACATAAATGTTTAAAATCTTGAATTATTAATTAAAATTTCAGGAATTATTAGCCCAAATTTTATCTGAGGAATATGAAATGGTAAAATTATTTACTTTAATTTTTATTTAAAAAATCGACGATTTCGAGTTTACAATTTTTTTATTCGATATTTCCAAAACAAGAATGCTCCACGCCCCCCCCCCCTTCAAAATGCAGACGGCTCTACTTTTTTTGATCTGGAACTGGATCTTGGCTAGTTAAATTGGGAGAACTTTAATTTATGGCAAAATATATTCCAAAATTAATATAAAATAGTTTTGCGAAACAAAAAAATCTAGAGTAGCATAACTTAAGGCCAAATTTTTGACGGATGTTGGCGTGACGAATTCAAAATAATTAATTATATATTTTACGCTGTTGGAGCTCTTTCCCGCCTAAAGGCCCCTCGTTAATTGTCTATCTCTCGGACGTTTTCCAAGAAATAAATATAATCTTTACGAAAATCGTATAATATTTTTTTAATTTTTTATTGAATAAAGAACTTTTTTTTAATTTTCATTAGAAATTTAAAGCTTTATCAACATTTTCAATTTTTAATTTTATTTTCAGGATGTAATAGTTTATACACGAAGTGTAGGTGGACATTCTGTAAACCCGAAGAATGTTAATTTAATTATTAATGTTCCCATACCTGAAAATAAATTGGATCAAAATATAATAGAAAATGAAGGAATTGATTTAGCTTTCAATAAATTTAGAAATACTTACAAATTTAGAATAGGAATCTATGAAGGTATTATGTATAAATATTAAATATATTAACACTTAATACTTCTTCCAATCTTCAAAGAAATAATTTCGAACAAAAAAGTCAAAATTGGAGAGGAAATGGTTGAAGTCTATGACTGGTTAAATAAACAAAAATATTCTTTTGGAATTGCAGAATTTAATCATATAGAGGGACCTTTTGCTGTTTTTGAGGCTTTAGGAATAGAAAATACTTTTGATGTTTCTGCTTCTATATTCTATCCTGAGCATCTTCAATTTCTTGGAATTGATGTTACTTTACACAATGTTCCAGGTATATTATTGGTACCCACAAAAATAGAGGTACCGGAATTTTCGTCTCCAAGACTTTTTGGAACATTCGTCTCCAAATTTTCGGAATTTCCGTCTCCAGCGGAATATTCGTCACCAAGTCAAAAAACGGAATTTTCGTCTCCGAAATTTTTAGGCGCGAGGAATTTTAGGCGTCGGAGTGAATTTCTTGATTTATTCGAAAATAACAAAAAATCAAACAACGTAAACCTATAGGCAACCGCAAGCGCTTATGCAAAATCCCGCGCTTCGCGCGGGATTTTGCGGCACGCGCCTTGCGCTGCGTTCTACAACATTTAAGTATCATAACAAAAACAGTTATTCCAGCAGGATTCAATTCTTGATAACTTTATTCAGAATGATTGATCAGAGTGATTTTCGTGTCGTTTGACATAGTTCGACAAGCTCTTGCGAGTGACATATTTTGTTCAGATTCATTTGTGGTACGTATTCTATAGTTTTATTACTTTATTTTATGTTATTTTTTGAATAAATCAAAAAATTCACTCCGACGCCCAAAATTCCCCGCGGCTAAAAATTCCGGAGACGAAAATTCCGTTTTGATACATGGTGACGAATAGGGCTGGCAATTATATGGACGAAAAAATCCAAAATATGCACATAAAATATGGATGAAATTTTTCAAAATATGGATAAAAATATGGGAAAAATCCCGAAATATGAACGAAATATGGATAAAAATTTTAATTTTTACTCACATTTAAATAAATCTGAAAATCTTGGAGACGAAAGTTCCAGAGACGAAAATTCCGTACACCCAAAAATAGCTTTTTCAATAAAGAATTCAAGTTTGCAATACCTGGAGACTGGTTAATCAATGAAGGTTTATTAAACAAAGAAAGTAAAAGATATAAAGAAAATTCGTTAGTAAATGTGGTTTCTAATAGAAGTTTGGCACATCTTCATTCGAGAATTGATTTATTTATTTTCGACTCTTTTCATACTGAAAGGAATGTTCAAGATCTACGAGTACCTTCGTCTGTAGATCTTTTATTTAAAAAGGTTAAATTTCATTTTGTCAATCAACATTTATATGCAAAGTTCAAAGAATTTCCTAGCTCTGAAAATATTATATATATTGGAGGAATTCTTCTTGAGCAAAATAAAATTTTGATTGAAGAAAAAGTTAAAGCCGATGATAATGAGGTAAATCGTGGTGCGACACATGGGGACGGACTTTTGAGAACCGACATTTGAGGATTGCCAATTGAGTACAACAATATTAGTATTCTAAAACAGGAAACAGCACAAATTTTGTACTACAGGGAAGTTGTTCCACAAACAGGGGAGCTGTTTCGTCAAGTACAGGAATTTGTTCTGGCAACAAGAGAAGTTGTTCCAACTAATGATAAACTTGTTCCACAAACGGGGTAAGGTGTTCATACAGCGTGAGATGTTGTTCCGTCAATGGGGAAGGTTAACTCAGTGTTGAACAACCTCCTCAACAACCTCCTTCGTCTTTGGAACATCATTCTCCATTGTTGGAACAACAACCCTTGTTGTTGAAACAACATCCCCCGTTGACGGAACAACATACCCCGCTTTAGGACACCTTCCCCCGTTGCCGGAACAAATTCCTGTACTTGACGGAACAGCTCCCTTGTTTGAGGAACAACTTCCCTGTAGTACAAAATTTGTGATGATTTCTGTTTTTAGATAATAATATTCTTTTACTCAAATGGCAATCATCAAATGTCGGTCCGCAAAAGTCCGTCCCCAAGTGTCGTATAACCAGGTAAATTCATCATCAAGATTGTTTTAAATAAATTTCTTTGTAATGATGAAACAATGGGGACGTTATATATTTTTGACTTTTTATCTCTCCTAACCTGACTGTTTAAACGGATAAACCGACTGTCTGAAACAAACTGTTAAATATAAATAGAGCCCGAAATTTTATACCTCACTCGGTTCCGTGACTTTTGCGCCGAGAACATTTGCGCCGCGACTTATGCGCCGAGCGACTTTTGCGCCGGGGGACTTATGCGCCGCGACTTTTGCGCCGGGCGACTTTTGCGCCGCGACTTTTGCGCCGGACGACTTTTGCGCCGCCACTATCATTAATAATTATGAAAAACCACAGCCGGACCTCACTATAGAAATGTAGGATAGTTGGAGATCTACGGATATCAAGATCCGGATCCGATATCCGACCTAAAATTTTCGGCTATCCGGCCTTTTTCAGATCCGGATATCTGGACCCGACAACCCTACACGCACCTCTTCTGGATACGTGAATAGAGGTAGCAGACCAAATATCTCTGTTTCCGAAAAAGTCAAGTTCTTTGAAGATGACCCCTCTAGGGGGTCGGTTTATTTTTCAACCTTCCATCTAGGGGGTCGGTTTATTTTTCAACCTTCCATCTAGGGGGTCGGTTTATTAAAGGGGGCTATTGTACTTCACGAAATATTGTACTTCCTTAAATTCCTTCAGCTCCTGGATATCATTTTTTAAGGAGTAAACTATAATTAGGTCCGACTGTAGATATTATTTTTTAAAATTATTGCGGCGCAAATGTCGCGGCGCATAAGTCGCCCGGCGCAAAAGTCGCGGCGCACAAGTCGCCCGGCGCAAAAGTCGCGGCGCACAAGTCGCGGCGCAAAAGTCGCCCGGCGCATAAGTCGCGGCGCAAAAGTCGCGGCGCAAATGTTCTCGGCGCAAAAGTCGTGATACCCCTCACTCTATATTGAAATACCGAGGTAAATGTCCGATTCGTTCGCTACATGTCCGCAATGGGAATGCGCATTTTTCTTTCCTTTTCTTGCATTTTTCTGCGTAGGAAAAGTGCTCATTCATTTTTTGCTTATTATTATGCCGGGAGCCGGAACGTTATGCACTGGAAAATTGTGCACTGTAAAGTTGTGCACTACGACGGAAATATACTCTATACCTTCCAAATGCTTCGATAACTCTCCTAATCGCTGATATCTTCAGAAACCCCATTAACCATTCCATTTCCCTCTATATTTCAATGTCTGTCCAAATCTTCTGATATATTTCCAAATTACTTTATATCCTTCAAAATCACAGATCAACCCTGAAACATTAATTGCTGCATATGGCGCTATATACCAATGTCAGTCTAAATTTCCTGATATCCCGGATATCACTTGAAATCCTGAGATATCTAGTCCGCGGATATCCCTACATATTCCCTTAATCCGCCCAAATACCTAGGAATTAATCAGCGACGCATTTTATTTTAATTAATCTTATCATTTAATTCTAAATAATTTATAATTAAACATTAATGAGAATTTGGAAGGATAAGAAGACAGATTTATTTTTCAGCGCCGCAGTCGAAAATTTTGAAAATTATCAATGGCTAGAAGCCTCTTTCCCTTAGAATAAAATAAAACAGAAAATTTCCATCTGTCGGTATCATTGGTATTTTAGTTTCCGTACCGTACTTGTACGGAATACTGATAAATACCTAAAAATACCGGCGGGAGTACGGCACAGTCCGGGTCTAAATATAAATTCAAAGCCTAACTGCGTTGTTTTACTCACATTTGGAACGATTAATCCAATTGCAAATTTGGATCTTAAAAGTATTACAAAAATGTTTGAAGAATTTGAAAAGCACAATCATTGCTCATTTAAAGTCCGTTTGAATGAATTTGTGCCAGAAAATTATAATAAAAACATTATTGAAGTAACAGATGAAGTTCTTCCACAAAAAGAGATTTTAGGTAAATTATAAATTTATAAATGAATTCAAATCTTAATTTTATAGCCAAAGAAAATGCAAAATTATTTATATCTCATTGTGGACAAAATAGTTTGAATGAGGTACTTTCTGTTTGTATAAAAATTTTATTCTAGAAATTTATTAACCAATTACATTCTATTTACTTAACTAAAATAAAAAGCCGTAATCCAATATAGTTTTATTTGTGATGATTTTTCGTCCGTAATTGTCCATATATACCATTTATCTATGGAAACTAATTAGTATTTTTAGGCATTATATGCAGGTGTTCCTTTAATTTGTATCCCATGCAATGGTGATCAGTTTTACCTTTCTTCTCTTGTTGAACAATTGGGGATTGGAATTTATATAAAATTGAACATATCTAATGAGCATGGAGTGGATAGTGAAGTTTTTGGTGCTGACTTCGAAAATGCTTTGGATAAAATGTTGATTGACAAGTGAGTAGATAAATACTAATCTGAATACTTTGTACCGATTACGAGCATAGTCATTAATCCCTAACTCAGTGATATTGGTTTAAATCCAATATTGGTTTAAATCCATTAAATTTAAAAAGTCTCTAGTTTTATATTATTTGCTAGAAACTTTAAAATTTTTAATACAAAAATTTAATATTTTCTGTCTTAAAGCAATATTTATCAAAAAACAATTAATGAACTTCGAACAAAAGTTTTACTTGATTTGGAGGAAAATGGACCAAAGAAAAATATTTTTCTCAAAAAGATTTCTGAGGTTATTGGTAAATGAAGTTGTGATGATGACTTCCAAAGAGAACGTAATTGGGAAAGTAATTGAGAAATTAAAATATTTTTCTAAATTTTTATTTGATTATATTTTAAAGTCTGTGTATTCCTTTAGTTAGGGTCAAGAATGGCCGGAATAAAAATTTTAATATTTGTTTATCCATTACTTATAGCGTTTTAACAGTGCGGACACTAATTGTTGGATTTTAATATTAAAATTAAAAATTAAGCCTTTAAAAGTAAACTTAGTTTACTAAAATTATATTATTAAATATGCTTTAATTGTATAAAATTAAATTTTAATTACTAATTCTGAATGTCGATGTTTTAATGGTTAATAGTTTGTCAATGTAGTGTTAGAATTGTTTGCTGCTGAGGGGTCTTCCTTGCTAATTTGCTAAGTAAAGTTCTGGGGCGTAATACAAAAAAGCGTGTAGGAGAAACTGGTAAATTTACTAGGTTATCTACTCGTATAAGGAACTCTTAGTTAAGAGTTAAGCCTTATTCAAAAAAATCGACCCACAACTATCTTCTAAGAATATTACTCCTGGAATGAAAATGAAAGGGAGTACGGGATAAAGCAACAAACTTTGTTTAGATGGTTGTTTGATGGGCTATTTAATCAGAGGCCTTTAGAGGATCATTTAAAAGTGAAAGAAGACAATGATTATGTTATTTCTTTATCAATTTTGTGAATTAAATTTAGAATTAATTTATGAATTAATTTAGAATTTATATAATTCAAATAATAATTTTCAATTATTACATATTGCACAGATAATGTAGTTCTTCATTATTATTCTTCATTAATTATATTTTTGTTTATAATTATTTTCTATTAATCATTAGTTTTATAACTTTAATTTAAATTATTTATTATTAAAAATATATAAAAAGATACCTAAATCATTAATTAATCCGGGACAAGTATCACAGCACCCAATTGTACAACCAAAACCACAACAGTCAGCTAATAAGCTTATTTTAAGCAGTGAACATAACACAAAAAATAGAATTAAATATAAACACTTCATGATCGCTAATTTAATTTAGTTTATATCTATAAAATAATTTCTGTATTTATATAATAAAAGAAATAATTTCATTAAGCTAATTTTAGATGCCCGTATATATAAATATAATAATTCAGATTTTAAAATATTTATCTCAAAATATACTCTGAAGTGATTTAAGTTAATCATCCAAGATTAGGCAACTAAATTTCTAAACAATTAACAAGATAAAATTTATTTAATGGAGCTATCAAATCAAAGTCAGGCTAGCTAGTGTAAGAAGCTTGTATCATTTAAAAAATAAACCAGGTGCCGTACAGTTCGATTAAGCTCTTCTTTATGATCGTTTAACCCCTGCCTAAGCGTTTTAAATGCTGCTAGGTGAATCAACCTTACTAATTTACATCATAGCTAATATCATATGAAGATTGTTTTTAATTTTTATTTTGAATAAAAAAATCATCAGTTAAGAATCATGAGTTAAAACACAACAAAATAAATTGTGACTTTCCAAAGATAAATAAACATTTATATTTACCCATTTACCTCCTTTGAAACGTGGATGAAACCTTTGAAACGTGGATGATATTTTTAATTGTAATTGATTTAAAAATCTGCCAAAATTGTTTCTAACATCCATGTGAATAATAGATCATGTGTAATTTTTTAAAATTTATTTAATCAGTTGAGATTTTTTAACTCAATTTGATTAAACATCTATCATAAAGGAAGTAAAATTATAGCAGTGTTTTTGATAAAAATTTAAACTAATTTTTTTGTTTATGTTATTTTTAAATTAAATAATTCCACTGAAACGTACATATGTATGTTTTAATAGATTTTACTATAATTTCGATAAATAAATCTAAACAGAAGATATAATATCTTGGTAAAAATTTATATTTTACTTTTGTCAAAATAAAAGTCAATTTACAGCCGTATACGAAAATTTTAAGAATTTTAATGCTAAATTAAATTTTTAACCAAAAAGTCTATTAGTAAGTACTGTACTTTCAAAATAAGTACGAATCGAAGCCCTGATATAAGATCTCTAATTTAAATAAGTACTTATATTTCATACTTATATTTTCATAAGTACTTATATTGCTTCTTTTATTAACAATATTTTTTATTATAATAAAAACTTCATTGACTCTTTTCTCCTTTAATTCTACTTGCTTATACTCCCCATACAAAACTGAAAATAAAATAAACTAGGTTTGTATATAAGCAGAAAAAAGGGAAGTAGTGGCGTGAACCTAATGACCGCCGTTTCCCGTTGGGTACGAGTGGCCAATTATGCGTAGAAGCAAGCTTCGTTTGACCGTCGTGTCACTCCATAAGGTCCTCCCAAACCAAGTGCACCTGCGCTATGGACAATGCTTTGGTGACCGAAGAGATGCTAGATGGTCACCGGCTTGTCACGGTGGGTGTAGTATCTGGCGGTAGTATTCGGATGGAGGGTCAGTAAATGGTTCACCTATTTTTTAATAAAAAATACTTAGTAGTATAATAATTGTTTGTTCAAGAAATTTTTTTTTAATTTTAATGGTATACTCAAAAAATTTAAAAGCTAAAGAAAATTATTTTAAAAAGTAAGTAATAAGCATGCTTATACATAATATTTTATCTTTTCATTATTTAATTCTCTCTTTATTTTATTTTCATTCCCATACAATATTTTAAATAAAATATACGCAGTTTATATAAGTAAAATTAAAAGTCAACAATTATGAACCAGCTGGCCGCCGTTTCCCGTTAGGTGTGAGCGACCGATTGTATCAACTTCGTTTGATATTTAATCGCTGTGTCTGGTCTCCCAACCAAGTGCAATAGCACTATGGGCAATGCTTTGATGGCCGACATGGCTAGGCCTCATAGCTTGTCATGGCTCATAGCTTGTCATGGTGGGTAACTAGTAATATGGTTCATTTAATTTTTTAAAATAATTTTTGAAATAAACAACACCGTTAAGAAAGTTACCGTCTTCATACAAAATTCTTACAAAAATTTTATTGGAATAAGTATTGGATTTCGAAGGATTTGAATGAGGTATCAACATAGCATCTAAGGATACGACAGATCTATCCTACTCGATTTTTTTTGCACAACTGGGTATTTTCTGTTCTGTACTTTTTCTATCATTTTTCCAAAAATAATTGTAGTTCTTCAACAATTGGGTGGTAAAATTTGTACTATTATTCTTTTCAATTCCTCTAATATTTAAATTTGGCCATATTGTTGAATTAAATACAATATTAGGCACCATTTTTGCACAATCTTTTGAAGTTTCTGTATGCTAAAATTTTTTAAGCAATCCCTTTTAATATTTTAAGGGAATAATTTATATTGAGACTGGGCTGAGGAAGACCGGCCCCCTCTCCGTCAATTTTCAAATAAACTAGAATCGGTTCGAACAAAAATATTTGAGCTGAGTTACAGGCGTTCAAAAAGGTAAAAAAACAGGGGGATCGAAATGGTCTAACTTAGAAAAAATTTGATTTAACAAGTCTGGTCTCTAATTTATACAACCATAGAAATAAAGATAGATCCTATTAAATTCTATAAAAATTTCTATGATCATCTTCATCAATATCTAGTAGAAATAAACTTTTTCTTCAAATTTTAATCCAAAAGAGATCTTTAATCTTTTTCAACCAATAACGAATAATTTTTAGATATTCAATGCTTTTTGGAAATAAAGGAAGGTGTAAATTAAAAGTCTCCCCAAATGTAGCTAATAAATTTTTAAAAAATTAAAGAAAATATTTATTTAACCTATTGATAAAGCTATTTTTTTATTTAGTGGAGAAAATTTTTCGTTAATAATTAAATAAAGTGGAATTTGTCTAGCAATTGCTGATTTCCACTGAAAAAAAATTTAACAAATAAATAATCGGGTACGCCCAAAACGGCGCAGGGCCATAACGGCGCAAAGCCATAACTTGGTTGAAAATGGCTGGCCCTTATCAATTTTTGTACCATTCTCCTTAGCTCGATAAGAGGAATCGTTTAATACTAAATTTGAAAGATTCGGAAATCTTGGAGCAAGTTATGGCTTTGCGCCGTTATGGCCTCGCGCCGGCTTGTCCCCTTATATCTTGTGTTAGACCAGTCGATTCTTCTCAAACAGCAAAAGAAGCGGCGGTCATCAAAAGAAGCGGCTTTCATTTGTCTCGGGCCTCAGAACTTCAGCTCGGGCCTCAGAAACCCGCAAACAATTAATTTTAGTTGACAATATTTTTGGGATATTGAAATTTTGAAGTTAAAATTTAATTTCTTTCTCTCTCAGTCTCCTAAATCCTTTATTCTTTTTTTTTATTTTAATTTTATTGCCCTTCCATCAATCCCTCCCCTCCCTCCTCCATCCCCCCTACCCCTCTCCATCCCTCCCTCCCCTCAATAAAATTCTTTTACATTTTATTGCCTTCCCTTTAAAAAATTATTTTAAATTGCCAAAAAGGAGTGCCACATATATAAAATCAATCACTCACATGAATGGCCCCTCTAATTAATTAAATTCGCATTATTGTTTATTGGCTGTTAATAATTTATTTAAATAATTTTATAGGGAAATTTATATTTTAATTTAAAAGTTAGAGAATATTAAATAAAATTAAATAATAGTTTTTTTTACTTTTTGCCCTTTTCTACTTTAATATTTTCCGTGTTTTCCAAAAAAGTAAAATTTTTGCCAAAAGGAAGAATTCGACTTATTGGCCCCCAAAATTCCAAAGATTTTCTTTTTTGGCACTAGAAACGAGAGAAATTTTTGTTTGGGTCCGAAGCGCTGCATTTTCGACATAATTTTCACTATACTTTCTTAGAAGTAAGAGATTAAATTAAGGAATCAAAAATTTTGTTAGAATTTTTTTATAAAATCCCTTAAAAATAAATAAATTTTTTCTATCCCGATTAATAGTTTCTGAATAATTATTAATTTTCATAATTTTAAAACATCTAAATAAACGAATGTTGAAATTATTTAATTTCCATAATAGTGTACATATCAAGGCTTTAAAAAAATCAAAATTAAGGAACTTATATTTATTAAATTCTATCTAAAAATTTTAAATGAACAAATTTTTGTTGACTGCGGTTTTATTGATGGTATTTTATGTTAATTTCGCATATTCAATGCAGAGAGGGGATGTTGAACTTACAGAAATTCAACCAGACACTGACGACGGAGGATACGAGACTGATGATGTAATATTTATAATAAAATTCTAACATTTTTCTAAAATTTGGGAAATAACTGTTATATAATAAAAGTTTACCACATACCGTGTTTCCTCTAAAATAGCCCCCCCCTCTAAAATAGACTCCTCTAAAGGTCGATCGAAAAAAATAGCCCCCTCCTCTAAAATAGCCTCCTCCCTCTAAAATAGACCCCTCTAGAGGTCGATCGAAAAAATAGCCCCCGGGGGCTATTTTAGAGGATTTACGGTATTTAAAAATCAACATTTTTAAAATCTATAAAAATTTTATTTAAAAATAAAATATTTATTCTTATAAACTAACTTTAAGGGAGAGGAAGATATAGAATCAGGCCGCCCTTCAAGAGGTGGTCATCGAGGATCGTCAAGAGCACGTCGTCATGGAGGATCGTCAGGAGGACGTCGTCAAGCAAATCTAGAAACAATTAGTGAGGAAAATGAAGAAAAAACGGAAGATGAATGTTGCAAATGCTGTATAATTATGTGAAAGATTATTTAAGTAGAGGATTTTCTAAAGGACTTCATCGAGGATATTTTTTACTGTACCCCCTTTCCGCGAGCTCGATGTAAAAAGCAGTTACAAACATCATTTTTTTCCTTTTCTACTAGATATCAATGGAAATGTTTACTGGGATTTTTAAAGAATTTATTGAGCACATATGTATAATATGTAAAATCAAACTGTAATCCTATGAAATGCTTTATTTTTTAATTTTTAGTAAAAATTTATAGATAAACGATATTGATATTTATCTCATTTTAAAGAGCACTTTCTACAACTTTTTTTGTTGAAAATTTATTTATAAAGTTAAATAACAAGACCTGTTAACTTACAATAGAGTTAACAAGCTATGATCCCATATTTTTTCTGTAATTTGCCATTAAATTTCTAAGGAAAAGGGAATTTAATATTTAAATGAAATCTCCCTATTGTTCATTTGTTGAGTGGTTCATAAATTTATTCATAAATTTTTACTCTTGGCCTTCTATAATTCTCAAAATTTTTCTTGCGGCCCAGAAAAGTGATTTGAGATTAAGAGGGATATCATGAGATTAAAAGGTGAAAAGTTCGATGGAAATGATGAATAGTTCCATGGTAGAAGTCAGGTTGCAAGTCAAATTCTGAAAAATTTCACTGGTCGGGTTTCGGGTTGAAAAAAGACCGGATTTTGGTTAAACCGGCCCATCATTGAAAGGCTTCTTGGACTACAAAATGCTCAGAATTTTTCCTTGCGACGCAGAAAATGGATGAAATAGTGGGATTTCATGTTTAAATTCCTCCGAGATTCAAAAAATTATCGCTACGCCCCTAAAAAGCAGAAATAAATGCTCTTGACATCAAAAAATCATAAAATTTTAAATTTTTTGCTTATTTCAAATTACGAAAAAGCACGAGGCCACAAATATATTTACTAAACTTTATAATAATGCTTGCGTTTAATTTTTTGCTTGTAAAAGTTTAATTTTTGATGCTTATTGTTAGAATATTTGTTTTGAATAAGAAAAAAAATTGGCAATCTTGATTCAACGTGTAATTTATTTTGACAGATATTATATTATTTCCAATAAAAAAATAAAATAAAAATAAGCAAAAACTTTTAAACGAGGCAAATACTTCCTCAATTTTTTATTTATTTTGATATAAAAATATTTAGGTTAAGGTAAGCTTACTAATTTTTAACGATGTTATTTTTCTTTAAAAAATTTACATCCTAAATTTTTTATAATTTTCTTGAATATATAAACAAAATGATAATTTACCAACAATTATCATTCACAAAATCAAATAATTATTTAAAATATTTAGTTTCTAAAATATGCGTAATTTCATAATTCTTTTACTTTTACTTACTGCATTCGTAGAAATGAACCAGTGTGCGGTATGTTATTTAACAGAATAAATGTAAAAGCTCGTTAGAAATATTTTTATAATTTATAATAATGATAATTATCAAATCAGTTATTTGTTCTAAACTAAAAATTAGAACCTGGATTGTAAATATACACTTAATTGTTTACTAAATTAGTACACTTTACTTTCATGATTTCTGTTATTTTAGAAAGATTCTTATTATGGGTTTCAAGTTTCATGAAAGTTTTTATTTGATAAACTGCTAATAAATTATAGCAATTCAATATTCCCTGATTAATTTTAATTAGAGACCGGACTCGAGTGTTCGTTCGATAATATCGATATCGAAAAATATCGACGATATTTTTCGATATTTTTTCCAGACGGGGGAAGTTGTACCAATGACTGGGAAAGTTGTACCAATGACTTGGGAAATTGTGCCACCTAAATACACCTAAATCCCACTATATCTCCATTAATTCCTTTATAGCCCTCGATATCCCTCTAATCCACCAATATCCCTCGATGCCACGTAAAAGTTCCTTGATCTTCAACTTAATCCTTCAAAATCCCCTTATATCCCTCTTACTAATTTTAAATCCCATTAAACTGTGGGGACTGATATACAAGGGAGACTGAACCGTGCAGAGTGATGACTCAGGCAACTAGAGCCGGACCGGATCCGGAACCCAATTTTGGGACACGGACTCCGGAAAACCGGCCGGAGTCCGGTTTGGCGCCGGTTACTACTATTTAATGTAAAAGAGAAATAAAACTTTAGGGCAATATATTAAAATTTAAAAGAAATTAATATCGAAAAATATCGATTATCGAAAAATATCGAAAAAATCAAAAAAATCATAGTTCGATAATATCGATATTGAAAAATATCGATATATCGATATTTTCCATCGATATATCGTATCGATCCGGTCTCTAATTTTAATATACCTATTTTTTAAATAAATATTACGATATTAGTAGAAATGCACAAGGAAAATTCTATATTTCATTTTCCATTGAGTTTTCACTTCTAAAATTCCCTCATTTCCGTTTAAAATCTAGATGAAAAAATCATTTATAGACTTTGTTATTTTTGTTTTTCAATGTACTAAATATTAATGGAAATTTTCAGCTCCCATGGATTTGTTCTCAAAAATTAAATAGAGGGCATGGAGGTAGACGATGCAGATCTAGTACACGCTGGTATTATGATATTTACACAAGACAGTGCAGAGTAAATAATTTTCTAAAACAATTTATGTTGGATATTCTCTTTATTTTTACAGAAATTCAAATATCTAGGATGTGGTGGAAATAGCAATCGCTGGATAAGTAAAGCTCGATGTGTTAGTGAATGCTGGAATACTATGTGAGAGAATTGAGGTTAAAAGAATTGATGAACTTGAGATAATTAATATATAATCTAATAAATTTGTATCCATATGGATATTAAAAATTTTGGAATTCTTTTTAAGTTAATAAATAAAAAATGGCTAAAATAAAGGAAAATAATTTTTTGAAAATAATTATGAAAAAAAGTCTCGATTACCGGGAATAAAAATGAAAGGAAATTTTAATTCTTAAATAGAATTTTGATCTCCGCTGATAATAAGTGTCTATGTATTTCATCGAGTATTTCGGCAACAAAGGATTTTCTTTGAGAAGACATATTTATGAACTGCGACATATATAATCTTTAATTAAAATTCAAAGGAGGGACCATTTAATCAGAATAAATATGATATACTTCGATACTATAAAGGATGAAGAAAGAGAAGGAATTAAGATTGATGAGTTGAAATTTTAAATTTCTAAAAAGAAAATCCAGTAGATAAGAATATTTGAATTAATTAGAAAATGTGAGTAATGATGGGTGAATGTCCCTTCATTTTATGTATATTACAATAAATGACATAAAAAATTTTGTTTTTTATTAGAAAATGTAACTTTTGGTATTATAAATTAGAAATTTTAAATGTTATTTAGTTAAATTAATTTATTTTTTACAAATTAAATTTTATTTTTTTATTTAAAAATTTTCTTTATATCATTTCATGTAGGTATTAGTTATCCTGAGATAGGACATATTTGATTAACATTTTGAGTAGCCATCAATTTTTGTTGTATTTGCAGACGGTTTACAGCTGCAGAATGTCCAGTTGCGGCATTATTATTTGGAGAAATTTTTGTTTTAAGTAGAGGTGTATGGGTAAATATTTGAATAAATGCTTCTTTGTAGTCAGAACTGGAAATTTAGAGAAAGTCGAGCTTTTGTATAGTGACTGAGAAATATTATCAAGTTATTTCAAGTTTGTTATATCGAGATTCGACTGTATTTAATTATAAATTTAAAAAACCTAGTAAAATAAAGAACGGGAGCATTGGAAGCAGCAGATATATTTAATAAGATAGAGACTGCCTTTCTAATAAACCAAGCACTTATTTGGTTAGTTAATAATGGATATATCCAAAAAGAGAAAACACGCATAATATAATATCCTCCCAAATTAAAAATAATTATAATTAAAAGGGAACGATATAAGCGGCAATTTAGATGTTGAGAAGAAGAGGCATCTGAAATTTTAAATAATGTTGATATATTAATTGTAGTAATTTAATAACTAAGCCTCATTTCACGTTGATTTTAGAGTTTCGGGATTTCTATTTGTTTTTTTATTTTATATTAATGGAAATTTTAAATAAAATTTTTGAGTGATTTTTTAGAATAATTGTATCTTGAACAGTGAAGCGGGAGTTCCAGTTCCTGAACCGGTGGGGTTCAGTTCCAGTTCCGGAACTGGAACCGATAAATGTCTGGAAACAGTTTGGAACCGGTTCCAAAGCTAGAACTGCCAAAATTAAAAAATCACAATAAAAAATCACCGCATCAGATCATGAAACACCTAAGTTGTTATTTTACATAGAAATTTTTCTGTCTAGTTTGAGAAAAACTGGATAAAACCCCCAATGGTTAATCCAATAATTATAATTAATTTACTAAATTCCAGTGGATTCTAAATAATTTTACCTGATTTAATTTTTACCAAAATACCGACAGCCACATATAAAATAATTGCAATATTATAAAGAATAAAGCAGGAATATGTGTAAATTGTTCCAAAAGTACCTCTCTTAATTAATTAATTTTAAAAAATATTTAAATAAAAACTAACAGAAAATATGTCGTTAAATGTTGGTGGAACTAATGTATCCTGGTCAATATTGTTAAACCAGTAAAATCCAACAGGAAATATAGCACAATAAAGAGCACAGATAACAGAAATTAAAGTTAAATAAATACGAGGACGTATTTGGTTTGGACTAAAAAAATTTTTTTTTTAAATTTTATTTTAAAAAATCCAAACAATGTCGGAAATATCACACAAAGCATTCTATCTAGTCCAGTAAATACAAACAAAGGTCCAATCCCTGAAGCAGCAAAAATTGGAATAAAAAAGACAGCAACAGTTTGTGAATAAGCAAGGAAATTAATTCCCATTAAATTAAAATAAAACATAATTAAAATTCCAATTTCGTGTATTATTTCATAAAATGCACATTGTGCTAATAGAATATTTGATGTTCCGTGAAATTTACTAAAATAATAAGAATTGAAATTTGATAAGGAAGTATATTTTATGATGAGGATACTAAATAAGTAATGTTTTTTGTGTTTTGAATACGGTTGTCGGTTCCTGAAAATTCATCGAATATACGGAACCGAACCGAAAAATCATCTGTTCTTCGGTCCAGAAGCGACAACCTACGTTTTGACAATTTTTCCATGTGGCTATTCAAATTTTAAAAATATTATTTTTGGTTAAAGTTACATTAAAATATTAAGTCTGCTTAAATTCTTTATTTTGTCGGTGCTAAGCTTACAAGATATCGAAGAAAAATAAATGGCTAAATCATGAAAATGATATCAAAAACCCTTATATTTATTTAAATTACCTCTTAGCTATAGTTACCCAAACTAAAGCAATATTCATAAACATTCCCGGAAATGCAACTGCGACTAAAGGTAATGTACTCAAAGTTAATGCCCAAGAAAATCCTGTGTCGTTATATTGCGAATATAACTGAAAATTAAATATAAAAGTAATCTTTAAAAATTTTAAAAGGGTGGGAAAATCCGTCTTTAGATTTAAAAAATTTTATTTGAGCTGTAAAAGACTGTTAAACAGAATATTCAAGTAAGATTAATCGTTCGGATTATATTTTAATTTTACATAATAAATTAAGAAGGAATATACATAATATCGAACATATTCCTGAAGTTTATGGTTTTAATTAGAGAGCTAGATTGTGCCCAGGTTGTGAACAGTTTTTCAGTAAATATGAATGGAGTAGGCCGTTTTAATATCACGGGCCTCCGATATCCCGTGATATCCGTCCAATTCCTCTGATCCCCCTTCAAATCCTTAATCCTCTATATCCCTCCAAATCATTATATCCCTTAAACCACCCCTAATAGCACAAATCCACTAATTTTCCCAGCTACCGCTTTTTTCAAAAATTGCTGATTACGGACTTATGCAACCCTCCAAGAACTTAACGATATAGAAAAGAACATTTCTGTTTATTCCTTTGAAATCATTTTAAAATATTAAAATTCAATATTTCCTTACATTATCTTCCATAACATCCATCAATATTTAAAGTAAATTAAATTTTATTTAAAATTATTTAAGCGTTATCTAAATACAATATTATTCTAATTATTAAAAATAAATAAATGTTTAAACTATATATAGTAATAATTTTTTTGAAATTGCGTGTTTAATTTTTATTTTCCCTAAATTAATTTGCAAATTTTATGTATTAGGTTCCTGCTTTTACATATTATTAATGAAACAATTTTTTAAAAGGAAAATTCCAATCTTTAATCAGAAAATATATGTTTGCATTGTTAAATGCAATCAAAAAAAGAGATGATCGAAAAAGAAATAGGTATATACAGAATTTCCTAAAATAGTAGTTTGGGAAGGTTGAAAAGCCTTCCCCTTTGGAGAAGGTTGAAAAATGGTTACTCTCGGGAGTACATTCTAAGGAAATACACTATCTATTTAATTTTAAATTATAATAAATATTAATAATTTAAAGAGAACATTTATTTTATTTTTTAATAAAAATTAAAGGAATATTTTAATATTTAAATTAAATTTCCTTTAAGAAAAAAAAACTAAAAAATTTTACTTTAATTTTATAAAATATTCTTATTTAATAAAAAAAAATTATAATGAATAAAAAAGCGTTAACATTTAATATTTAAATTAAAAAACATTTATTATTAAATTAAATAAAACTTTATTTACGTAAAAGAAAATTAAATAAACAAAGAGAATAAATACATAATTTTTTTGAAAAAACTTTTGAATTTTTAATAAAAAAGTTAATTAAAAAATATTTTTTTTAATTTAATTTTCTTTTAATTGTTTACTTTTTATCTTTATTTTAAATTAAATAATAAAAAGAATAATGTCAGAAATATAAATTTCATTTATTAAAAAATAAAAGCTTAATTTTATTTTCTTTATTTGTTAGTGACTAAAGTTTAGTTCAAAAATCTTTTTATAAAAAAATTTGTTTTAATTTAGTGCAGTTTTCTTTAATTAAATTAATTTAATTTTTGCATCTTGCTTTAATTGTAAATATTTTATAATCGTGTAAAGACGAGAAGATCTTAAGAATTTAAAATGCTTAGCTGGAAATCAAAAAAAAACTGGAAATCAATGAGAATATCATAGGATTGGATAAATAAATTTAAAAAATTTTTCAATTTTGGGGAGGGGAAGACAAAATTTATTTTTGTCTTGTAAATATCGGCCCTATTAAAATTATCCTCCCACTCAATCCTATCACAAATTTAAATGCTCTCTCAATCATCTTCCTCTGTCATTTCCCATCTTTTTAAATAATTTTCAATTTGACTAAATTTTCATTAAAATATTAAATAGGATTTTTGAAATTGAACATAAATATTATGTATAAATTTTGGGAAGTTGTTGAGATGCTTTAAGATTGAAATATATGCATATGTAGCTAATATCTTTAAGCTATTTCTAACGACGATTTTCTCAAATTAATAATCGCAGTCCAACAAAATTAGAAATTTTAAATTAAAAAACCCCTTATATTTTAGTTTGTTAGCTATTTTGCTGACTCCCATTAATTTATTTTATAAATATTGGGCCTAATTTGGTGGTCTTTAAATTTTTATGTTTTTAAAAATATTTAGGGAATTTGAGCTTACGAATGACGACTTCTACTGGAGCTTTGAGCATCTTCATCGTTGATTTTCAAGCTTGAACCCTAAAATCAAAGCCAGTACATAATAAAAATAAAAGAAAATTAAATTACAGCGATTTGAATCCATGAATATAATATTAATATTAAAAAATCTTAATTAAAATTTTAAACTAATTAATATAATGTTTAGAGTAAATGTTAAATATTAACATTTTTTGGCATAAAATTCGAAAATTATCCAATAATATATTATTAACAATATTATTTTATTGGATAATCAACAAATTTCCAAGTTTGCTAAGAAATCTATTAACGTTTTGTTTTAATGTTAAATTCTGTTTAGCGGCACATTGTGGCCAGTGTTTTACATGTGACCGCCAATTTGACTCCCCAGAACATTTACAACGTGTTGGACACGAAGTTACTGGGCAACAAGATATAATTGAGCACCAACAAGAAGAGGAAGGAGTAGAGCATGTGAGACAAGAACAAATGAAAGGTAATTTAAAGAAATATTAGTTAAATTTTAGTCAGGTTTTAAATAATTTTACAGAAAATACAATTTTGTGGGGGGGGGGGGGGGGGGAATTTTTTTTTGGTGTACCTAAAATTACATAACTTTCTTATTCCTAAATCAAAAAATCTTTAATTTTTCTATATGATAGATAAATAAATGAGCTACAAAATAAACTTGGAATTATCTAAAAATGATCTGATAAAAAAAGTTCCAAAAAAAAGAAAAGTGTCCGGTATAATTTGAGTCACCATGTATAAATATATTTTAACTTTTAGCAACTTAATTTTAGTTCATTTCTCGCGCTATCTTCCACCAAACTGGCCATGGTTTAATCAGTTAATGCAATTCCATCTTTCAGTAGATACAAGGACAACCATAGGCAACCATATATTTGTAAGTACTTATAAATAAGTATGTATAATATCAATTTTCTAAGTACGAGGGTGATTTGTAATTACAGTACTTCCAAAATATGTACGAATCTAAGCCCTGTAATAGGTAATAATTATGAGAGGATTATTAGCCGAAGATTGGTTCTACTGCATAAACGTTAACAATCCAATAACACATACATAATTGCAGCAAAAAGTCAACAGAAAAGCTTATTCTGCTCATCGAGAATAGCACACAAACTGTGGAAAATTATTTCGTACATAAAATGGGTAAACTTTTTATAAAAATTTCTATTAATTATTTAAATTTCGTTAGAAAAATCGCCCGCTAAAGTTATAAAACTGGTGCTTCAAATGGCTTTGGCAGTTGAACAATATCATGATTGTAAGTAGATAGTCACGACCCCCCCCCTGTCAAAAAGTGACAACAGTTAATCAATCAAAAGGAGCTGTATCTTGATTAAGAGGGATATCAGAGGATTAAGATGGATTTTGGAAAATTAAGAAGGATTTCAGTGAATTTGAGTGAATTAAGATCGATTTCGCAGATTAATAGTCTATATAAATTCTAACCCCTCATAATCCCTCTAAATCTCATTATTTGCCTCTAAATACACCGATAATACCCTTAATCCTTAGATATCCTTCCAAATCCGCTAATATTCCTGAAATCTCACGGTGTCACGCACATGTCTCTTCATATTAACTTTATCCCTCAAATCCACCGATATCATTTTTAATTCCCAAAATCCTTTGATCTCCCGACTATTTCTGTCATGTCCGATGTTCATGCTGTGGAAAAATTGTGGATGGTGGATTATAAGCTGGGGGTTGGGAATTACGAGAGATATTGAGGGATTTGTTAATTAATCCCCTTATCCCCTCTAATCCCAATATCCTTAAAGAGCGTATCCTGCGGGTCGGTTTCGGGAGGGGGGCTAAAAAGGGGTGTGTTCCAAAATTTTGAAGTTACCTCGGCGTTCCGGGACCCATCTTGAACGTAAGAAGATAACCGATGTCTCTACTAATTCCCCAAAATAACTCATTCCTCGCATAGATAACTCTGTTAATCCTAAATTCCCTCGATACCTCTGTTAATTCCCCAAATCCATTCATAATTGATTTTAATCCCTCTATATCCTTCATTGGGACTCAGCTTTACAGCGCCGAAGGCGAAAATTTTGAAAATAAAAATTTCGGTTCCGGATCCGGATATCCGAAAATTTCGGTTCGGATATCGGATCCGGATATCCGAAAATTTCGGTTCGGATACCGGATCCGGATCCGGATATCCGAAGATTTCCAACTATACGACAACCACAGCCAAAAGTGCAAAAATTACGCATAATTTGGAAAAAAAAACGGGCGCGGATTCAAAAACACTAATCGAGCACATTTTGGGCACTTTTCTTTCGTAGGATATTTAATATAACAGAAACTCCACCGATTGATATGCAATCATTGGAACGTCAGATAATTGAAATTCAAAGATTAATAAATTGTTTAATTGAAAAATTGTGTTCTCATCGACAAAATGCCAATCAAGAGAAATTAAACCTTCATAACACTCTTTACTTCGTCCAGATGAACCAGGAATCACCAGTATCAAGGCCCCCCCGCTGTGGAATGTCATGAAATTATTTATTAAATTATTATTCTACTCGCCCCAATTTTACTTAATATAAGGGGAGAGGACCCAGACCAAAACACTTCAGTTTTGGGTCTTGATTTTGGCCAGGTCCTCTCCCCGACCGGCTCATTTCTTTTTGTAGTTTATTTATATGTTTGATAAACTTTTATGAGAGAGGTTTTTCTTTTAATTGAATCGGCGGACGCGCTCCGTTGATTGGGTTCGCCCATCAACGGAGCCCAACGTCCGGCCGCGCACAAAGATTTATTAAGAATATTGAAGAAGAAAAGAAGCAGAGAATGTACACTATCTCTCATTGAATTAAAAAAAGGAAATTTTATTTCCCATCAAATTTTAAAAATAAAATTTTAGAAAAATTTCAATTATTTTATTATTTTGTGAAATAATATATATTTATTTTTTTGTTTTTTGTTATAAAAAATATAATTTTACACAATTTAAGTTAAAGAAACACCAATAAATAACTAAAAGTTAATTAAAGTCTGTTATTAGTGTTCAAATCATTGTTGAATCTTTAAGGGCCACTTCAGTATTACAAAGATCCTTGTTATTACAACTTAAACATTCTTTGTATTCTGAAGGGCACAAGCCACAGTTTTGCTCCACTTAAATTTTAAAAATAAAATTTTAGAAAAATTTCAGATACATTTTATATACCCTCAAGCAAATTTTATCAGTATTGTTTGTAGTAAATGCTTAAATAAATCCTAGCTAATTATTAGGGATCGGATTTTTAGGTTATAACCAGTGCTTCGAAGCTCGTACCAAAATTCGTACTCGTACCTCGTACTCGTACTCGTACCTGGTACGAAGTACGAGTACGAGTACGAGCGAAAAAATGGGGCAGGTACGAGGTACGAGTACGAGTACGCGGCCAAAAATAGTGAAAAGTACGAGGTACGAGGCCTAAGTACGAGCTCGTACTTCTCGTACTTGATATTAATAGGGAAATAGAAAAAAATATGTTTAATTTTTTTCAACCGTCCTTATATGAGCGAGTGGCCGAGTGGGTAAGGTGTTAGGCTTCACCCAAGGCGTTAATGATTTAAGGGTGGGTTCGATGCCTGGTCAGAAGACAATGAATTTTCATGTTTTTCCTTCTTTAAATAACATATTTATATTTTTAATTTTGTCTTAAAAATTATTCTATTTTTACATGGAGAAATTATGGGTTTTTGGCCTTCCAAAATTCCCAAAATTTTCGCCTCCGGCGGTGAAAATGGAAGAAATCTGGCTTCATGGCCTTCAAAATTTTTAAAAATTTTCGCCTGCGGCGCAAAAAATAGAAGAATCTGACTTAAGTACATCCAAAATTCTCAAAATTTTTGAAAAAAAAGATTTGAGATTAAGATGGATATCAGGAGATCAGGAGAGAGGAGAACAATATTTCCTCCTTCCCATCTTGGAGGAAATATTGCTCCTTGCACTCCAAAATGCAAAAAATTTCGCCTGCGGCGCAGAAAATGGATGAAATTGGAGGATTTATAGCTTTAAAGCCTTCCAAGATTCAAAAATTATAACATATGGTGTGTTAATAAATTATAACACACCATACAACGCTTACAATTTAAAAATAGATATCCTGGACTACAAAAAATCATAAAAATTTTCGATTTTTTGCTTTTTTCTCAAGTACGAGTAAGTACGAGGTACGAGTACGAGGTACGAGGCCAAAAATAGGGGTGGTACGAGGTACGAGTACGAGTACGAGGCCTAAAATAAGGGTGGTACGAGGTACGAGTACGAGTACGAGGCCAAAAAAAGAGGTGGTACGAAGTACGAGTACGAGTACGAGCAAATTTGAAATTTCGAAGCACTGGTTATAACCTATTTTTTCTGCGAAATAGTCCAGATGAATTGAGCTCAAATCCGTTGTTATTTCTTGAAAATCTTTTGTTTACGGGGAGTTATTATGACCTATTTGAACCTATTTTGGCGTTCTGCAACCTAAAATAGGTTGTAACCTATTTTGGATGTTTTTGTGATTTTTTCACTTTTTTGTCACCTATTTTAAGCTTTTTTCATAAAATTCCGATTTTTAATAAAAATTTTCAAAAATTTTTGAAAAAAAATTAAAAATTTTTCAAAAATTTTGTCAATTTTTTATCGGCTCAAAAATTTTTCTTCGATTTTTTGAAAAATACATATTATCCTCAAAAATCAAAAATTTTTCAAAAATTGAATTTTTTAAACATTTTTGCATTGGATTTGAAATTTATGAACTAAAATAGAAATTATTTGGCATTTTTGACTTTCTTGCCCAGTACACTCTGTAACAAAATGATAGGGCCACCTAGTTTTTTATCAATATCTCACCAAATATGAAACGGATATGTTTCAAATTTTGGCAGAATATAGGTAAGGATATTATGTATTAATATTGAAAAGAAAAAGTTAGCTGGAATTTTTTGAAAAATTTTATAACAATAAATTTGATTTTTGAGTGTAACAAAAAGATAGCGCCACTTGTATTTTTGACCTTAGGGTGGTCCGAAAAATCTACAAAAATTCCTGTAAACATATCTATTGATATCTATAGAAAATACAAAAGAAAAGAAGTTCCGATATATTTCCTTCATAGAGATCTGATAACCCGAAAATCAACGGAAAACCGGGGGTAGACGTCTACCTTTTTTTTGCAACCTATTTCTAAAATTTTACAACCTATTTGCCTATTTTTGTCACCTATTTTAGCATTTTATACAACCTATTTAGGTACCTATTTTAAGGTTATTACGACCTAAAAATCCGATCCCTACTAATTATTGTTTAAACACCTCGCTGGAGGGAGAATTAATGAAGTGGAGTTAATAATTTGGAAATATTTTAGGAAGGCTAATAATAACTTTTTAACGGATAATTATGTTTTAATCACCTAACTGGATTCAGTAATTATTGAGGTGGGCAAGGGAAAGGGTAATTATCGAGCATATACGATAATTATTTATGAGGAAAATAGAGAATATATTAGAGTCCAAATGAGTAGAATGGGTGGATCAGGAGGAATTACACGGAGAGTAGGGGGGAGGGGATGGGAAATTAAAAGATCAAACTTAGTCCCTCGGTGACAAGAAACAACTTAGGCTTATGGCTTCTCAAATCGAGAAATAATTTTAAGAAATAAAGCATTATAGGTACACTATAACCTAAAATGTATACCATCTAGAGTATAAAATCTTTTTGAGGATAAAATGAAAGAACCAAAAATTCAAATTATTACCTCTCCCAAATTTATCCTTAGCAACATAGCAGTGAGTATACATAGGGTGACATTGTTTCACTTTTTTCTTATGAAGCTTGGTTTTAAGAATGTTGTAGTTACACTTTATGGTTGGAAGTATATTTTTGTCGTTGCAATATGGAGTATTACAATTCGCGCATTTTTCCAAGTGAGAAGGGCAGCTACCACAGCCTTGCACAAAGCCTATAAATAATTATGTCGAAATGTCTAATAAGATCGAAATACAGTATAAAATACACCTCCATTTATAATATATCCATTTAGATCTAAATGGCTATTGAGTATATATGTACCCCTCAGATGTACCTCTCATTATATGACGAAATTTTCGTTCTCATGCTGTATCTTATATTGAGGCCCGACTATTGTAGCTTTTTCATTCAAATATAAAGATTTACCCATTTCAATCTGGTCAACTCCAATAAAACATGATTCTCCACAAACTCTCCTCCCTTTGGTTGGTGTCCACTTTTTAACATCCTTCTCCCAACAATACATTTGTTTCTCAAAATATGTATCAGCGTTACAAGCCGGACTAGAGCTACATTCTGCGCATTGCATTTTGGACATATCAAGATTTTTTATTTTATTTAGGAAAGTTGTTTCCTTAGTTTGGATGTATGGTGACAAATCGAGGATATCAGATGGACATTTTCCACAATCATAGTGGTACTGTTGAATTTTCTTGTCTTAAATTTATTTTTGTATAAATTTGTTAGTTCAGACTGATGACCTTGCCTACTTCTTTAAAAAGCCTAAGGCTAGAAAAATAAAAAAAAATTCATAGAATTTTCTAGACTAATAAATTTCAAATAATTCATTTTTCCTCTAAAAAATTCCCCATCCCCTCCCCCCACAAAAACAGTTTAACTGAACGTTATACGATAAACGGGTTTTTTGCTATAATTAAACGAAACGGTAAACGGGTTTCAGATAAACGGCATAAACGGTATACGGTCCTTCTAAACGGCGTTTAATTCGTTTAATTTTTCCTTAGAATTAGTGGCTTAAAACGTGAATTTTTGCCTTCTGACACACTAAAATCAAGAAATTTTCGCCTGCGGCGCAAAAAAGGGAAGAAATCTATCTTGTAGGCCCTCAACAATTATACAAATTTTCGCCCGCGGCGCTGGAAAAGAATTCTGGCTTCTTGGCCTTCCAAAATTTTCAAAATATTCGCCAGCGGCGCTGATAATGGTAAAAATCTGGCCTCTGGCTTTTCAAAATTTTTGTCTGCGGTGCAAAAAATGGAAGAAATCTGACTTAAGGACCTCCAAAATTATCAAAATTTTCGCCTGCGGCGCTGAAAAAGGAAGATCCTTATTTCCTTTCAAATCCCCAATCCCTTCAAATCCCTCAATCCTCTAATTGAAATTATCTATACCCACCTAATCCTGTGATATCTCATCAAATCCCCTCAATAATTTTAAATCCCCTTACATCACCTTAATCCTAAGATATACGATCCTGATCCCCTTAATCCTCTGATCCCCTTTAATAACTCCTAATCTACCGATATCCCCACTCAATTCTTCTATATATAGTAAAGCGGTTGGTCCCGTTCCCCAGTGCCTTGTTTATTAGTTGATGTATTAGCAGAGACGCGCATGTTGCAATCATGTGTGAACTCCGCAGAGTATAGAAATAGGTGAATCGCAGTGGGGGAATATAGGGAGAGCGCTCTTCCCTTCAAGGATGGATTGGCCGGCCGGCAACTCTGTTGAATGAATGAAGTGATCTGCCTTTGCCTATTCCATTAAAGCTTATAAGCACCAGCTTACTTCCCTATTGCTTTCCCAAGGATAAGTTAGTGGCGATAATAAACTTAAATAATAAGCGGCTAATAACCCTCTGGGAATGGCCGTTTGTAGTGTTCTTTGCACATTCCTGCAAACTTCCGTTAAATAGAGCGATGATTGCTCTTCACGTGTTTTTAGGATGAACCCGGCCTTACAATATGTATATTCAAATCCTCCAAATTTCCAAAACCACTGATATCACTCTTAATCTCCAGGGGTGATATCGGGTCTCTCTATCTTCAGCCTGTCCTTTACCCTCTAAATCCATTGCTATGATGAATTTATTGTTGAATATAATTTTTATAAAGAGGGATGAGCAAAATTAATGAATTTTCATCGATTTTTGTGAATTATGAATTGATTTTAAAAAATTTTAAATATAAACGGTAAACGGGCGTTTAAACGGGTCTTTAAAAATAAACGAAACGGTATACGGGTCTCAGATAAACGGCATAAACGGTATACGGTTTTTTCAAAATTAAACGGTTTTGTGCAACCCTACTTTAAATCATAAAATAAAACACCTCCAATTTTCTCCTCAATTTTAGCAATATAACATATAGATTCACTACATTCTTTATAACTAGCCAAAAATCCAAAGCAATAAAATGGAAGTTCATTGTCATTATTGCAACGATGAGTGTTACATTCTTTACAAGTGAAAAAAGGACATATTCCACATCCTTTTTTGACTATAAAATTAAAAAAAGGATTTTTATTTGATTATTTATTTAAAATTTATTCCAAACCCCCGTTTGTTGGAGTTCTCCATAAATAGCAAGGGGCATCAAATGGAGTTTTACATATCCCTTCATTATCATCTAAACAATGTTTGTCTACTTTGCTTTCCTCGTTGCAGTAAACTTCTTTGCATTCTTGACATTCTGTAGTGTCGTTTGTTGGACAAGATCCACATCCTTGAGTTACTGTAATAATAAAAATTAGAGACGTTTGGGGACAGGTTCAATGTATAACGGTGTTTTTAATGTAAAGCCCTAATCTGGCTTTAGTCTCTGTAATGGATCGCTATTAAATCAAAATGTTCGGATATCTTGTTTTATTTTTCATTGTTGTATATCTAAATCTGCCAATTGTGGTCATTTTAAATTTACGAAGACTTGGTGATTCGGATTCAAAAAAAAGAATGAGGGGTTTATTAGTTTGGGTTCAGATATGCTAAAAATTTCCTATAATTGATAGCCATACCAGGAGCTGTGGTAATATTCAATTTCGTTCCCCCCCCCTCTCCTTTTTCCTTCCTCGAAATATTAAAAAATGTTCAGTTCTGTTTTAGGTTATAGAACTTGTCGAGCTGAGTCGAATGACACCAAAATCAACGTGATCAGACATGGTTTGACAAAGTTATGATATTCTGTAGACCTAACGGAGTCGACGAACGAAATTGAATATTACCGGAGCTGTTTCTGTTATAGTTAAATTTAGCAACTTCATTTAAACAACTACCATATCCGGTTAAATTATTTCTTGATACAAAACATTGCTCGTCGCATACACTAGCCCCCTTGACAACAATCGAGTCGTTAAGTGACCTCTCCAAACAAAACAATTTTTCCTCTATAAACTTTTCCGTGTTGCATAATATCCCGTTGTTGCAGTCCGCACATTGGAAGTAATCATTATAATTTTCTTTTAATCTTTCCCCAAGTAGTTCGTCTAATGTGCCAATTAACGATGAACGTGTTTTCGGACATTTTCCACAATTTTGATAATATTCATTTTTATTATCTGAAAAATAATTTTATTGCATGCCTTACTTTGAGTATTAAAGGTGGGGATTCTGTTTGGTACTATGCGTTTATACGCCCACACATCCGCAAATGTTTGTCCGCACTTTTTCTCTTTTCCTCTCCTTTCTCCTATCACAAGGACAGAAATGGGCAAGTATTAATAAACCCCATTTTCTTTGTCTTCTCCTTCTTTACTCCTCTCATTTTGATTAAAATGGTCAAGAAAAAAAGAGGTCAAGAATTTGGCACACTTCACTTATATACCATTTTTCTCCGTGGTCAAAACAGAACAAGTATGGCGTCATTCGAAAGAGCTCAGAAAGCTTAGTCGAACTTGTGGTTCTTCTGTTTCTACAGAGATTTTCTGCAGGAATTTTTGCTTGTAGTATGTTAGCTGTGTGTCAGGGGTGGCGCTCGCTATTCTAGAAAAAATGTCAAAAACATAGGATTATTTTAAGAAAGAAGATGGAGTCTAAAATTGGGTATAACGGGTTCGATATCTGATCCGGATAAATGTTCAGTTCGGATCCTAGATTTTCAATACCTTTCCATTTCCTCCCATTTATTACCTTTTTTATTCTTCAACTTCAAAATGTAGCAGTCAGAATCTCTACATTCACTAACACCATTAGTTCCTTGATTACTATAACAATAGTAAGGGTTATCCTTCCAATCATTACAAAGATGACTTAAGCATTTCCTGCAAGCTTTAGTTTCACAGTTTCCACAGCCTTTCTTTGCTTTAATTTCGCAAAATTATTTTTAAATTGAGAAGTTTTTACTTTCATTTATCGAAATTTTTTCCATATGACAGTGGATATCAAAATCTGTTTTACAAATTTCTTTATCATTTATCCAGCAATGTTTGGGAACAAGTCGTTCCTCGTTGCAATACTTTTCTGTGCAGGTTTTACAGTCAAGTTTAGGGTCGTCACATTCATCACAGCCAAAATTTACTTTAAAAGAATTTAAGATTTTAATTGACTAAATTTGAATAAATTAATGGAAAGAAACAAGAACTATTCAAAAAATATAAATTTCCAAGAGATATCATTCTCTAATCATTTTTTATGTAACAGATTATTAGGCTGGATTAACTAAATTAAATTAACGGGTCCGACTTTCACTGTCATAAAATTTTTACGGGAATGGGAGAGGGGAGTTTGACAGCCTTTGTTTGACAACCTTGCATCTTCGTCGATGAACCACCGTTCCTTGGCATATGGCTGAACTCTATCCTACCCATTTATTAAAAATATTTTATTTCTTACATTGCCCATTAATTGAATCACGAGATACAAAACATTTACTCTGGCAAACTCTCGATCCCTTTACCATTCCCAATTTGTCAGTATTTGAATTCTCCCAACAAAACAATTGTTCTTCAAAGAATTTTGGCGTATTACAAAACGGACTGTTTTTGCATTCTGCGCATTGAATACCGTTGGAGTGAAGGTCAGAGGAAGATTTTGGACATTTTCCGCAGTTATACACGAAGGAACTTTGTTTGTTATCTGGCAATGGAAAATTTAGCTTTCAAGTTATATTTGCTACCTTATTTGGCTATAATATTATATTATTATAGCATATTTTTATGCAATTACATATTTTTTTTCAAACTCTTCTTAATTTGCAGCTTTATCCCATTTTTGGAAGATTTCTTTAATAAAACTTCCGAGAAATTTTCTGTTCCAGATTGCGTAATTCAGGATCAGAAAAATTTAATGCTAGTCTGAATCTAGTTGCCTAAGCACATGTCTGATCTAACTAAACACTAACTCAATCATCTACCTTTCGAAATGAAACAATCAGGTTCAGGACATTCCTTGTCTGCATCATCGCTTTTACAAAAATAAGGAAATTCTTTCTCAGAATTACAGCGATTTTCTTGGCATTCTTTACATGTAAAAGTACTTGAACATTTCCCACAGCCTTTGTCAACTTGAAAAAAATTCTCTTGAAAATTTTAAAGAATTTTAAGACTTTGATTAGACAAAGTTCTCTCAGTAAAGCAAGGAGTATCATATTCAGTTTTGCATATTTCCTTATCATTTATCCAACACTGTTTGGGAACAAGTCGATCCTCATTACAGTACCTTTCTTTGCAATTTACACAGTCTTTACTTTTAGAATTTGATGGACAAATCCCACAGCCTTGAGTTACTGAAAATTTATTATATTTAAAGTTATCATTTATAGATAATAGAGACCTTAGACAAAGATCTCAGCTGTAGGGGTTTCGATGAATTTCTAGATGATCTCATTCGATCTATCTTTGCGAGTTTTCTCGAAAGTCCGAGGTCGTGGTTTGGGGTGTTTATGATGGTTCGGGGTCCAACCCCAATGTCAGATCATTTTTTATACTACTTAGTTTCAGACCTTTCCCATTTTCATCTCTAGCAACAAAACATTGACTTTCACAATTTCTCCAATCACTAATTGGGATAGTCATTTCCTCAGTCTTATTCCAACAAAACAAAGCATTATTGTAAAACTCTACAGTATTACAAAAAGGACTATTATTGCATTTTGCACATTTAAATGGATGGTTTTGGATATCTGGGCAATTTCCACAATTCCAATCATAATTGCCTATATTAGCAATTAATAAATCGACGTTTAATAAAAATTTATTGAAGAGAGGTTTGAGGTTTTTAGCCTTTTAGCCTATATTTTTAGCCTCTATACCTTTATCCATTTCCTCTAAATTAGCAATATAACAGCTCGAATTCTTGCAAATATTATCATTACCAATTTTCCTCCTACAGAAATAATCATAATCTTTTTCATTATTGCAGCGATGTGTGTAGCATTTGTTGCATGTTGAAGAAGCACAATGGCCACAACCTTTTTTTACTTTAAATAATTTTATTTATTAGTGTAAAATAATTAATTAAAGACATTTATTATCTTCTGTTCTCTCAGTAAAACAATTGCCAGTAGATGGAGTTTTACATATTTCCTTATCGTTTAACCAGCAATGCATATCAACATGCTTTTCTTCGTTACAATATTTTTCGTTACAGGTGAAACAATCAGTTGTACTGACATTTTTAGGGCATATCCCACAACCTTGTTCTACTAAAAAAATTTTTGAATGAATTGAGCGTATCATGAAGGCATAAGAAGAGTACTTATTAAAGTTTGCATAAATTTGTTTGGAGAAAGCCAATGCCTTTTTCTTAGACTTTATAAATGAGCTAAAATGAGTCATCCTTAAATGCTCCACTTTGAGTGGATGCTCCACTCGAGTTCCTACTTAATCACTCCATATCAACAGGTTAAGCATGCAAATTGAATCAAAGTATAAAGTTGTGTTTATCGAAATAAAGTAGGTTCAGTATCAATATGCATTAAGTGTGTGTTGTTCAGTGAATTGAAGCTATCTTAGTGTCTTTCAATTTGTGGAATACACTAAAGGAGAATTGACTTCATGCCTATACACGAGTCTAACGTTAAAAGTGAATCAAGTGTGTGAAGGATAATATCTTTAAAATTAAGAACAAACATTTTCCATCAAAATGTCTATTAACATAACATTTCTGGTTGCACTGTTTAATTCCCTTTTTTGAATCATTCTCTTGATTTCCTTTATTAAAACAAAACAAAGTTTTGCCAAATAAATCTTTTGTGTTGCAAAGAGGCCTGTTACATTTGGCATAGGGCGTATCATTAAATCCTCTTGGTAAATCTCCACAACCTTGTTCAACTGTAAATTAGGATTATGTATAAATCAAATGTTATGTCGTTTGTACGACTGTGTTTTTAATATGTGTTAGATATCGACTTCGATGTGTCCGATACTAACAGAATAGAGTAGGTAGTGCTAAAAATAATCTCCCATTACGACAATTGTGCCAAATCTACATATTTATCTACCTTTATTATCAAAGTCTGAAGAATAATAGCAGTTTGAACTATATTTACTCATATCACAATGCTCAACAAAATCTTCTTTTCCCCAGCAATAATTAACCTGCTTGAAAAACATTTCTGTATTGCAAAGGGTTGTGTTACATATTCGGCATGGAATGCTAGATGAATTACATTTCCCACAGCCTTGTTTAGTGTATTTTTTCAATGAAATTTCTTCATTTTTTTCTGAAATGTCAAAATATTTCAAAAAAGTTCTCAGTTAGAGCGGGGGATGTAATTATAACCTTTTGAAAGATCTCGAGAAATAAAGCATGTTTTTTCAACGCAAGGTCTCGAGCCTTCAATCTCTTTACCATTTTCTTCTCTTTCATAACAAAATACATTTTCTTCTAGTTTATTTCTAGAATTGCATTTGAAGCCGCTACAGTCAACACAAGATATGTCAATTTTATTTCCATCACAAGTACCGCAACCAGCATTTAAATCTAGGAGAATGTGATCTTTTTTACGCCCTATTACAAACCTTTATCAATATAACAATCAGCGTTTGGACACTCCAACAAACTCTGTCCATCAGAATTTAAACAATAGTAGGGGAAATTTTTTCCATCATTACAACGATGGCCAGTACATGTTTTGCATGTTTGGGAAGTACAATTTCCACACCCCTTATTTACTTAAAAAACCAAAAATTTCATAAAGTAATTAGCTATTATACATTCATTTGTCTCTATTCTCTCAGTAAAACAATTTTGATAATATCCAGTTGAACAAGTCAAACCATTATTAGTCCAACAATGTTTAACACCAATTTCTTTAGTATTACAAAAATTTATTTTGCAACTTTTGCAATCGACATTTGTACAATTTCCACATCCTTGTTCCACTACAATTAATGAAATTTTCTTTGCTTAAACTTGAAAAAACAAACATTTTCCATCCAAATATCGTCTAGTGAAACATTCATTATTACATTGAATAACGTAACTTTTTGTTTCATTCAAATCATCCTTTCCTTTATTTAAACAAAATAGACTTTCATCAAACAATTTTTTATTATTGCAGAGGTGTTTATTTTGGCACTTTGCTGCCCGTACATTTGATTCATTCCATGTTTTATTACCACAACCTTGTTCAACTAAAACATAGTTTAGTCTTACTTTTATAAGGATACATTGTATTCCGTATCTTAATTTAATGAAGGATCTATAAATATCATGATCGAATCTAAACAATTTTGATGAGGTTATCCTTACCCTCCCTATATGGAGAGTTTATTTGATAATAAAACATAAGTAAATTTATTAGCGATAAATTCAGGATAGTTCTTTACACTATACTTATTCTACAATGTACAGGTGTCATCATAATTTAAAGTTATATGTAAATGGTCATCAGAAAACTTAAAGTGCTGTTAAAGTATACTTGACCAGGGGACTATAAAATGGGACACGATTTCTATACCTATACTATCATTGATGACAGCATAATAACATATCCTTTTGTGTTCTGAAACACTGCATTGTTCAGTTGAATTTTCCGAAATCCAGCAAAAATGTCTCTCCTTAAAAAATTGTTGAGAGTTACAATCTTTGCTGTTGCAAGTTCTGCACGTAATAGAATTTTGAGGGCAATTTCCGCATCCTTGTTTAGTAAATTCTTTGAAAGCCATTTCCTCAGATCTTCCTAAATCTTTAGATAATATTTTACTTAGAGGGAACGATTGACCTTTTAAAAGATCCACATTAATATAACACATCTTTTTATCACATTGCCTACGCCCCTTTTTTTCCTCCCCAGATTCTTTCCTTTCATAGCAAAATATAGTTTGTTCTGTTTTGTTTCTAGAATTGCATTTGTAATCTCTACAATCAACACAAGATACGTTAACTTTGTTCTCGTCACAGGTCCCGCAACCGGCATTTGAATCTTTAAATATAGATGGATTTTAGGTGGAGAGATTAAATCATACAGCCAAATTCTGAAATACTAACTGGAACGGACCAAAAAAAAATTTAGTTATATCGAGTTATATTAGAGAGATTCTTATTTAGAGTGTCAGAGACTGGTGAAAAGATACGAATTTAAATTCATTTTTTTATTAATTTGGTTGGCAATTGATTTGAGATCTGCCATAATACCGCTAATTTATGCCAACTCTCATTATCAGAACGAATTTTCAACACCAGGGATGTTCAGAAAGTTATGATTGAATGTACCGCAGATACCTTTGTCAATATAACAGTCAGGATTTGGGCATTCCAACAAAATCTCTCCATCAGAACCAAAACAATAATAAGGAAATTTATTTCCATCATTACAACGATGGCCAGTACATGTTTTGCATGTTGCAGAAGTACAATTCCCACAACCCTTTTTTACTGTAAAACAAAAAATACAAATATTATCAAGTTATTTTACATTCGTTTTTCTTTATTCTCTCAGTAAAACAATTATCATTATATCCAGTTGAACAGGTCGAACCATTATTAGTCCAACAATGTTTAACCCCGATTGTTCTATGGTTACAAAAATTTTGTTTGCAATTCCTGCAATCAACATCAGTGCATTTTCCACATCCTTGTTCCACTAAAAAATAATTTTATTCTTGAATTCCAGATCCCCCACTTCTCCCATCCGAGAGTCGACGAAAGTAGCATTCTTCATTACATTGTTTTAAGGACCTTTTGGAAACAACCAACATATCTTTTGCTTTATTTAAACAAAATAGACTTTCATTAAACAATTTTTTAGTATTGCAGAGGTGTTTATTTTGGCATTTGGCTGCCAGTACATTTGATTCATTCCATGTTTTATTACCACAACCTTGTTCAACTAAAATTTTTTGAAATTTAGTATTTCTGCTTAGTATAGGAGATTTGTGGCTCGTCTTGTGTGATATCTGATACAAATTTGTAAATTATCGATAGAAACGGTGGATATACCAATAGGGGTGTCTCTTGAATCGAAAAGAATAATGAAGATTTTTCTGTTCGGTTCCACAAACCGACAACCCCAGCTACTCATTAAGTAAATATAGCGATAAATCCATTCTCTACCTTTACTATCATTGATGACAGCATAATAACAAACATTTCCGTATTCTGAAATTTTGCATGGAATGGTTGTATTAGCCTCAGCCCAACAATAATGACTGTCCTTAAACAATGTTTCATTGTTACAAAGTGAGTAATTGCACGATTGGCAGGGAATAGCTGGAGAAGGGCATTTGCCACAGCCTTGCCGATTATATTTTTTAAAATCTCCCTCAGAATCTCCTTAAATATATTTGGGTATTACCCAATCAACGTTAACTACCTTTAGTAGTATTGGCCGAGATGAAACATCTTTTCTCGGTACAGGGCCGGCTCCCTTCCTTCTCCTGTCCATTTTCTTCTCTTTCATAACAAAATACAATCTCTTTTAATTTATTTCTTGAATTGCATTTGAAGTCGCTACAATCAACACAAGATATGTCTATTTTGTTTTCATCACATGTTCCACAACCAGCATTTAAATCTAAAATCAATTTATAGTTATTCAAACTATGCCCAGGCTGTTACTTTTATCAATATAACAGTTAGGAGATGGGCATTCCAACAAGCTGGTTCCATCAGAATTTAAGCAATAATAGGGGAAATTTTTTCCATCATTACAACGATGTCCAGTACAGGTTTTGCATGCTAGAGAAATACAATTTCCACAACCCTTGTTTACTTTAATTATCAAAGGAATACAAATCTTAATTAGTTATTTTACATTCATTTGTCTCCGTTCTCTCAGTAAAACAATTATCATTATATCCAGTTGAACAGGTCGAACCATTATTAGTCCAACAATACTTAACCCCAATTTCTTTAGTATTACAAAATTTCTGTTTACAATTTCTACAATCATTCTCATTACATTTTCCACATCCTTGTTCCACTAAAAATTAGTTTTATCAAAAAAAATGAACAATTATCAAACATGTTCCATTCAAGTTTCGACTTGTAAAACATTCCCCTTCTTTACAATATTTAAAAGAATTTGGCTCAGTGATGTTTTCCTTCACCCAACAATAAATACTTTCATTAAAAAGTTTTTCAGAGTTACACAATGTAGTGTTGCATGTTTGGCAAGGAATGGATGTGTTTGAAGGGCATTTGCCACAGCCTTGTCGAGTGAAGTTTTTTAACGTTGCATCTTCAGGTACTCCTGAAATTTAGATTCATCTATGGTCTATAAAATAAACAGATTAAAATTTCAGTAAAGTTGAGACCATGAAAAAACCCCAAAACTAAGACTTGCAACATAATACATATATGGTGGAAAATCCTGAATAGTATCGACCTTTCAAATCGATTCCGCTCAATTCTTGTTATTATCTTGCCTGGGTGACAATTTAAGCTGTATGAGCACATTTAATGTTTCATATATAAAGTCCGTTAAGAAGTTATAAGAGCAAGCAATTTTTTGATGTTTCTCATACTTCCTATGTCAAATTGAATCGGAAATTTTTCTAGAATTAGATGTTCTAAAAATATTAGGATTTTGAGAGTTTAAGAGAGTTGGATGGCCAGATATTAAAAAGATTCTTGGTTACCTTTAAAAAGGTCCACAGAAATATAACAAAGTTTCTCTTCACAAGGTTTTCTCCCTTCATTCTCCTTTCTGTTTTTATCTCTTTCATAACAAAATACAGTTTCTTCTAGCTTATTTCTAGAATTGCATTTAAAATCTCTACAATCAACACATGATACGTTAATTTTGTTTTCATCGCAAGTTCCGCACCCAGTTTTAAAATCTTAAGGATTTAGATGAAAATTGAGACATATTGTTTACTGTAAAAAGGTCCACAGAAAGAAACTGTAAACAATGTTACTTATTGTACTAGATGTGGTGCTGACATAAATAATAAATCCCAATTTCGTGGGACGCCAGATATATTATGGATGAGGTGGGTTACCCAAAATCCTGACTTTTCTAAAATTTTTATATCAATCCCAAAAACTCTAAAACCCAGTATAAAATACTAATGAAGAGATTTTTGAACGTAATTTCGAGAATTAATAGCTATATCACTCCGGCCTCCAAAATCAACATACATTTATCGATATAACAATCCGATTTTTTACATTCAATCGGACTTTTTCCATCGTAATCCAAACAATAATAAGGCAAATTCTTTCCATCATTGCACTCGTGTTTATTGCAAGTAACGCATGTTTTAGTAGGACAATTACCACAACCCTTGTTGACTATAAAATGATAAAAACTTAATAACTAAAGAAATTTAGGAAGTTATCGGGACGTCATGGGAATAGGGACTGCAGTACTCTGTGTAATTATTATTGCTTTATAGATGTTGGCATGGAATGGGATCCTGTATAGAATTTTCCTTTCAGTCCCAAAATCCTGATTTTTTCAATTTTAGGAGTTGATGGATTTTTTAGTCAACACTTTGGAATCTCGTCTCGTTTAACATCTGAAACATGATTATATCACATTGAGGGATGGAAATTGTATTCATGTTCATGCTGTGGAAAAATTCATTAGATGGGAGATGGAATTGAACCATCACGGAAAGGGCCCAAACCGAAAGCACAACCGACTGTGCCACCATCCAACCCGATGATGGATTATTTATATTCATTTATGTTATTTCTGCAAGTACGGACACAACAGAATACCAGGGTGAATTCAATTTCTCACAAGACTAGTTTTGTTTTAAAAGTCGCACTCTCCCACTCATTTTCATTTTCATCTCCCCCCCCCCCCCACTCATTCTTCCTCTTCATTTCAAAATTTGTTTAAAATTTTCTACGCTTATTATTTTCCGTTCTTTCAATAAAACAAGCTTCGTTAAAATTTGCATAGCACATATTTTTAGTATTTGTATAACACTTTTTGTACCCCTTTTCTTCCACATTACAGAAATTTGTCTTGCAATTTGTACAGTATTTGTCTTTGCATTTCCCACATCCAAGATCTAAAATTAAAAACAATTAAAACTAGATGATGACGTATATAGGTTCTTAATTCCAATTTCAGTCCAAACTAATTTTGCCTGCCTAAATTCAATTGATTTCTTTCAGAAATTTTCTTTCATAACTTTGAAATTTGGTTTTGAATTGCCTAACATATTTCTCAAATATTTCTATTTTGGCATTTTAAATATTATTATTGTTTGTAATTAAATCGTTTATTATTATCATTATTAATATGGACAATAATTATTAATTATTATTAATAATAATAATTATTACCCAGGGTAATATTATTGTTTCTATCTAGAGGAGGGGTAATTATTTGAGGGAGAATATTATTAGAGTATTAGAGTAAGTCAACTTTTCCTTCATATTAGAGTGAAGGGAAAGATATTCTTCATTATCTGCGCTGCAAGCGAAAATTTAGAAAAATTTGGAATGCTTTCTCCGATTTTCTGCGCTGCAGACAGAAATTTATGAGAATTCTTGACTAAATTAATTTTTTACAGTTTTTCACTTTTACACTAATATTAAAAAAAATAAATTTGCAAATGTAAAATAATCAAAGTTAAAAAACATTTATTTTTGAAAGAATTACTAAACTCACATTACCCAACGCTGGAGAACCCAGCCTCATCAAAATACCCAAGTAAGTGAAGTCACTTAACATAACCCTAAACTATCGGTCTACAATAGGTATGAAGAAAAAAATTTAAATAAATATATGTATTTTTCCCCTTCATTTTTCTTTTTTTATTTTCCCTTTCCTTTTATTTGTTTTTTCCTTCAAAAATATGTATGTAGAATTTTATAAAAAAGGCATTCTTAAGGGTGTAAAAATTTCCCGACTTAGACGGAAATTGGCATCGGGAGTAGGGGTCGTGGTCGGGAGGCCAAAAACTCGGGAAATTTCCCGAGTTGTGTGTCGGGAGTTCATATTAGAGTGAAGGGAAAGATATTCTTAATAAATAAATACCCGAACATCACTACTATATAGGCGCCTACTTTTAAATTTTTAGTGCTTAAAAATCCTAACTCTAATTATAGCATATATATTATAGTGGATTCTATAAAAAACGAACATAAGAAATCGCTGCGTTGATGATAACATAATAATTCTTTATTATCTTCATGACACGGTTCACTCATCTTTGATATTTCATTCGTTATTTTTTCTATATTCACCGTCAGACAAAAAAGTTTGCTTTCAAAAAATTCTTTTGTATTACAAAGGTGTTTATTTTGACATTTGGCAACTTGGACATTCTTTTCGGTCCATGAAGTTTTATCTCCACACCCTTGCTCAACTAAATATAATTTTATAATTAAATTTTTAGACTTATTTAGAGATTATTGTTTAGGTTTCGTAACTTGTACCACACAGTATTTTCTCTAAAATAGCCCCACTGCTGTGTCCGCACTTGCAGAAAGAACATAAATAAAAATAAATAACCCAGCAATGGGTTGGATGGTGGCACAGTCGGTTGTGCTTCGGTCTGGGCTCATTCCTTGGTGGTTCAATTCCATCTCCCATCCAAACAATTTTTCCACAGTATGAACACTCGGACATGACACCCACCCTCCCAAATAGCCCCACTAGACGAAATAGCCCCTACCTCCCATTGGGCTATTTTAGAGAAAATACGGTATATTGGTTGATAGTCTTTAAAAAACTTTTCTGTTCGCCAAAACGAAATTATTCCCTATGTCATCTCCATCGAGGGTGGTTCTTCTCAAAAGAACTGACAAATCATTAGCTAAAAGGTCATGAGCTGATAAGTCAGAAATCTTAAGATTTTTTCCATTAATGGAGTGATAAAGTTAGAAAACAGAAATAACATAGTGTCAACTTATTAAAGAAGTATGGGAAGAGTTTAAAGATTTTGAGCGAAATATTGAAAAAAATGGAAATATGACACTGAACTGCGAAAATTTTCACAAATTTGATGCGCACCTAAACCAAAGTCCTTTTATTCAATACCTTTCTTATCATTAATAACAGCATAGTAGCAAAATCTTTTATGTTCCGAATTACATTCTTCAACTGTGCCAGTCGTACCCCAGCAATAATGTCTTTCTTTATAAAACTTTACTGTGTTACATTCTTTTGTGTCGCATGAACGGCACGGAATAGTTGTAGAGGGGCAGTCTCCACAACCTTGTTTTGTATATTTTTTCAAAGCAGTTGCCATATCTCCTCCAGCTAAATTAAAATTTTTAACAATTGAATTAAGAAGTATCTATGCGTATTCATTAAATTTTATAATTACTGAATCCCGCCCAGTTCATTTCACTCCGATTTACACTCGACTACATTCATAACCCTCAAAAATATCGATGAGCAATTTCTGCTCGTTTTTCTAAGTAACGATGTTCTAAAGGATAAATATTAGTCATCATCGCTAAAAGGTCATGTTTTAAATTGGATCATTATTTGAATTTGATCAAACATCAAAAAGTTAAAGCCGATCATATTCAGCTGGTACTCAGTTTATTGGCGTATTTATATCATATATTAGAATTTTACTTATTTATATCTAAGGAATACTTAAGTACCTTTCGTAATATCAACAGAAATATAGCAATTTCCCTTTGCACAGCCTGTTAATGCAATGCGTTCTTTTCCATTTTCTTCTCTTTCGTAGCAAAAGAGATATGCTTCTCGTTTATTGCATTTGTTAGTGTTACATTGATAACAGGGTTCACTTCCTGTACATATGCCACATCCAAATTTCCATTTTCTTGCATCTATTTTCTTAATGATGCAACCATAACCAGATAAGCAATACTCAACATTAGATTGTTCCTGTGTTGTATAACAAGTCAGAATGTGAGATAAAATAAATGTCATGGAATTACAGGAATCAGTTGAACATTCATAGCAATTTTTATCGTTATCACATCTACCACAACCTCGTTCAACTTAGATAAATTAATTTTATAATTAAATATTCTGTTAGTATCTGACACGTATAAAGAGGATTTTTTCGAGGAAAATGAAACGAAACTTTGAAATTTTCCAAATCTCGTAATTGTGGGTTATCCCAACAGGTTTTCCCAACTTAGGCGCTGAATTACTTTGAAAAAAATAGAAAATATGTAAAAAATGAAAGATCCGGATAAAAGAATCGTCAAAGATTGATTTCCATATAGTAATTGTGCTCATTAATGATAACAGAATTGTAATCACACTAAAGAGACTAGAAATATTATGATTGAATAATAGTATGTCTTTTACACTATAAACCAATTCTCAACACTGAGCAATTCTACAAAAACTAAAATAATTTTTTAAATAAACATAAGGTCTCCATAAGGTCTAAAGTTCAAATTAAACTTGATTACCACTGGTCACCGTGAAAGATTCCCCGTATGCTAAAGTATAACAAGTTCCTGGAGTTGCACATTTTTCATCTTTATCGAGATAGCATTTTCTAGCCCAGCAATATCCAACAAAAATCTTGAGTATATGTATTACAATATTTTTTAACATTTTATAAATTAGTTCAAGTGGGAGAGATTTTAACAGACTATATTTTATTCCTACAATTTACAACTTCTATCTCAGTAAAGCATATTGAATTAATGTTTTCTTATAAAACACAAATTCCTTAAAACGATAGCGAAAAGATAATTAATCATTTTCTGTTTCCATTGTAATCTTTTATTCTTTCTTAATTATTGCTAACTTATCTCTGGCGTATTATCATTGTGTATCAAGAACACAAACCAAAAAATTATTTTTATAATTTAATTTTTATAATTAGATGATTTTAAACGAGGTTAAAATCTGGAGGGTTTTTCGATCGACCTCCAGAGGAGGGGCTATTTTAGGAGAGGGGCTATTTTAGAGGAAATAGGTAAATTATTTTAATAATTTTTATAATTTAATGTAATAATACCTGTATAATCAGAATTAAATTTAATATATAATTCATCAATGATAATAATAATAATGTAAAGTATATATACTAAATAAACTCTGCTTCATAAGTATATGCCCGCCTATATTTTTAGCTTAATCCATGTGATATTGCTATAGATTTTTTTAAATTTTTATTATTAAATACCATGACATTTAGAAGCAAAATACAAAAAAATTTTGCTTCAAAATGTCATGGTATTTAATCATAAAAAATTTAAGATAAATCTTAGCAATATCACATGGATAAAGCTAAAAATATAGATGGGCATATACTTTTGGAACAGAGTGTATGATAAGAGAAATAAAAATTGCAGCTAAGAATTTTTCTTTTTGTGTAACTGTAACACAAAATTTAATTGAAATAAAAATTTAGAGGAACGAAAGATCGAGCTTTACATTTTTAAAAGAAAATAAAAAACATTTTCAGCTACAGAATTATTTTTAAAAAATACAAATATTGCTTAATGAAATTTTTCGGCGTCCAAATTAAATTTTAGTCAATATTCAAAGAAATTTAATTAATCTTGCAAAAATACATTTTTCTTAGTTGTAAAAATTAGGGACGAGTTCAGTTAACATTCTTTAGTGTTTCGAAATTTGGCATGATATCTAGAACTATAAGTTAGATTTTGCCATTTTATTTTTACAAGTATTTTTCAAATTTAATCAAGTCAATCTTTGAATTAGTGACCGGTCTGGGAGTTTGTATGAGAGATAGGTATCGATATCTCGAAAAATCTTGACTATTGATAACCATAATTTATGTTTGAGATCTCGACTCGGTTCATTTTCTCATTTGAAAAATGAAAAACTGTTGAATTAGAAAAATCATTGAATAATTTTAATCAACCTGGCCACGGATACGGATATGGATACAGATAATATCAAAATGCCTGCGGATATTCGCCTGTATCCGTCTGAATCCGCCGTAAATAGGCGGATACGGATACCAAGATCAGTATCGGTGACCAGGTTTGATTTCAATGTATATGAATAAGCTAGCGAGTGATACGAGACAAAATCTTGCCAAGGCAGAAGTAAAAAAGTATCCAAAGTCAACATTATGTACAATGAAAAATATAATTTTAGCGAAATATTAGAGTATTAACTGAGAAATATTATTGAAAAATCTAGTTATTTCCGCTGACACATAAATTTTATAAATTATTAAAGTGAATACAAATTGTCAACCAGCTAGTTAATATTTTTTAGTGTTAATTTAAATATTAAATAATTAAATAATTTGTAATGTTGTTGTTAAATTTTAAGAGAAACTATAATAAACGGTCAAATTAACTAATAAATTTTTTGCATAATAATTTAAATGATTCATTACTTCATTTTATTTAATATTTTCATAAAAATGTTTTTGCTGGTAAAGCTATGATAAACTATGAAATTGATCAACTGGGAATTAATTGTTGGGCAAGGATTTATAATTATTGCCTAGAATGTTGATCCACCTAAATTTGCTGAATTTTAGGGATTTATAAGAAAAATTTCAAAACTATTTAATGAAAAATCTTGAATTTCTGATAAGCTTGCCAGGGATGTTCGAGAGATTTTGGAATCTTTTCAGGAATTTTGCTTTGGATTTAGTGTTTTTAAATGCGCGAAAAAACGTCTAGTTGGCAAAATATAATGATAGTGTTAATCAATTACAGCATAAACTTTTAATGAATATTAAAAATCGGGGAAATAAAATTTGATTGGAAATATAAACTGGACAAAAGTTAATATTTTTATCAAAAAAGTCATTCAATTAAAGTGAATAAAATATATAAAATTAGATTGAAAAATTGGCTCTTGTCCAGTTTATGCGTCCAATCGACTTTTATGCGTCCAATGAAAGTTTATGCGTCCAATCAAACTTTACAAAATTTCGAAGGATAGGGTATGGAACGGTCCCAGACCCAGCGGGCGTAGGTCCCAAACATGAAGAAATGTTTTGGAACCATACCCCAACTTTGCAATACTAAGAAAAATCCAATTGTTTTTTTATTGGAATTTAAACCCGCGTCCTTCATATTCACTTGAATCATTTTCAACACTTTCTACTGTTGTTGTTGGACGCGTTATTTTTCCGGTTTCTGGATCAACCTTTCCAGCTTCTTTTTGGCTATTTACAGCTGCGAGTTGTAAAGTTTGAACAGCGCGCAATAGAGGCGGCATTTTCTTGGCTTTTTCTTTAGTCTTTTAGAAAGTCCTCGCGCTTATTGAAACCCGCTGCAGCGCCGTATTCTTTTTTCTGCCGGGCGCTTGGTATGCCTTTAGCGCTTTTTTCAACCCACCAGTTTTCTAATTCTTGGTGCTCATTTGGTGCTGCGGAGGAAACAATTTCAGCCTCTAATGGTGGTGGGGCAGGACCGTAGTACACTGATGAATTTTCAGAATTTGTTGGCGAGGAAGCAGGCGAAATATTCGAGAGTTGTTCGTTGTTCATTTTATTTGAATAAATTAACGAATTAGAATTTGTAATAATAATTAAAATAATTATAATTCTAAAAATCAATTTCCAAATTTTATGAATTGGGTTTACGCGAATTAACAATATTATAACAATAATCGCGATAAATGTGGCTAAGAGCAGAAATGTCCGCATTTCTAAAGCCAGGGGTATTTTGTGTTGTCCATTGCAGAAAAGCGAAAATTCGAAAGTTTTGCCGCTTTTTTGGACACAGTACACGTGTGCGAGCGCTCCATTTCCAAAACTAGGAGTGCAATTTAAATCAAAACTTGCTCCCGCTATGCATGAATAACAGCCAATTAATGCGCTTGGGCTTATATCACATTGGACTCTGTCATGTGTTGCAATTAGCTGATAATTTTCCATGGATACTTGCAATTCGATGGACGCATGCGGTATCGAGGCGTATAAGCGGTTTTTCTCGTTTTTGAGCGCAAAGTTTTGAGAAATAATAGGTAGGACTTTAGCTGGATTTTTTAGAAATTGTTTATCCAATCGTCCGTCTTTACATTGGCAGGTTACCGTAGGGTCGGTAACTGAGCATTTACAAGCGTCTGCGTCTAGTTGGCACTCGCTGAATGACTCAGCCTCTCCTTGCGTCGCGCAATATAATTTAGAATTTAGATGGTTCACAATCATTACTTTATCGCCATCGGTCAAAAAGCATGTAGCGAGAATTGGCGTAGGCGCTCTAGTAATGGCGTTAATCGCTAATTTTAAACCATTAGTGTCTGTTAAAATCCCATTGTATAGCCGGATTTTATCTATTTGTATCTTTCCTTTATCATTTGTCCTTTTTATCGCCAACTCTATTGCGTATTGCCAGGCAGGACAATTAAAGAACTCGTAAATCTTTTTAGACCTTTCTACAGCGTGCAAGCGGTAAAAAATGCAGGAGGTCGTTGGAAATCCGCATCTGCACATTAGAAAGCTGCAGCTGTCAATACAAAAGGTATTACCTGGTAAGTCGTTTACAGCATTTAACTCAGGTATTTTTGAATCTAGCTTTGTGTTTGCGCATGTATTGCCAGTACAGCTACCTTGTTTAGGGCAACGTTTGCTAGAGTACGTTTTTATTTCGTGGCTGCGCGAAAAATATTCAGAAGATTTTTGGCACTCCACTACTATGTCCTCTATTGTTATATCCACAATCCCCATTGGCAGTTTATTTGCTCCCCTGATTAGCAGTTGCGCGATTCGATGACTAGGGGTTAGCGTTAAGATGGTTTCGTGGCTAACGTGGCATTTAGTTTGATTATTTTCCATTTTAGTGCAATCTTCTTCATTCGCGGAAAAAGAAGCGAATTGGGAAGCGCCGTTATCTACATGGATTATAGCCAATATAACAACTATTTTATTTATAGTTGTTCCTCGGGCCCCGAATTTTTTTCTAAAAGGAATAAATGGTTTAAATTCCCGTTGTTTTTCAATTTTAATTTCCGCTAGTTCGATGTCGTTTTTTGCCTTATTTTTCTGCTGCTCTTTATTTTTTATACTAGCTTCAATTATTTTTCTCATAATCAAATTGTTATGTCCGAGTGTATACGAATGTCGACGTGCAATTGATTAACAGTTTATCCAAGAGAAATGACAATGTAGGTGAAGGGATTGAGGTGGAACAGACGAAGGAGATCAGGGACTAGCCGGCCTAGTATGATCCAATTAGACTGACGCTTACAGTGGCTTTTATAGTAGTGTCACCACTACCCAACACCTTCCCCTTTGAAAAGGTTGAGGTTGATTGTTTAGGCATTACAATTTTCAATTTCACAATTTTCAATGCCTCCTCTTTTGACTAGAGGTTTTAATAACCATTTTCAATATAGCTTACAGCTATCAATACAATCAACAATTTTAGCCACAGCGTTTCAGTCTCTAACTAATACTCTCAAACAATAAAAACATGTGGGATGACAATTTTGGGGGCAAAACAAAATTTAAATTACATTACAAGAATTTACAAAATATCACAGTTTGTCATCTTAATCCACAGTTTTTGTTTTTCTTTTTGACTTCTGGTCGTCGACTTCGACAGCGCACACAAAATGTCCAACAGGGCAATCGCACGTCCTTGTTTGATGTTCCTCTTGTTGGTCGCTGTTCCAGAAGTATGTCACGTACACTTTCCATAGTGTTTCGTGACAATTGAATTCTTTTCATTGGAATTTTGAAATTGCAATTTTTTGGACTTACATTCTCTGAACGCCAAATAATTTTTTCTTTCTACAATTTTGCAATTTCGAATAATTTCTTTTTCTTGGAATTTTTTGGACTTACATGCTATGAACGCCAACAATTTTTTCTTTCTTGTTTTTCAATTTCCGAATGCTACAATTTTTCAATACTATTTCTTCAATAATTTTCTACAATAGTATTTTTACAATTTTTTTACAATTCTTCAATGTAGCAATATTTTTCTTCAATTCGGAAATTTGTCGGCTTTCTGTTTTTTTTGTTGTGCTTCAGGACTAATAATTTAAGCATTTTAGCTTTCAATTTAAGGAATTTCACCTTTCAATTCATAGGTCCAGCACGCACTAACAATTTAATTTTCAATACCGACAATTTACGACGTCTGTCCACTCACAATTCAATAATCCTTTTCAATAATTGCTTCAAGCAATTTTTTTCCACTTCGCCTACTCTCTTTAAATAATCGCCTCCACTGTAGCTGTTGTCGCTCGTTGACGCTCCCGTAGACGAACTTGACTGTTGACGAATTCCGTAGTCGACCGCGCCACTGTTACGTCCGAAGGTTTAGCCGAGAGACTGGTGTCGACGTGCACAATAATAACAGTTTATCCAAGAGAGAAATGACAATGTAGGCGAAGGGATTGAGGTGGAACAGACGAAGGAGATCAGGGACTAGCCGGGCTAGTATGATCCCATTAGACTGACGCTTACAGTGGCTTTTATAGTAGTGTCACCACTACCCAACAAAATTTCACTAAATAAATTTTCAAAAATTTCTTCTTCCTTATGAAATAAAAAAACGGCCTGGTCCCTCCCATGTTTTTTGATCATTTCGAGCCCGAAGTTGTTTGCGGACTTATTTTATTGTCATTCGACTCAACTCACTGAGTTCTTTCGAATGACATATAAACTATCCAAAGTTAAAAATTCTTGCCTTCCTGGTTTTTCCTGGGCCCGGGGTTGATTCAGCTTTTACAGTAATATTATTATTTAAAAAACCATTAATTATAATGATTTTAGAATGTATCATGGACTCACATACGTAATTTTTTGTTTTATTTTTTAAATTACCTTGACAAAAATTTTCGGTCTTAAATTGCAACACTTGAGAATTCAATTAAATTTAAGCGCTAATTCTTTTAATTTTTATCTTTATTCTTTTTTTTCTGCATTACTTAAAACTTTTGCAAATCTTTTTTTTAATTAAATTCTCCCTTCTATTTTTGCAATTGATTTTTGGCATTGCTAAAATAAATTTATCGACTCCCAGCTTCCGCCTTATAAAAAATTTTAAATTAGACAATGGAAATAAAAAAATACTTCCTTAATTATAAAATTAAAAATCCTAAATAATTAATTTAAAAAATTAAAAAATTTGCCCATTTTACTTCCCTCCTTCTAAATTTTTTGTTATTATTTTAATAATAAAATTTTTTAATTTTTATTTTATTTTAAATATTTTATATAAAATAATGTTTGACAAGGCGTTCAGCTTCAGTAATCTAAAGAGCCAGACTTATCTAGGAAAACTTGCTTTGTCTATATAATTTTTTAATATTTTTCCGTTAACATTTCTGAAAGAAACGCCCATAGTTTCAAAATTTCAATAAATATCCTTTTAAATTTTAAACTAATTTAAATTTGTTAAAAATAAATTTTTCATTTAATTTCCATATTGTTTTTACCTAGTCTTATTTTCAAGTCATAGTTAATTAATTATAATAAAGTTACAATATTTATTGCATTAGTTTTAAAAGATTTTAATAAAGAAATTCAAAAACGGTTTTTAATTAGATTTGTAGGAAATAAAAAATCGGCTATGGGCCTATTTCAATATCAGACATTTTTTATTTTTCTGGCGCCATAATTCATTCTTTGGTTCTAACTTTAGAAATTCAGAATTTTTTTATAATTCTTACAGCATTTGAAAGCTCTAAACAAAATGTCTTCGATTATCATTAAAATTAATATTTCTTCTATTCTTTTGTTGACTGTTTGTGTATTCGATGTTGTGTCGAATAATGGTAGGACTGTATTAAGCAGAAGAGAACAGGTTACTCACCTTAAGATTTTCATTATTTTTACTCAAGTTTCTGTCAAAATGTTTACTGTGAAAGTTTACACAAGATCGCTATTTTCTGGAACAGAAACCATTCAATTTTTAAATCGCAAAATTTTGACCCAATTCGAAACCTTTAACGTTACGAACCGACCCCGACAATTTTCATTTAAATCCGCATCAACTAGAGTTTTTATTCCTGCTGTGGAATATGAAAGCAATCTATAATTTCTTTCAGATTCTTGGTAAGCGAGTTTGATGAGTTAGTAAAGACAGAAGCTTTGTGTAAGATGTTAGAACGTTCAAATTCAAATAAAAAATAATGCTGAGTTCATATTAAAAAATAAAAATTCAAAATAAATTTCTAGGAAAGAAGGGCTCTTGCTTTAATTCAAGAAACTTCTGATCAACTAAACGCTCAATTTAATATCTATAGACAAGGACATCATATTATTGAATTGCATAATTTGGTAAAATTTATCATTATAAATTTATAAAAAATGCTTGGATAGTAAATATTAGTTACGAAATTTAGGATTTTCTAAGTTCGGAAAAATATACGTTAAAAAGCTAATCCAGTGTATTTTGTTAATTATATTAAAAATAAATTTTTCTAGGCATTGCATGCTCTAACTCTTGAACACCAATATGCATCGGTTCAAGGAATGACAGAAAATAATGTGAATTTAGTACTCATAATTTATAAATTTGTTAATATACACTAGTGATGTTCGGGTATCCCGATCCCGACTCCCGACTCGGGAAAATTTCCCGAGTTTTTGGCCTCCCGATCCCGATCCCGACTCCCGATAGCAATTCCCGACTAAGTCGGGAAATTTTTACACCCCTAAGAATGGCTTTTTTTGGCAAAATTTCATTTTTCAAAGGAAAAAATTAAAGGGAAAAAATAAAAAAGGGAAAGTGAAAATAAAAAAAAAATAAAATATTTAATTTTTTTCCCATACAACTATTGTTGAGCGATGGTTCAGTGGTTAGGTTGAGTGACTTCACTCACTTTGAATATCATGGAGACGGGTTCGAATCCCAGGTTGAAAGTATGATTAAATGATTTTTCCTTCCAAAAATAAATGTTTTTTAACTTTGATTCTGATTTTAAAATTTTACAGTTATTATATTTTAATATTAGTAAACGTGAAAAAACTCTAGAAAAATTAATTTAGTCATGAATTTTCAAAAATTTTCGCCTGCGGCGCATAAAATGAAGAATATTTGGTTTCTTAGCCTTCAAACTTAAAAAAATTTTCGCCTGCGGCGCTGAGGGAGGAAAATTGTGACTTCTTGGTATTCCAAATTTAAAAAATTTTTGCTAATTGGCTTTCCAATTCTCAAAATTTTCGCCTCCGGCGGTAGATAAAGTAAGAAGTCGGGTTCTTAACCATCCAAACTTAAAAAAAATTTTCGCCTGCGGCGCAGATAGAGGATTTGAGATTAAGAGGGTTGTCAAAAGATTAAAAGTTAAAAAGTTCGATGGAATAGGTCAAGGGCGTATCGAGAAGGCTAGAGCCCACCCTCCCCTAGCCACGAAATTGGGGAAAGGGGGATGGGGACAAATATGGAGATCGAAAAAGTGAATTTTTTCGCCTACGACCTTCAAAAATTCTCAAAATTTTCGCCTGCGGCACTGAAAAAGAAGAGATCTGGTGGCTTATTTTTCCAAAATTTTCACCTGCGGCGCAAAAAATCGGAATTTTGGCGCCGAAGGCGCCAAAAACTTTTTTATTGTAAATTCCCGACTCCCGATCCCGACTCCCGAGGTCATTTCCCGACCCGACTCCCGTTTCCCGATTCCCGAGTTTTTTCTTCTCCCGAACATCACTAATATACACATTAAATATATCTTGACAAAAAAATTAGATAGTCAGGAAAGGCAGGGAATGTAATCGGAAATCTCAAAAGCTAATTCTTATAAAGAAAGCATTTTCACACCATTTCTATACTTGAAATTTTTAAAAGTTATTTTAAATTCAATGTAATTGAATTCACAATTCCTATTTCAATTTATTGTTTATGGAAAATGCACTTAACGTACTTCAAAGTAAATTCCTCCTTAAAAATGTATTTCAAGCTTGGAAAAGTTGAGCATTAGGCTCCAGAAAATCCAATATTGAATGACATTGAACCTCAAACTATTAAATTATTACCTTATAAATTATCTTATTTTTACAAAAAAAATTTTATAGCGTGCAGTAATGCGAGAAAATATTTCACAACTGGTAGCAGATATTGATAGTGAAATTTTAAATCAGGTAATATTAGATACCTAATCTATTTTAGACTTGGATTATACATTCACAGTAATTTGGTTTTTAACAGAAATATCTCTTCTTAAGCAATCTTCCTTGCAAGCAGGGGCAGCAAAATTTTAGAAATATATAATTCAACGAGATAAATACGCTTTTAGCGGGTCATACGAAATCACTGATATTAAAATCAGGCCACATTATCTAACATTAAATCACTGAAATTCAAATCAGGGACTGAATTTTTTTATTAATAGTAAAAGCAAGCTTCAATTTAGAGAAAAAGCTTTTTTCATTAAGAAATCAAAAAATTTTAAGTAATTTTTAGGCAAGAATGAGCATGGTTAATCTTACACAAAGGTACAATAATTTGGTTGCAGAATTGCAGTCGACTACAGAAAGATCTGAATATCTGGTTGAATTTACATAATATATTAATTAATTTTTAAAATGTATATCCCTTCAAATAAATAATGAATTAATAAGATTGAAGTGTAATATAATATCTAGAATCTTGTGATCCATAATCCAGTATCAGCAAAAAATTTTAAATCCTGAAGAGTCTCCTAACGAAATTTCATAGTTGAGAATATTCAATTTATGCTTAAATTTAAGCTTTTAGTTCTAAATATCTTATGTTAAAATAATTACCTATGTAATTATTTGGTTGTATACAGTAGTTTGCAAGCCGTTTGAAAAATAATTTTGATTAAAAATTTATAGATCCAACAAACTCTAAACCTGCTCCAACAATATCAAACAATGAGGAGTGATTTTGAGTTGGTTCCAGCAATTATTGATAATAGCAGACTACAAACCCGTGTAAATATATTATTATATAATTATAAAATTTGCAACATTCTAGGTTTTTAACTTTATAGAAAAAATTTGATGTGTTTATTAAGGGAATTCACGCTTGTAGGGCAAGCATTCTGATTCTATCAGCTGAAAACAATCAGATTTCGTGGATTTTTGATTTTAGTAGATTTTTATGACCTTTTCATTTCACACATTTCATACATAATTGTTGATTAAAACAATTCATAACGTAAAACCCCTCATTTTTTAGTTCATTAACTCTTATAAATATTCAATAAGAAAGCTTAGAGACTCGTTTAAATATATAATCCCAGAAATATCTCTAAAAAATAAATTAATAAATAACTTGTGAATAACTAAATAAATAATTTTTATGAATAGCTTACTCAACTAGAAAATTCGATTACTTCTGTTTTAAATTTTCTGCAACAGGTTATATTTGAAAAAAATTTAAACTAGTAATGCTAGAAACTAGCAAATAAAAAAACTAAAATTACCGTCATTTTTTGGATCGGCCCGGACATACTAAAATGCTGCGCCTTTTAAATAAAAGCGCCATCCTAGCAGAGTCTATCTTCTCGCAAAATAGTCTAAAATCCTATCCCTGATTATTATATAAAATTATTAATTAAATTTTAAATCAACAGCCACCTAGCAACTGAAACCCTTGGTGCTTTAAAAAATGAATTCAGGATTAACTGATCGAAAGCGATTTAAATTGATTTTTTATTAGAAGTATTTATTAGATATTTTTCCTGATACTTCTCTCTTTATGAAAATTATCGACAGTGCCTCAATCCTAAAATTTTTTTCGATACTAGTAAGATTTTTGACCTACATTAAAGAGAGAATCAAGAAAATATCCGCTACTTTTATTAATCCTAAACATACAATTTAAACTTTTATATCGTTTAATTTTTGCTTTATTTTTTATTTTTTTATAAACAAAAAATTTATATTTACAAAAAAATATTCACACAATTATTTTCAATTTTTAGACTTTTTTTAAGTATTATCTATTTTAAATATCCTTTCTGCGTGGTTTGAGGCCAACCTCTAGTATAAAGCCACTGTGGATTTATACTAGAGGTTGACCTCAAATGCTCGGGGTCATACACGTCGCAGTACGGAGTCAAAATAAAAAGTCTTGAATTAAGACCAAGGGTCAACAAATAATCTTTATTACGTAATTGAATTTAAAATATTATATGTATATACATAATAACTCTATAAACTTTTAAAGTAAATTATTAATATCACAAAATCATTAAAATTTTAATTAAAAAATACACAAAAATTAATTTATAGTTGATTTGATCTATATTCGGATTTGCTTTGGATTTAACGGAACGCATGGTTACTGCTATTGTTTTATTAACTAAGCTAAGCTCACTTTTATTTGTGAATTTAATTATTGTGGTACTTGTTGTTATTTTTGTTGTTTGAATAGTTGTCAGGTGAAAAAGTGTTTCTTCGTTACAAAAATCATTATTACATTTAATACAGTTTTGATATTTTAAAGGACATTCTCCACAATTTTGTTCAACTAGAGAAATTTTTTTTATTCTTTTTTATAAACAAATCTCGTAATAACCTCTTCCAAAAACATCTCTAGCAATATAACAACTGTCATAAACATAGTGACATGTTTTATTTATTTTAACGTGAGGTAGAAAATTGACAGCAAGAAAGTGACATTTAATTGGGGGAGGAAGTGCTGCTTTTGTATTACATAAAGATTTGGAACAATTACTGCATTTTGTTAGATTTTTTTGGCCTGTACATTTACCACATCCTTGTACTAAGCCTTTAATTTAAACGTAAATTTCGGAATAAGAGAAGTATTATGTGGTTAAATTTGGGAAATAAAAATAATAGACATTTTTGAGAAATTTATCCAACTTGCAAACTGAATTTTGGCACGGTATTAAATTTGGAAATATTCCTCAAATAAATTTATAATTTACTCATTTCAATTTTGTCAACACCAATAAAGCACATTTCCTTCTTACAAATCTTTTTCCCCTTCTTAGCTGCCCATTTGTTAAACTCTTTTTCCCAACAAAACAATTGACTTTCAAAAAATGTATCTGCATTACAAGCTGGTTTATTGTTACATTGGGCGCATTGAACATTACTCATATTTATTTTCTTTATTTTGTTTTGGAGTGTTAGATCTTTAGTCTTGATGTATTGAGAAAGGTTGAGAATGCCTGATGGACATTTTCCACAATCATAGTGGAATTGGTCTATTTTCTCGTCTAAATATAAAGGTTTTTGGAACTCATAAAGTGACATTTAAGATAATATTCAGTAAGAATCAAGCATTAACGATGCAACAGTTATTAGCGATCAGTCTTGATCGGCACCAGGACCGAACATCGCTGCTTAATCTTCATATTCTTGATGACTATTGCCACCTTCGTTATTTTTGTATTTACTCATGTGAAAAATTTATTCCATTCTTTGTTGTACTTATACTGTTAGCGCTAGGTTAAATAACACTCTACACTCTAGTGCATAACATTAACCCTCGGATATAAATCTAATGAAAGAACACACCTCCATTCTTCTTCTCAATTTTGGCAATAAAACAATCAGATTTGTTACATTTTTTATAACTCCCCATAAATCCAAAGCAATAGAAAGGAAATGTTGTTTGATTATTGCAAAGATTTCCTTTACACTCTTCACACGTATGGAAAGGGCACTCTCCACATCCTTTTTTAACTTTAAAATTTTTTGATTTTAAAATATTATTAAATTAATTTATTTAAAACCCTCATTTGTTGATTTTCTCAAAGTATAGCATGGAGAGTTGAAAGGTGTTTTACATTTTTTGTTATTATCTGCCCAGCAGTGTTTATAAACTTTTTGTTCAGTGTTACAATAAATTTCATTACAATTTAAACATTCTGTTTTGTCTTTATTTGAGCATTCTCCACATCCTTGTGTTACTATAAACAAGGACAATCATTTAATTCTAATAACAAAAATTCCTACCATTTCCAGATTTGAAATTTCTCCAAACAAAACATTTATCCTTACAAGCCCTTGTCCCTTTATTTATTTTTGTTTCATTCTCCGACTTTTCCAAACAAAACAACCGTTTATTGAAAAACATTTCATTATTACATAGAGGACCATTATTGCATTCTGCACATTGTATTTCGCTTAAATTGGTTCCAGCCAATTTTTTGAAGAGAGATACCTTGGATGTAATCTTGAACATTTCGTTGTTAACTGGACATTTTCCACAATCGTAATAATATTTTTCATTACGATTCATGACTGAAAAATTTGAATTTTTTTGGGATTGCTGTGAAAATCATTAAACTAAATCTAAGGCATTGCTTGTACTTCATGCATACATATTAAAAGGGGATGAGTAACCGTGTATGTGACACACCGTGTATTTTAAGTTTTGTTGCTCAGGATTTAACTTGATTTAAATCTGAGTTCAAGATCCGTAGCCTAATTTTTTGTTATTTCTCCAAGTAGACAGAATATTTGTATTTAGATCAAGGTTTACCGAGGCTGAACGCGAAAATTTCGGGTTTAGTGAATTGTCACAAATACTTTAGACTCTGGCAATTTTTTATGGAAATAAACTTGTGGGACACTAACACAATAAATGCTCAGATATTAATCCTTAATTAATTTTACCTTTATTATTATTATTCAATTTTAAAATGTAACAGTCAGACTTGCTACATTCTTTAACTCCATTAATTCCATCAACACTGTTACAATAATAAATCCCCTTCAAATCATTACACCGATTATCTTGACATTCCCTACATGATGAAGAGTTACATTTTCCACATCCTCTGTTCTCTTTAAATTAAAAAATTAGAAATATTTAATAATTAATGCCTTTATTATTTGACATTTTCTCTACAAAACAAGGAGTTTCAAATGATGTTTTACATATAATCCCATTGTTACCCCAACATTGTTTTGGAACGAGACTTTCTACATTACAATATCTTTTCTTACAAGTTTTGCAGTCAGATTTGCTGTCTTTGTTTGGACATTTGCCACAGCCTTGTTTAACTTAAATTTCTACTAGATAAAATATTTTTTTTTAATTTTTTATAAACCTTCTCCATTTAAATCCCTCAAGACAAAACATTCACTTTTACATTCCTTTTTCACACTGAGAGGTTTTTGGTTATTCGTATCCTTCTCCCAACAATAAATTACATTCTTGAAGAACAATTCAGTATTACATAAAGCCCCATGATTGCATTGTGCACAGTTTAAGTCCGAAATTTCACAAGCCCCACATCCAAAATCAAACTCTAAATATATTTTTACAGTTTATTAGTGATGGTCGAGACTCGGTCTCGGGTTGATTCTCGGTCTCGACTCCCGGCTTTTTTAGCTCCCGACCGTTATTACAATTTATTAAAAGAATCAAATCGAATACCAACCATTTTTACTACCATTCATAGCTTTAATGTAACATTCAGGCTTCTCACACTCTTTCACACCGTTCTTGTTTTCTAACAAGTCCTTGCTTCTACAGAAATATTTTAAGCCTATTCCATCATTACAACGATTTTTATTGCATGTCTTGCATGATTTGCTTGGACAATTTCCGCAGCCTTTATTTACTGAAAAATCAAAATTACTTTTAAAATAATTGTAAAAATAGTTAATAACTCTTATTTTCATACGTTTATTTCCTTTGTTTTACATTAACATTCTACTAAACTTTATCAGTCATATAAAGTTTTGTTGGACATTTAGACATCATATTTACTCGACTAGAGCTGTCGGTTTCAACCTGAAACGAAAACCCGAAGACTTTTCTCATTTGGCCTTCCAAAATTCAAATTTTCGCTAGCGGCGCTAAAAATGGAAAAAATATTTCGCCTTGGTTCATCTAAAATCACAAAATTTTTGCCTGAGGCTCTAAAAAGGATAGCGATCTAATAGCCATCTAGAAATTACCTTCATTTGTCAGTGTTCTTTCTGTAAAGCACTCTTCCAGATATTTATTTTTACATATCTTTCCATTATTTTCCCAACAATGTTTGTAAACATTTTTTTCTTCGTTACAATAGTCCTTTTTGCAGGCATAACAATCTTTAGAATCCTTTCCTTGACAATCCCCACAACCTTGCTCAACTTATATTAATTATGGCTTTAATGACTTTTACTCATTTATACCTTTGCCATCCGAATTTCTATAAACAAAACATTCCCCATTACATCTTTTTAGTCCCTTCTTATAATTCTCCTCCTCCTTTCCTTTATTCAAACAAGAAAACGTTTGATCAAAAAATTTTCTATTATTGCAAAAGGTTCTATCACAAATGGCATATTGTTTATCCTTTACTTCCTTCGGCATATTTCCACAACCTTGTTCGACTAAAAATTAAACTGATATTCCTTTTAAAATTTTATAGTATTACTGTCAAGAGATATGTAACATTTTTTCTCCAAACATGGTCTACTTCCTTCTTCCTCTTTCCCATTTTTCTTTTTCTCGTAACAAAAGAATGCATTATTCAGTAATTCTTTTGTGTTACACTTTAAATCTTTACAATCAACGCATGGTCTTTTAATGGAATTTTCATCACAAGTTCCACAACCACCGATTAAGCCTAGTAAATTGAAAATTGCGATTATTTTTTGTGCTTTACTTTTAAAGTTTTTTAATGAAGATATATGTTAGACTCTTGCAATATTGTTATTATTACGTATTTTTTTCATATTACAGATGATTCTGTTATAAAGATAACTCCTGTCTATATAGGTGAATCATGCTAAAACATAGAGATAAGGAATAGTATATAAAAAGTGGAAGGTGAAGCGTAAAAGTAAACAGTGACGGCACTTGTTGGCATACCCGAGTAAAAGCGAGGTAAATGTTTACTCCCGAGCAGGCTTCGATCCTAGGACCTCCTGGCAGTTATTGCTAGGCGCTTTTGCTCACTACTTACAGGTCCTCTAAACCCCCGCCTAGTGAGCGTTCTAAATGCTAGCGAGCTCGATCTTTCTCTTCCTTACACCCGTTAATATTTCGAAATCAAGAATATTTTTGTCCATACTGCTTACTTTGTTATTCCTTCTGCACCTTGGCCGTAAAAACTACTAAATATAATATTATTTTAACCTTTAGAAACAAAACACTCAGGTTTTGTGCATGTTCTTAAACTCTTTCCATCACCATACAAACAGTAAAATGGAGGATCCGTAATTTCATTACAAAGATTTCCTTTACATTCTATACATGTTGTAGATGGACAATTACCACATCCTTTGTTTACTGGATATTTGTTATTTTTTATCAAATATTTTATTCTATCCTTAAAACCTTTATTATCCTTTATTCTCTCAGTAAAACAATTATAATTAAATTTTTTTGTACAACTTTTCCCATCACTTTGCAAACAATATTCGTAAACCTGATTTTCTTCATTACAATATTTAGTTTTACATATTTTACACAAATTTTCACTATTTACTGGACATTTACCACAACCTTGTTCCACTAAATTTATTAAATAAAAATTAAAATATTTTAAAGCACATTTTCCATCCAAATGTCTATGAACAAAACATTCTTGATCACATTTATTTATTCCCTTTGTATATTTCAAATCTTCTTTTCCTTTATTCAAACAAAATAAAGTATTGTCAAATAATTGCTTTGTATTGCATAATCTTTTGTTACATACAACGAATTGTATATCTTTTAAATTAGCAGGTATTGTATTGCCGCAGCCCCGAGAAACTAGATAGAATTTTAGTAGTAATTAACGGTAAATTTATTAGGTCGGGTCATAATTAGTGTCGCTTTTTTCGATTAAATTTTTAGGGGTGTTAATTTAAAATCTTTCTTAATAACCAACATAAAGATCTGAATCTACTCTTCATTTTAATACCAGGTGATATTCTTAAAGTTATGATTTTTTGAAAATCACTACCTCGTAGTGAAATTTACAAGCATTTGCACCATAAATTATTAATTACCAAAAATGGAACACAAGAAACAAAAAGTCTTAATAATCTAGTCAATATCTAGTTTCCCGCAGCCCCGAGAAACTAGATAGAATTTTAGTAGTAATTAACGGTAAATTTAATACCTTTATTATCCCATCCTACGGCATAATAACAATTTTTGTTTCCACAAGATTCAGAATTATCATCATTGTCCCAACAAAAATGCATGTTTCTAATAAGACTTTCAGTATTGCATAGTCCATCACTACAATCAACGCATGAGATTTTGTTATTTTTAGGACATTCTCCACATCCTTGTTCTGTATATTTTTCTATTGCAGTCTTCTCGTCATCACCTTAAGCATGAATTAATATCATTTACATTAGCATCCCGATTTTTAGTTTTTTTTTATATTTTTCCTGGAAATCTCTAGAATCAACTCAAAGTGTCGATATAGCAGATTACATTATCAGCACCGCAGGCGAAAATTTTGAAAGGGAAGAATCCTTATTGCTTCCAATTTTTGTCTTCAGAATTTTTATCCAATGAGACATTTTAGGTTTTCGTTTAGTGTGGCCTATTTGTTCCCTCCAAATCCATTGATAAAAATAAAAACATGAAGTATTTTGGTTCATTCTAACATTTGCGAGAGGAAATTCCCACATTGTAAAAGTTTCCCCGTTTGCCGCCAGAATTCCCCCATTAAATAAGTCGGAATTCCCCGTTTTCAGCGTCGCAGGCGAAAATTTTGAGAATTTTGGAGGTCGAACTGCCAGATTTCTTCACTTTTTTCCTAAAATTTATGAAAAATTGCAAAGTTTTGTTAAAAATATGCAAAAATATGGAAATAATCTGAAAAAAAAGCCAAATATTGAAATAACTGGAAAATTGGCAAAATATTGAAATGTAAGTTACTTGCTAGTTCAATATCATAATATCGAAAAACTAATGGCATATTTGGTAGATATATTTCAATAAAAACCCGCTCCCTATTAATAACCTTAAATATTCTTCTTACTTTTGTTAAAATCAACTGAAATATAACAAATAGTACTAGAAGAGCATTTATTTTCTTTAACAATTTGCCCAATTTCTTCTTCATAGCAATAAATTAATCCTTTTTTAAAGGTTTCTGGAGTACTACAATCAAACTTATCACAATCTCTACAATTCTTCTCATTATTACATTTGCCACAACCGCCTTTAGAATAAAAAACATTGTCCATGGGTGCTGTTAGGGTGGCGTGCTTAGTATAAAAGGCGAAGCCTTTTAGCAGTCGGGAGTCAGTTACCGAGTCAGTCTAGAGTCAGTCCGTAGTCGCCAGTGAGTCAGTCAGTTAGTCTACAGTCGCAGCCAACGCATAGTCTCGCCTATTTCTATTGTATTGTTGCTTTGTGATAAACCTTGTTAGTTAGTCTTTCTGTTAGTATCGGACACAACCGCAAGTCGATACATAACAGTGGCGCGGTCGAACAGTCGAATTCGAACAGTCAAGTCGTTATTTTGTAATTCGTTCAAGTAGTCAAGCTAGTCAAGTCAAGATGAGAGCAGACGAATTGGAGAAAATTCTCAAGGCTCAATCTGAACAGATCAGTCAGCAGTTTAGTCAGTTAGTTAAAGGATTGATTGGAAACAATCCTAGAGCCGAAGATTCTAGTGAAAAGCAGTCATCGGAGTTGTATTGGAAATTACAATCGTTAGTCGGAGAATTCAATGCAGACATTGAGAGAGGAGTCACATTCGAGTCTTGGTATGATAAGAATAAGTCGTTTTTCGAATTCGACGGAAAGTCATTAGCCGAAGAAGTCAAAGTCAGATTGTTAGTCACGAAGTTAGGGGCTTGCGAGTATGCAAAGATTTCACAGAAGTTGATGCCCCAGAAGTTGGAGTCAATGAAATTCGAAGGTTTAGTCGATGAGTTAAAAAAAGAATTTTGTGACCCACGGTCGAAGTTAGTCAGGCGATTTGAAGTCATGAAGTTAAAGTGCCCTTGTCCGGAGAAAGTCTTAGATTTCGGAAATTTAGTCAATTCTGAATGCGAGAAGGCAGAAATGGCCTTGTCAGTCGAGGAAGTCAAGATCCTCATATTCATTGCCGGGATTCCAGAAGAGATGAACGATTTGCGGCAGATCAGTCTAAAATTCGTGGAACGCTATTCGAAGACCGAAGAGTGTAGTCTGAAAATTCTATTAGAAGAATGTCGCAGTTATCTCGCAATGAAGTCGGAGGCCAGAATGTTCGATAGTCAACCAAAGGTCAAGATCGAACCTGCATATTACGTTGACGTTAATAACGTTGCTCGCGTCGAACATAGTCAAAGTGCTCAATTCAGAAAGTCTAGAAATCAGTCATGGCAGCGAGAAGGCCAAGTCAATAGTCGAGAGTCACGTCAGTGTTACAATTGTGGCATGATTGGACATATTAGTCGAAACTGCCGGAAACCAAAGAAATGGTTGAGCCAGGGCAATAGTCCAGTAGTCAATCATGTGAGAGTCAATTCTAGTAATTCAGGACCACATTGTCTGACGGTGGAAACGCCGAAGTTAAGAGAGTATAGTCAAAAGAGTCTTAGTCAAAAGGGCCGAAAGTCGAAAAGTCAAAGAAGTAGCAAAAGTCAGTCAAGTCAAGATTCGAGGAAGTCTATTTATTCGGGAAAGTCTATTTATTCGAGAATGTCTAGTCAGTTAAAAGAAAACGACGAAGTCATAGTCTGCAACGAGAATAAAAAGGGCAAAATAGTCTGCTTGATAGGGACAATTCGGTGTAAAGTCGGAGAGATATGTAAAGTCGAAGTCCCGAAGTTGAATACGATAGTCACTAGAAAAGAATGCGACCTTAGGAAGTTAGAGTCGATGAAGCCATTCGGAAGTCAGTCAGATTCAAGAGATAGTCTAAGAACTAAGGAAAGTTCAATTCGTAGTCAAATTCTTGAGAATTTTAGATTGAAAGCGAAGGATGCACCTGAACAGACGAGACAGGCCCAGCGTGACGTTACCAGGACCATTGAAGTGAGACAGTTCCAGCGCGACGTTACGAAGACCAATGAAGTTACGAAAACCTGGAGTGACATGATGATTTGGGGAAAGTAAATGTGATAATATTGTTATTGTAAAATTTTTTGTAATTAGTGTACTCCCCCTTTTGTTGCTCACTTTGTATTTGGCCCTTTGTATTTTCAATGTTTTGTTTGTGTTGGTTACTAGTAGTTAAGTCCACCAAGTTTAGTTGGAAAAGTCGGCACATAGTCCCGACTTAATTAAAGAAGGGAGGTGTTAGGGTGGCGTGCTTAGTATAAAAGGCGAAGCCTTTTAGCAGTCGGGAGTCAGTTACCGAGTCAGTCTAGAGTCAGTCCGTAGTCGCCAGTGAGTCAGTCAGTTAGTCTACAGTCGCAGCCAACGCATAGTCTCGCCTATTTCTATTGTATTGTTGCTTTGTGATAAACCTTGTTAGTTAGTCTTTCTGTTAGTATCGGACACAACCGCAAGTCGATACATAACAGGTGCTCTTTTCTTGCGGGTCTTCTGTTCTTCTAAATTATAACTAGAATTAAAATTAATGTCTAATATAAAACCATGAATATTCATATGGCAATCTTTAATACCAGATTTGCATATTTCTTGAAATTTGTCTTTATCAATGTAAACTAAAATTTTTTAAAATTATTATTATTTCATTTTTATATGAGAGCCAAGCATTTTAGATCCCAAAAATTTGTAAATCAGTCATATTTTACGGATTTTGATTGCTAAATAGCTTCAAAAATCTGACATGTCTAAAAATTGTCCGAATTTTGACTAGAGTTAGTCGCCGAGGCGAGAGACCTTGACAAACTTTACTATTGACTAAATATATAAGAAAAGGTTTTTCAACCTTTCTCATCGAAGGAAAATTTAGAATATACCGTATTTATTCTAATTGAATGACTCCTCTATTTGAATGACCTCTCTAATTGAATGACAAATTTCTGGGGTATTGAAAAATAGAATGACTGTCATTCAATTAGAATAAATACGGTATTTAGAAATTTAAAATGCCTGGCTCTATTTATTACAATTCCGATAATGCGTTAGACAAAATTTATAATTATGTTCTTTCAATGCTTTTAAATAGTTATGTGTTGTAGCATCCGTTTCAACACAATCTTTTTTACCCTGGCATCCTCCACATCCAGTCTCAACTTAATGTTATAAGTAGAGTTGGACAAAACGATACTGGTATCGGACAACCCGAGACCGAGATTGACCGATACTCAAGAACCCGATACCGAGACCGATACCAACATTTTGAGCCGAGACCGATACCGAGAAACGATACTGACCGAGACTAACAAAAATTTTTATTTTATGTCAAAAAATACGTGAAAAAATAATTTATTCATTATTTTCATCATCCAAATCATCAGATAAATACTCTTCATCATCTGGATCCGATCAGGCTTGGCAATGGATACAAATTTTTGTGTTCGTATTCAATTTTCAGCGCCGCAGGCAAAAATTTGTGGAAAGCCATGCAGTCAGCGCGCTCATCCCTGCTTCCGATCATTCTAAATCCCCTTAATTCACTGGTGAAAACAACAGTTGCCAAAAATAGAAAGGCTCTGTAATCAAAATCTTGAAAATCTAACCCGAGGGCTCGGAAAATTCAACATTTCAGTGCCGCAGACGAAAATTTATTAAATTTTGGAAGGCCAAGTCACCAAATTTCTTCCTTTTTCAGCGCCGCAGGAGAAAATTTTTTGAATTTTAGAAGACCTTATTCGAAAAAAATCACTTTCTATGTTATGGACGGATATCCGAAAAAATTATGGACGAAAACTTGGACAAAATTGAGGATTTTGTTTCTTTGAGTCAGTATCGTTTCTCGCCGAGAAATGGACCGAGAATATCGGTATCGGTTTCGAGACCGAGAATGAAAAAACCGAGACCGATATTGGAAAAAAGCCGAGAGTCTCGGTATCGGTCTCGGTATCGGTCTCGTCCTGTCCAACTCTAGTTATAAGATATTTTATTAAAAAATTATAAACTTTGTTAAAAAAATGTTGCAATCATTTATTTCCGGGTTGAGAAAAAAGTCGGGTCGGGTTTCGATCGGGTTTTCAAAATTTTCTTCGGATCGGGTTTCGGGTCGAAAAAAAGTCCGGGTCTAGGGTCGGGTCTCGGGTCCCCCCGGAACCGGAACTTTTTCTTGGTTCGACTGAAACCGGAACTTTAAAAAAATTTGCTGGCAAATTTTTTTAACTAGGAACTCGACGTACTCTATTTTTACTACTAGTACGAATACGACTTTTGAATGTGTTTTAGTAAACTGGTTACAACATTTCAATTAAATAATTAAACTTATTTACCGTTTTTGTCATATTTAATAGAATGCGATTTTAAGTAATTTATATCAATTACTTTCACAAAACATGGGTGTCCATCACAATATCTCATCATACGAACTCGTTTTTCTATAGAGAATATACGTGCTAGGCATTTTTGTTGATTAAGTTTTCGGCGATCCTTAATATAATAAATTATACGTTATAAATATACTTTATTCTCTGTATTCTTACTAGTGCTGAATGGAACAGTACCAGCTTTGAAACGATTTGTTGGTGGCCATATTAGCTTATTCGGGAGCCATATTATGTAGAGAGGATAAAATTTCGGCGGCGGAAGCATCCCAGCCGTGGTATATCTACGCATTAATTTTTCAACAAACTTACCAGAATATAAAGCAGAATCATTATCTTAAATAACAACATCCTTAAAATTGTAATATTCTTTATTCAAGTAATATAAGGATAAAGTTTCAAAAGATATATTTGTCACGATAATAAAATTTATATTTGAAAATTCATATTTTTTTATAAATGGCTTTATATTTATTTTTAAAAATGTAATGTGTAATGTGTTTACTGACTCTAAAAATAATTTGATTAAATTAAATTAATGAATGATGACTTAACAATAAATTTTGGAAATTATTGTAAAATATAAATAAATAAAAATATTTTTTCTGTTAAATTCAATGAAAACTATTAAATTCAATGTAAGGGTAAAAAAGTTTTACATTTGTATAACCAAATAACAATTCCCAAAGTATAACAATTCCCACTAACAATTCCCAAAGGAAAAATTCTGGATTCCATTTTTTGACGATAAAGATTTTGATATTGAATCAAAGAAAAAAATACAGATAGATATTTTACCTTATGTAATTCTTATTTTTAATAGATTAATTATATATTTTGTTTTTATTTATTTAATAAGCTGAACTTTTCTGATGTAAAAATTTTTAAATACATTTTTATTACTATCATTGATAATTTAAAGACTTTTTTCCATAAATCAATGTCCCAAAATCCTACGTGTCCATCCTACCCCACATCTCTCGTGAAAATAATTTAAATGTGTGTGGTCTTCTATTATATAACTATGTGGTCTTCAATAGTTAAATAATTTGTGGTTAACAGTGTAAAAAAAATTAAATTGTAAATATTCTATCGACTGGCAATTTTGTTATCATTTCATTTTAATTCTAACAGATGAATTATCCGACTCCAATGAATATGTGGGTGTATTAACGGTTTTAATAAATTATAAAACAAACATATTGATGTACATATAAATAAATATTTTTTTACAGATAACATCATTAAATTAGCCATTTTAGCTTATTAAATTAGACATTCTAGCTTATTTATAAACTAAATATAAATTAACAATTTATTATTACTTATACTTTTTATAATTTTTATTTAATTGAAAAATTAATAAAATACTAAATTATATTCTTTCAGTTAAAGTAAAATGATTAAAATTATTAATAAAATAATTATATTTATTTTATTAATTTTACAACTTGATGTTAAGATTGGTGGTGATGGTAATGATGGATTCAATAACGGCCTGTATGCATAATTAATTTTATTCTAACCCAGTGATGTCAGAGTCATCAAAAACCCAAATCACGGATCACGCCAAATTTTTCTAAATCGAGGATATTGATTGAAAATTCTCAGATTTAGGCTGAATTCAAATTTTACTTACACAATCCGAAGAGCGGAATTTTTTCGACCCAACCCCGTTGCAAGAAAAATTTTTAAAAACCATCGACTTATATCTTAAACTCATAACAAATCAGACTTTACCTTCCCAAATGGAGTTAAATAATATATTCAGAATTACTAAATTATAATAAGGTTACAGCAAAACTTTCTTACTACATTCAGAAAAATTGGTTTAAAGAGATTTTTCGGTTCGCGTTGATGATGAATTATAAATTTATACAAAATTCAATAAAATATTTTATTACTATTTAGTATTTTTCTCACGGACATGATCAAAACCCACCATGAAATCCCGTATTTAAATTCTGACCAATGTATGCTTCGACCCGGTCAGAAAGATCATAACTCCTACGGCATAATCTTCAAAAGGACCACCGGTTTTACTTGCGATAAGTATATTAAATGATGAACAAATTTATCTCACTCTATATTATTAAGCTTATTAATTTGCTACCCAAGTCAATTAGTCGGCAATAACACATCAAATGGTCTTATTGCATCAATTCCCCATCGCCTTCGTGAATCGGACCCGGTGAGGGAATAAATTATTTATAGTTTAAAATTTTAAAATAATTATTAGAAATTGTAAAGATAAACAAAATGTGACTCTAAAAACGGAAAATTATTGGTAAAAATCAAACAAATTTGAATCACATATATTCAAACGCAATTTAAGGGCAGTAAATGCTCGAATAATTACCCTCTCTCAAATAATTACCCTCTTTAATAATTACCCCCTCCTTTCCTTCTCTAATTTCAAAAATATTGGACAAATCATTGTCAATTTTAATTATTGAAACATAAGAATCAATATAAAAAAATAAATGGATTTCCTCTTCGATTTATTGAGATATACCCCAAATTTAGCCCATCCTCTCGATTAATTACCCCTTCCAGCGAGAGGTCGGAACAATAATTACCCAGAGTAATTATTCGAGCATATACGGTACTTAACTTCATTTAAAAATTTACCCAATTCTCTTAAATGAAAGGAAGATAGAGAAATTTGACGGACCACATTATACCAAAATTTTTTATTTTAAAGAATTATGTCACTCTACAATGTGGTATAAAACGAGAAGAATTTTGTAATGATAAACAAAACAGACATTTATGCAATCTGGGAAAGCCTGCTTCTACAACATGGCACGGCATTATGATAAAGACAGATTACTTACCTGATCCCGACAATTTGGCAAATAACATCTTTGTTACGACAATTTCATTGTCAATTAGTAAACAAAGGTATTTTACGAATAGAGCCAGGATTTTTAGGCAAATGCCAGTTTTTTTCCTAGATAGGCCTAATGCTGAAATGTTCATATCCGGTGTTATTTTACTGAAATCTGCTTTCTAACTACTTTTATCGTTGCCTAAAATTGCCTATTTTAACTTTTTCTGGCAAAATGCCCTATTTTGCGTTTTTTCAGTCTATTTTGCATATTTCTGCTAAAATTTGTGGATTTTAATTTTTGGGCATTTTTTTGAGAAAATTCTTGTCTAAAAAAATTTTTTTCTGGTAAAATATAAAATTTTTCCAAAAAATTTTTGTCAAAAAATTTTTTTGGGAAAAATTTTCTTCTGAAAAATTTATCAAATTATTTTTAGAAACAAAATAATTAATAAAAATTAATTTATGTATATGTAATTCTGATCGTCAAAATTAATTTAACATTTAATTGCTTAGATTTATCTTTTTGATAAAATTTATTCAATTTAATCTCTCGCAAAAATCCTGACTATTCTGCATTTTTTTTCGGATTTTAGTGCCTATTTTGGCAGTTTTTTAGTGCCTATATAGGCGCCTATTTTTAACTTTATCGTGCCTAAAAATCCTGGCTTTATTTATGAATAACATACTACATCGTCCTAGAGTACAGAAGCAATTTTGAAAAGCGAAAGACGAAACATCAAAAAAGGAAAAATTCGCGAAAGGCTAAATGACACACACCTGATACGATGTGAAAACGGAATGAAAGCCATCGATTGCGGCCTCGAGAAGTCATCTGGAGCAATAATTTTGTAGTGCCTATATGTCGTATTATTGAAAGTAAAGTGAATTAAATAAAATTACGTTCGAATCTAATATCTGAAGTTAGACGTATTTTGCAACATTTCCAACGTTAAAGACACATGTGATTTTTCCTCGACGCCGAGAAATGAGAAATAATAGAAAATGAATGTGGATTTAGAGGAATATTAGCTGATTAATAAGATTTACGACACATGTGCATATGTATGCACCTTTCGTCTCTGGCGATATTATATACTTTTGGTGTTCATCTTCGGTCTTTCGCTTTTTAAATTGCCTTTCGCCTTTCAACATTCACTTTTTAAAATTATTTAATTATCTAAGTAAATATTATTTTTGGTAGAACTGAAAAGAAAAACCATAAAGTTTAAATTGGATAGCTAAAAAGCTGAAATTCTCTAAGTATAACTAAAATTTAATCCATCATTCTATATTTTTAGTTATACAATACACCACGCTGAAGATTTCAATATTGAATTTGGCAACAAAGCTGCTCTTATCACACGTGTTTATATAAAGGATAATATTGGGGGTGTGTAATTTTTTAAAATTAAATTATTTAATTAGTGTTTCGCTATTCTTAGCCTTTAATCGAGGATATCAGGGAGCTGGAATAATCAAAGTATTAGGGGAAAATGATTTTACTTCTTGTTTCTTTGAGAGGAAATAGTTATTTCTGCCCAGATCTAATTCAAATAAACTTAAACAAAAAAGCTTTTTAAATTTATAATTGTACTGGGATAGTTAATACTTGTTAAATAGTTGTTAAAAATAAGCCATGTTCTTTGACTGTTTACTATAGCTCAGGAAATTGTTATTTTTTTGGAGGAAAATTAACCGAATCATGTTTTAGAAAAGTTATATATGAATTATTAAATTAAAGGTAATACCAGAAAATTTTCAAATTATTAGATACATATAATTATAATTTTAAAAATAGGTGAAGTAATTCTTGGCAATGATAATGATATTATGAAAGAATTTATGAATAATATAGAGAAAGGAGCATACATGCATAAATATACTGGGATTTGGGCTCTAGGATTGGATTTACTACCATCAATTGCGCAAAAAACATTGAATTTCTTTGTCTATAGAGGGTGTGCTTGTGGAATTTATGCTTGGGTAAAAAAGTTTCTAAAAGTTAAATTAAAGAATGTTCAATATCCGGAAATTTGGGCTCTGGAAGGTTGGGCTCCAAAATTTTCGGAAAGTTGGAGTAAACTTTTTGTATGATTTATGTGATCCTTGAATTTTTGATGCAGGGTATTATGGGCGTCGGAGTTTTTTTCGGCACCATCATTATTTTCCTATTTTCATTATTGTTCATCTCGCGATGATAATTTTACGAGAATTTTAGAAATAATTTAATATACTAATTATCTTGAATATTAAAATAAATTAGTAAAATAATATATATTTAGTTCAAAACACCAACGACACTTTCCACAGCATTGCCTAAAAAATCTGCAAGACAAAAAAATTTCAAGAACAAAGACTGTTTTGTTAGGAAAACCGACCATATTCTGCATAAATTAGGAAAAATTAACGAAAATGATACAATTGTCGAGTTTGGAATGTGGTCTGGATATGAAGGAAAAAGTGGAAACTCTTTGTTACTTAAGGAAAACAAAACAATTATTGAAATCAAATTAAATGAAGATTTAATTATAATTAACAGTACTTTGGTAAATTTTGAATCAAAAATTTAAATATATATTGAGTGTCGTCAATTAATATTAGGGTCGTACCCAGAAAACTCGCTATATCCCCCTAATCACTTGTTAGCAGTCGAACTAAAATTTGCGTTAAAATTCTTTAATAATTTAAACGCCGCAGCGAAATTTCTAAAAATTTACATTTAATTTCAAATACGGTGTAACTCAATTTGCGTGCGTTAATTATAAGAACAAAAATTTGATCCGTAAAAATTTTATCCTGTGAATCTTAGAAATTTCTTAATAAATATTTTCCCAGTCAACATTCCTGATAAACTAAAATATTACCTAATTTTATTATATTTAGTTTCAAGTCAAAAATTTTACAAAAAGAATGCACAAAAATTTTATGAACACTGGATCGAGATTAGACGTAAAAATACGTCTGACTAACTATTATGTTTGGGTATTTATTTTAATTGATCTGAATGAACCCTTTTTACACAAATTTTGGCCGGAGAAATGGTGGGAAGTAAATTTCTTTAATGAATCAGAAGTTTATATTGATATATCTGGTGATTTTGCCATATTTACACCTGTGTATATTAACCAACTTAAGACCAAAGAATTCAACGAGGTAATAATATGTTAAAGAGAAATACATATTTATGTAAATTAAAGCCCGAAAGCTTGTGGCATTGTAATTCAGGGTATATGATTTAAATTTTCGGGCGGTATACTGTGTTTAATTATAATAAAATTCAAAAATTTTGGCAACAACTTTTCAAGAAAAATATATGTACATAGGAGTTGAAAATTCATTAGATTTTTAAACTATAAAATAAAAGAGCCCGATTTCCTCAACGTCAGTTATCTTTTAGATTATTATTTAAAGTTTATTTTCCATTTAACTTTAAGAAGTAAATGTTGTTTGTTTCTTGAAATTATATAGATCTAAAGCTAAAGCAGGGTAAACTTCTCACACCTTTACATAATTCATCTGACATGATCTCAATATTAGTGAAACTATTGTTTTATTTTTAAGTTGGCCGGTATTTTTAAACATATGATTCAAATGCCATATTCATTTGAAACAAAAGAGGCTGCTTCCGAAGTTCATCATAAATTTATTTTTATGGTCAAGCCTGATGCCACTGAATTTTATATAAGATTGATGCATGGAGAGCCTGATGAGAATAAATACCTTAATTTTTTGATAACATTAATTGAATGAAAAAATTACTTTTGAAGTTGGAAGAACTATTTTTGGATTGAACGTCAGCTTTACCGAAAATTACATGACATTATATTCAATGGATGTAAGGAAATCTAAAAATTTTAAATTACAGTGAAATTCATTTTCATCATTATTAAAGGATTTCGGGGAAAATTTAATAATCATAATTCATTTTTTTACCTATTCATTTTTAATTTAGTAAAATCTTTCTTTCCCTTTATTAAAAATTTTTTCGATAACATCCATCTACCAATAGATATTTGAATTACAAAAATAATCTCTCTTGTCAATAAAAATTAGATTTAGGTATATGCCTTGCTACATTGTCTGGCTCTACTACAGTTTATGAAACCAATCGAACTTTATGAGTCCAATCAAAATAAATTTGTTTTTTCTTTGTGTTTCAAAGTTGGGGTAATGTTATGTAACAGTTCTTCATTTTCTGGGCCTATTCCCAATGGTTCTTGGCCATTTCTTACTCTATTTCCTGAAATTTTCCTCAGTTATACTCGGATTTCTGAAATTTTTAAAAATTGGCAATAACGCGTAGTAAATTAAAGGAATAAGATCGGAACCCAAAAAGACTAAGTGAGCTTAGGTCACGAACATGAAGAACTGTTACGAACCATATCCCAACATTAAACGCAACACCAGCAAAGTCTCCACGGAGCCATAGGTAAGGAGCTAAAACAAACGATCAGAACTTTGTCAAATCTAGTCAGATTTTGTTGATTTTGATGTCATTCGACTTAGCCCAAGGAGCTCTTTCGAATGAGCTATTATTTGCATATTCGAATTTTCCACACCAAAATCGAGCTTACTCCCCCCTGTGGTTTTTCAATTTTTCGGGACCTATAACTCGGTCCAGAATCGTTCCCTGAAACTGGGAGTGCTACCGACGACTCAGATCGCAGAGACGAATCGAATGACATATGTCACGTCCCGAACTTTTACCTCCGGTGAACTACACTACAGCCGAAAATCCAATACATTTTGATAAACTCATAAATTGCGATTGGCCCCATAAAGTTCGATTGGACTCATAAACTGGAGTATAGCCTTTATTCTGCCCTTATGCAACTAATTAACTAACCTCTTTACGATCATTTTAGTTTTGACTAGGATAGCTCCTGTCCCCCGAAACCCCGACCCCATCGATTTTTTGGGAAGACCCTGACCCTAACCCCGACCCGAACCCCGAAGGCCCCGATCCGCAACGATCCAGACCCCAAAGGCTCAGTGAGCTACCCTGGTTTTGACTATTGCATACTTAATCATTTTAGTTTTTGGAAAAGAATGACAAAATTAAATGCTGGTAGTAGATACCCGAAAAGTACCAAATTAATAAAAAACATGATTGACTTGACAAAATTTTAAAACATTTTAGTTTGATGACAACCTTAATGAGACTTTTAACAATACCTTATTTCAACAAGGAAGGCCTTTCGAGGTCGTTTTAATTGGAAAAATGTTAAAAGAAGGCGAATCAGGTTTTAATATCAAAGTGAATGGAGAAATACTATTTAATGAAAGCATAATATGCACATTTATGCATTTATGGATGATTAATAGAGTTTCGGTGTGTTTTGTAATAAAGTTCAAATCACCTATGCTATAGAGGGTTCCGTGACTTTTGCGCCGAGAACATTTGCGCCACGACTTTTGCGCCGAGCGACTTTTGCACCGGGGGACTTTTGCGCTGGACGACGTTTGCGCCCCGCCCGACTTTTGCGCCGGACGACTTTTGCGCCGCCACTATCATTAATAATTATGAAAAACCACAGCCTGACCTCACTATAGAAAATGTAAGATAGTTGGAGATCTTCGTATATCAAGATCCGGATCCGATATCCGACCTAAAATTTTCGGCTATCCGGCCTTTTTCAGATCCGGATATTTGGACCCGACAACCCTACACTATAGTGCACCCTCTTCTGGCAGAAAATCATGCCTGAATAGGGGTAGCAGACTAAATATCCTGATTTGAAAAAGTCAAGTTCTTCGAAGATGACCCCTCTAGGGGGTCGGTTTATTTGAGGGGGCTATTGTACTTCCCGAAATATTCTACTTCCTGAAATTCCTTCTGCTCCTGGATATCATTTTTAAGGAGTACATTATAATTAGGCTTAAAACGTGAATTTTTGCCTACTGACACACTAAAATCAAAAAATTTTCACCTGCGGCGCAAAAAAAACAGGTTGGAATCCAGCTTGTTAGCCTTCCACAATTCTCAAAATTTTCGCCTGCGGCGCTGAAAAAGGAAGACTTATTATCCTTTCACCCCTGTTTCCCTTCAAATCCCTCAATCCTCTAAATCACATTACCTATACCCACCTTAATCCTCTGATCTCTTCAAATCCTCTCAATCATTTTGGATCCCATTACATCACCTTAATCCTTAGATATACGATCCTGATCCCATTAATCCTCTGATCCTCTTTAAGAACTCATAATCTACCGATATATCACATCAATCCTCCGATATATATTCAAATTCTCCAAATCGCTAAAACCTCTGATATCCCTCTTAATCACCAGGCATCTCTTTAGCCCTTCCTTATCCCTCTAAATCAATCGATTTGATGAATTTATAGTTGAATTATAATTTTTATAAAGAGGGATGAGCAAAATTAATGATTTTTTATCGATTTTTTTGAATTATGAATTGATTTTAAAAAATTTTAAAAATAAACGGTAAACGGACGTTTAAACGTGGTCTTCAAAAATAAACGAAACGGTATACGGGTCTCAGATAGACGGCATAAACGGTATACGATTTTTTCAAAATTAAACGGTTTTGTCCCACCCTAATATAGAGGATAAATTTAATAGAAGGAATATTAATAATGGAAGGGGCCCAATCCAGAGCTAGCATCAGGTGGATTAGCTTTATTAATTCATGTCTTCATTAACAGAAACAAAATCTTTATAATTTTTAATTAAATTCAAAATTAAAAAATAAAAAATTAAATAAAACTTTAGATGGGTAAAGATATACAATTGTTGGATTATGAAGTAGAAGAACAACCTTTATTGAAAGGACAACCTTTTCAAAATGAACAACCTTCTTTAAAATATAAAAAGAAACTAACGAGTTTGAAAAGTTATGGAATTATTTTATGCTTTGAAGCTAATGTTCCGAAGGCGGAGGAGATGATCGACAATCAATTTCAAATAAACTTACTTCACGATTCTAGTGAACCTGTCGCTGAATGTGAGGCTTTTAAAAGTTTCAATGATTTTTTACTTTATAAAGTTGGCGTCAATGTGATGCAGCTAGTTTTCAATTTTGGACCCGAAAAATATATATCGCTTAGGGAGAATAATGTTACTTTCAAAAAGGGAGGACATTCAGAAATGACAATTATGACAATTGGAAGCGATGATTATGAATTATTTGAGGCCCCCGAAGTTCACTCAAATCCGATTGGGCAGACTGGTGTGCATATAAATGTAGTAATCTATGCTCTGAAAGATTTCTACAATATTAGCATCAATGGGGGAGATTTTATACATTACCGACATAGAGTTCCTCCTTGGACAGTCAATTACGTTATGGTATGATTTATTTACCTTTAATGAAATTTTGTCACTGGAAAGTTTTTCACCAGAATTATTAAGTAAACTAAGTAAATTCTAGAAAAAATGAAAGTCTCTTGTCGGCAATCTTGTCGGCAATAAACCAAATTTTGGCACTACTTCTTGTTAAGAAAAAAAAGATTATCATTATTATTTAGTTTCAAAAATAAAAAATTTCAACTTTGAAATAATATTTTACAGATTAGTGGAGATATAAAAGACGTTAAATTTGAAGAAGATTCAAGCCAATGTCAAAAAATAATCAACAATTCGATTAAATTTGAATTACCGCCAAAAATGTTGGAAGTAAAACCATTAACAGACTTCGAGGTTATTGTAATCGCAGGCAGAATTTCAAATTTCCCCATTAATGTTACCTTTTTGTATGGAGCTATAGAACGTCATAATAAGTGTATGAACTTTATATTAATAACCTTACAATGAGTAGAAATTCTTCTTGAATACATTGTCATTACAATGACTGATTTTCTCACTTAGCTATTTTTAAACTCCTTTATTTTAAACCTAAAAATAAATCAAAAATATGCGTCAAACACGATGTCGAGTACTATATTTGCAATAATTTTAATTTTTGTTAATATTAATTTTGAAAAAATGTATGGTTTAGTTTTAATCTGATTTTTTCCTGAAATAATTTCGTAACAGAACTGAAAATTTTTCCGTTCTGATAACGATATACAAAAATTTTTCCAATCCATAAAGTTCTCCTTTAAATAGATTTTTTCCAAAAATGAGGTTCAACATAATAATTTTATCATTATAGTTGGCCATATTGTTTTCGACTTTGCTCTTTCGCAAAATGGGATATATATTGAGAGCATAACGGTATTTTGGAATAATTTAGTCGTTAAAATATTTAATAAATTTAACAGACAGGAGGAGAAAGTGAAAATATAAATAAATCACTTCCACACCAGCTTGAATTAAAAGAAGAAGAACAGATACTGTTAAATTTTTATGGCAAAAAGAAGACGATTAATTTTGAGGTTGAAACGAAAAAAGATACATTTACAAATTTCTTTGTTTCTTTAATGCCTTATTCCGCAACACACTATGTGATGGTAGGATAATTTAAAAGAAATACTTTTTATTTATCATTGAACAGTTGTAGTAATAGGTCTTTGAATCTATTTCAAAAGTTCGGTTCTATACGTAAATTGTGCAGGCTTGATATTTTTCCATACCTTTTTGAACTTGCCATAACATTTTGCTGCTAGATCCAATACGAATGAATCATATATCATTAGAAAGACTTTTTTCTCATTGTCTTTTTTTCTCTTAATATTTTAGGTATTCCTGCAGCGCCAAAAAATGAAGAAATTTGGCTACTTGGCATTCCAAAATTTTCAAAATTTTCGCCTGCGGCGTTGAAAATTGAAGTTTTTGCTTAATAATCTTCCAAAATTCTCAAAATTTTCGTTGAGAATTTTGGCAAAATAATGTTGATTTCATATGAAGCCCAGATTTTTAAAATAAGAACTTAATAATAATAATCTCTACCTGTTTCGGCGTTGTAAACCTGTATTGAGAATTATAAAACAATTCCAATATTTAGTACCTTTGTAATTAATTAATTATTTTTTATTTAGGTTGAAGGTCTTGAAAAAACAAATGAAGATAAATTGATAGACGTTCAGAAAACAAAGATTTTGTAATTTTATTTCTTTATTACAACCAGCGCGCTCCGCGCACTGGATTGAATGCGCCAAAGGCGCATTTAACACGGAGCCCAGAAAATGTTATTTCCAAAAAGGTTTCTGAAAAGTATGCAGATAAAAATTGTACTTATCAGTGATTGCCTATTATCCGACATACACGGAATTCATCTTCCGTATAGGAAGATGAATTCCGTGTATGTTACCACTCCAAACCCTTTTTCTAATCTCCTTTACATCCTTATTCCCTCTAAACTTTTATCCCTCTAAACGTTTTAATTCCTCTATTAATCACTATATCTTTTTAAATTTAAACTTGGATTAAATCATAATCATTTTTTAATCCCTCTAAATCTTTTAATCTCTTTAATCTTTTAATCCCTCTATCTTTTAATCCATCTAGATCCAGCTAATCACTCTATATCCACCTAATCCCTCTAAATCAACCTAATCCCTCTGGATCTTTTTTTAATCTTTTAATCCCCCTAAATACATATAATCCCTATAAACACATCTGATCTCTCTAAATCTTTTAATACCTATAAATCCACCCAATCCCTTAGAATCTTTTTTTATCTTTTAATTGCCTTAAATCTTTTCCTTTGAAACTTTTAGTCCTTCTAAATCTTTTAATCCCTCAGAATCATTTAATACTTTTAAATCCACCCAATCCCTCTAAAGCTTTTAAACACCTCAAGTCCACAAAATCCCTTTAAATCCACATAATCCCTTAAAATCTTTTAATCTTTCTGAATCTTTTAATCCCTCTAAATCCAACTTATCTTTTAATCCTTCTAAATCCACCTAATCCTTCTATATTCCTTCAAATTACGCCATCATTTATTCACTTAAATTCAAATTCCTCATATCACTCCAATTTATAGATATCGCATTTAATCACCAATATTCCTTTTAATCTATAAAATGCCTTCCAAACCCTAAAAAATCTTTTTAAAAATACATTTTAATCATAAAACTAATTTAAATCATTTTTTATTAAAGAAAAGAATATTAAATCCCTTTTGGGTTCGAAACCTAGACCTCACCCCCAAAGTCTAACACCCTAACCACTACACCACCAAACAACTATTTCAATTTCTCTTTTAATTCTATATGTAAATACAATTTCCGACAAATTTCGACTTTTCGGTCTTAAAAATCAAAATTTCAAAAATCGGAAAACACTATCCGATCGGAAATACATTTTTACATAGGTATAACAATTTTCAGCTTTTTAAATTAATACAAAAAAAAGTTTTGGACAAAATTCGAAATTTTTGCTTGTTATTCTCTTATATAGGGAATTTTATTTAAAATTAACTTATTTTTATCATAAAAATTTATTTATCAACTTTTAATATGTATTTATATTTTATAATCAATATAATATGTTTAAGCTTTTTAATATGTTTAATTTTTTTAAGGTTTTTTTATTAGTAGTTTAAAAGCGATAACCATCACATTTCAAGTTCAGGTACATGTATGGTTAGCCAACTTCGCAGATCCGCCTTGCGGACACTAACTGGATTTTTAAAAAGTTAATTAAATAGTGTGCCTTAGTTACAAATATAAATTTTTTTAAATGTCCTACATATGTCTATGAAACCAGGTTACTTCCATTATTAGCGCCGCTGGCGGAAATTTTTCATACAGAAAGATTATATATAGGCTCGCAAAATACAATAGGGGCCAGCTCATTTTTGGGGATCGATTTTAAAAAGTACTCGAGATAATAAATACTCGTAGATACTCATAAAACTAAAAAATCTTATACTAAGTTAAATGAAATTTAAAAAATTTAAATGTAAAAATTTAAATATCTCAAAATTTAAAAAATATCTTTTAAAATAAATTTTAATCATATCTGAAAAGAACGGTCGAATCATTTTCTCATTCAATCATAAATTATTTCTTAATATGAACCTATTGGTCAGACTTTCTTCCTTACTCGATCTACTCTTTAGTTTTGGCATATACAACAGAGACATTAATAAAGATAATATTTATAAAAACTAAAATATTAAAAATACATTTGTGTACCAAATTTATGTGACTTACCCTGTCATAGATACCAGGGAAGAGCCGACCAGTGATCGGAAAGTTCCAAAATTTCTCTGGAACCGGTTCCAGTTCCGTTACCGCCTTTTTAATTTTGACGGTTCCAGTTTCTGGAACCGTCAATGTATGGAACCGTCTTGTATCGGAACTAAAACTCCGGTATACTAAACTATATCCATAAAATCGTATAATAAATCAAATTTCAGAATCCTTTCAAAAAGATTTTTCGCAGTTGATTCGAAAGAAACGTTATGGACATGGTACACTTTTTAGTAAAAGAGCTGATGCATTTATTGCACATACTGTTCTGTTATGGTTATTTTTCTGGTTATTTTTCTATCAATTACTAAAACAATGTGGTTAACGGAAGTAAAATGTCGTTTTCCTACTGAAATTAATTTTCAAAACTTTTTACGTCGAAGGCAAAACTCTCCTACAATTCCTCATGTGCTGCCCCGTTTCTTTATTTTTGAATTCAATGCTATGGTTTACAGTACAATGACGGTAACCCTCAGGTAATTTTTCAATAAACCCATAAGCTTTCCAACCATCCTAAACTATAATTGAACCTAAAACTAGATCTTTAGAAAGCTAATATTTTGAAAATAAGCTTGCCTGGTTCAACATATTTTTGCAATATTGGGAGCAAGGTAATTGCATTCCTTGCTTCTACAGGTTACATAAAGGCTTTACTAGATTCCCCTCTCTCAGCACATCCGAAGAACCACTGTGTTCTCTAGCTAATTCACGCCAGCCATTCCAAAAATTCTTCGTTTGACTTACTAATCAAGCGAAATAAATCGTGAATATTAAAATTTGGTACTATGCGTTTATATCCCCACAATTCCGCAAATGTTTGTCCGCACTTTTTTTTCAATCTTTCTCCTCATAAAAGATTAGAAACGGTCAAGTTAACCCGCATTTTTTCTTGCCTTCCTTCCCTCTCACAAAGATTAGAATGTTCAAGTAAAATAGTAGAGGAAGACAAATATTCGCTTATAGAAAAATATATAAGTAAAAAAATAAGAGAATGTTTAGAAATTTTTCGGTAATAGTTGGTTTGATACCCCCCCCCCATTTTTCTGACCATTTTTTTTATTTTTCCTTCCGTTTCTCCCTTATTGGTACCGTTCTGCCACACCCCCAAAAATTAATGCTCAAAATGTCATATATAGGTAATAAAAGGTGCTGAGTTGAACGGTACCACTTTCTTCCCGTAAATGCTTGTGGACCGAGATATATGGCTCAAAATGGTCAAAAACCATAGGTGGAGCAAGTATCGTAACTTGTATCGTATCTTTGTCCAATCTTGTTCAATGACAATGATTTTGTTGTCTGTTGACTCATCTTTGTTGACTCATCTCGTCGAACTGCTTCAAATGAGTAATCGTTTGTACAAACTTTTTTTATTCGAAATGTTCATAGGCCCGTATTTCGGTCCAGCCAAATCAAAAAAATGGGGGGGGGGTATCAAACAAACTATTACCGAAAAATTTTAAACATTCTCTTATTTTTTTACTTATATATTTTTCTATAAGCGAATATTTGTCTTCCTCTACTATTTTACTTGAACATTCTAATCTTTGTGAGAGGAGAAGGAAGGCAAGAAAAAATGCGGGTTAACTTGACCGTTTCTAATCTTTTATGAGGAGAAAGATTGAAAAAAAGTGCGGACAAACATTTGCGGAATTGTGGGGATATAAACGCATAGTACCTAAAATTTTTAAGATCTTCCATATCCTATAATAAATTAACAAGACTAAAAAAGTGAACGCCACAGATGAATTAATGGAGAGTTAGAAGGAAAAAGAAATGAATTACGACTCGGCTGAATTGATTGATGTGGAGAAGAAAAAGTGAGAAGGAAAGGCTGACAAATTTCAACATTCTTTCGACTTAACTCAACGAGCTCTTTCGAATGGCGTATATTGAAAACATCGGAGTCTCAAAACAAAATATTTCACTAGTGTAACTCCTTTATTATCATAAAAAGGAGAAAGATATGACTTCTTGTCATAAAAAAGAACGAAATCTGGTAAACGAAAAAAACAGGTTAGATGGCCGATTAAGAAATCGTTGTTAGATTAAAAAATCGTTTGTTAAAATAATTATGCATTCATTATACACTCATATATTCGCGAAAGTTTTAGTTTTTATTTACGTGAAAAGCTCAATTCATTTTTAAACCTCCCAAATGTTATGGGCATAGTAGAGACCTAAGTTCCACTAGAGAACTGTCAAATCTTTTATTCAACCTCTACTAACTTGGCATTAAAAACAGTCGCAGCTCTTTCCAGAGCTGCGACTGTCGTGTAGCAAGCTTTTTCTTTCGTGCCCGGCTTTTTTTCATCTAACAAAAATCTGTCTGCGAATAAATAGAAATTTACATAAATGATATTTCTAAAATTTTTCTTACTATACATTAATAACCAATTCTTGTGATCGAATAGAGGTGGGACCCCGGAATAAGATATTACCAGGGCGGTGGGCCCAAACCCCCGTGTCGTCGCAGAAGACCCACAGACAGAAGACCCAAGGACAGAAGACCCACAGACAGAAGACCCAAGGACAGAAGACCCACAGACAGAAGACCCACAGACAAAAGACCCACAACAATTTTTCTTGTTTTTATTCTATTGCGCTTCCATATTGGCTCCCCTTACCTTTGGTCTCCGTGGAAGTTTTGTTGCTGAGAGGATGCCAGGCATGCCCACTGCAGCGATATTAGGAATAGGTATATGTTACGAGCCCAGAACCCAGCGACCGTTGACTCCTGCGACCCCGCGCGAAGCGCGGGGTTTTGCACAAGCGTCTCGCCGACACCCCATAGGTTTACGTTGTTTGTTTTTTGTGTTATAACTTTGTCCAAAATTGTTCTTCTAAATTTTTAGTAAAAATATTTCCTTGTGGGTCTTTTGTCTGTGGGTCTTCTGTCTGTGGGTCTTCTGTCCTTGGGTCTTCTGTCTGTGGGTCTTCTGTCACTACGCCCAAACCCCAGAATAATAAAATATGGGAAGGAATACTTAAATAAATGTTTTAATAAAGCTTTAATTATTTGGATTTAATAAATATATAAATTGCGTATTTAATTGTGTGTGTCAGGTGAAGGGGATCAACAGAGGGCCTCAACACGCGAGTTCATTTAGGAAGCGCGGGCATATTCCCCATATTCCATTATTCTGGGGTTTGGGCCCACCGCCTTGGTAATATCTTATTTCGGGGGTCCCACCTCTATTCGATCACAAGAATTGGTTATTAATGTATAGTGAGAAAAATTTTAGAAATATCATTTAAGTGAATTTTTATTTATTCGCAGACAGATTTTTGTTAGATGAAAAAAAGCCGGGCACGAAAAAAAACGCTGGCTACACAAACAGCTGCAACTGTTTTTAAGTCGTTTGTAATTGATAGGGTATCAGGGGACCAGAGCCGAAATCTGACTTCCGGCGTTCCAAAATTCTCAAAATTTTTGCCTGCGGCGTACTTCTAAATAAATGATGCATGAAAAGGAATATTGTCAATTTATGAAGCAGGCAGAAGTTCGTTGGTAATTTTCGGGAATTCTTCAAATCCAAATCGCTGTATCCCTCAGCTATAATGCTATTGAGGGATTAAGGAGGTTATCGGCGGAGGTGATATCAGGGGTAGGAAATGATTTATAGGATATCAGAGGATTAACGGGATTTGAATTCACCACCCTTAGTCCATCGCCAAATATATCAGTTAGTAGTATATAGTGGAGTTTTAAAACATTTTTTAGAAAAACCATTTTAAAACACCATTTTAAAAACATTTTTAAACACATTTTAAAGCATTAAAAATAAAAAACATTTTTTCATGCTCAGATTCTCCTACTACTTTTAAAGATAAAAATTTTTAAAATAAAACCTAAACCTATAGGAAATAAACTAAATGAAAATAAATCTTATTATTTTTTTGTATTTTATATGTTTATTATGTTTTTTTTATATTTTTATTATATTTTTTGTATTTTATATTTTTATTATATTTTTTGTATTTTATATTTTAACAAATTTAAATTTATAATACAAGGTTCATATTCTATATGGGTATAAGCCTACGACCTAGGTAAAATGTTAGTTTAGCCGATTCAATGACAAATGATTTTACAGCAACAACAATATCTGAGCATGTATCTTTTACAAATAACCAAGCAGAAGAAAACAGACTTGGGTTACTGTACACTACTGTAAATGTTGGTTTGTATACCTGTTTCCATTCTTTCTTTTTCTCATCGTAAATAAACCATACATGACCAGACGGAGTCCACGTTATGTTCGTAAAATTTGGTTGAGGGGGTAAATTTAAAACATGTTGGAAACTGCTCGGTTTGGGCGTTCTTCGAAATAACGAAACTTTCGCCTCCTCAACTTTCCATATTCTTCGGTATTCACAGTATACATACCCAAAAAGAAAGATAAAAATAATTTTATTAAACATTTTTTAATAACAATAATATGAAATAAAACATATCACTTATATATTTTCATAAATTTTCGGATTGTTCTACCTCTTCCAATACATCTATACATTCAATTGGGTAAAAATATTGATGTCTTCTTCCTCCAGCAACACAAATAAGTGGTAATTGTGGATATGCAATATCAATTCGATGTCGAACATAAAAATATTGTCTTATAGTAACACGTAAGTATCCATGTAGAGCAAATATCTGATCAGCCCCCATTTTCGTTAACTTGCTTGGATATATTTCCATCTGTTGATGCTTTAGATGATTTGTGAGTAGAGCTTTCTTTCTAGGTTCAGTAAAATTTCTTTGACCTATTCCTGAAATGGCAACATCATCATTGGTCATACTAGTAAGAGTCTGCAAGTACTTGATATTTTCATTAAATTTCTTCCGTAGTTCGCGATGAAGTGATTCAGGGGCACATCCTCCATTGAAACGACAAAGTATTTGAATAAGTGGTGTCAGTTGAACTTCAGGTGTAGGACTTATAGGTTCTGTCATGTTGTCGCTAGTACGCATTTTTTAATAGCAAACTGTATTGTAATAAATAACTATGCATCTTATATACCAAGAGGGCCTTTAGCAAAGCGAATACTTGTCATTGCATCCGTTCCTTTCTTACGGATATTTGTATGTAGTTTAAATAATAAAGCCAAGACAAATAATAAACCCAAATCTAAAATATATGCTATTACAAGAAGAATATCTTTGTTTGGAGTTATAGCAGGACCAATAGAAAGTGCATGCCCCGCGTCAATAGCAAAACAAGCATTTACATTCGGAGGAATAGGTCCATGCAAAGGAAAGAGAATATTACTGTCATTTTGAGATAATATAACACAAAATAGTGAAAATATTATTAAAAGTGAGTATATCATTTTAGTAGCTAAATTTAAATATTAAATCTTATCTTATATACGAAAGGCGCTGAATAAATCTTCTTAAAAATGCATCACGGGCTTCTGGGGGAATTGAATGTAATTTTTGTAATGTTGAAGAAAAATTGTTTTTTGAACGCAATACAAGAAAATATATACAATAATGGCCACAAGTATCTGACAAAGGCGATTGCAAAGAAAATTTATTTTGTTTTACTTTAGAAAAATTTCCAAGCATAGATTGTCTCATGTCACAATTTGGTTCTTCTGCAAATGAGTCAAAGTATTCCACAGTACTCGGATTATCAGAATAACAAGCAATCCAATGTTCCCCAACTGTCCCTTTTCGCATATTATTTACAATAAAACAAAAAGGCTTGGTCCATTCTTTATTTGGGATATTATCAGAAGAAAAGACACCAAGAAACTTATTTTTTAAAGGTTTATATTTTTTAATTAGTTTTTCGATTTGTAGAGAATTCATATCAGACAGATCCATCAGTACTTAACACACGATCTGCATTTATGGACATTATTGCATCGAATTCACCCATGATTATCATTTCATATCCTTCATCCTTTACAGGCTGATTGAACAAGCAGCGGACCGTTGTTGTTCCCTGTCTGATAAGTTCCAGTCCGTTAGTGTCTTCAAGAGTTGAAGTCATAGGTATAACAAAGAAACAAGAAGATTGTGAAAATTCCTTCATCCCTATACTTAAAGTTCTTTGATCAGTATTTGGCCAAGCATCTAAGTCCATACCTACATACATATCAACAAAAGCACGCACAAAGCTGTCATTCGAAAAATCAAGATCATAAGGAACCGCGGGAAACTGGAAGCCGCCAAATTCTGCTGAAACAGTTCGCAGGTTCGCATGCTCAAAAGTGAACGGTGACAACGCAGTATTTCCAGTATATGCAGGTGAGCTTACAAAACAAATCACTAAACGTCTCGGACACGTACTTGTGAACGCGGCATGTGTAATTTCCTGGCGACCTTTTCCTAGAAAAACGCTCCTAATTTCAATCTTTCTATAGGCATATTTTGCAGGCGACTGTTCTAAATGTCTAGCAATAGCATTATTTAGTGACATACTTAAATCAACTTGTTTAACAAAAATTCTCATATCATGAAGTCGTAGGCGGTATGTGCTTGTATTATTTAATAATTCTTCACCAGCTTTTTTGCGATATTTTGGAGCATGAATAAGAAATTCATCGGTATTTCTGTAAAATGTCCAAAGGACATCACTATTAGGAATTAAAAGCTGATTTTGTCTTGCCATATCATAATCCAAATGGGAGAGTAATCTGCAAGTCTGGCCTTTAGCAAATCTAGATGCCCGCGATTTAAATCCTGAACCTTCAAAATCATCCTTATCAACAGCATCTTTATAATAAAGTGCTGCTTCATAAAGACCTTTGCTGACCTCCCTATCTGAACCTAGCTCATGGAGAATTATACATCTGTATGCATAATGGATTCCCGAGTCATAGCATTGAATACCATTAATTGATAGAGTTAAACGACGAATCCATGTTAACCCTAAATATTGAGCAACACTCGTAAAACTATCACCCGCGAAATTTCCTGACAAGTCTTTAACAATAGGAACCCATTCACCAGTTGCATCAACCTTACGTTCAAGTGATAACACAAGACTCAGATATGTTTTACTTAAATCAAGGTAAAGGGAATCACCAAAATAGCGAAAAATAAACGGGCCTGCAGATTGATTCAGAGCATTGAGAGGAAGTAATTCTTTATACGCCGAACGCTGAATACCAACATTTGTTGACGGTATAGAAAAGAAGGTTAGACGATTATCAACCCCTTCAGTACTGTCTTTGTCAATTTTCTTAATAGTCGTCATTTTAATTATAGAATAATAATAAGCTAATACTTATATACTCAGATATCATCAAAGCTGAGTTGGTCTCTATATCTTCTTCGTTTCTTTCCTAAATTATCTATAATAACATTTTGTTTTTTCTTTCGTCTCCTTTTACCTTTCCCACATTGTTCAAGTTTTTTCCCTACTTTTTGAAGACCTTCGCTTCCATGCTGTTTCAATGCTTCACTTACTGAGCGACCTTGTGAAACATCTTCGAGAATATTTTTTCCAACATTTACAGCTTCATTTCCTGCAGTTGTGGCTATATTTTTAACAATAGGCATTAAAAAACGCCCTACAGCCCCAAGTACACCAAATCCTCTTTGATATCTAGTTCCTTGGAAATAACGATTATCTTCAAGTAATCTTCCTCCTCCGTCTTGGGCACTCAAAAATGGCTCCCAGTCAATTTTATCTATGTCTAAACTAACGTGTGTCATTTTTTAAAATAGTGAGCGTTGAAAGTGTAATGTTAATATACAAGTTCCCCAATGGAATTTTACTAGCTTTCCAGTTAAGGTTCGAATTTCAATAGTAATGTCTGGATGGTGTTTACCTAATAAACGATGATGATGTTCGGTCATATATACTTCTGAAACACTTTCTCCAGGTCCACCAGATACATTAACAACACGTAATAAAGGTGCAGTTACGTTACCTATTATGCTATTTTCAACAAGTTTTGGTGCATAAACTAAAAATTGACGCACACCTCCAGATATATCAGGCATATACTTTGCGACTTGTCCACTATGAACCTTCTCAGAATCGAAACCAAGAGTATAAGCTAGTTGACGACTTAATTTAATAAATTGTACGTTTCCTTGCAAGAAGACATGAAAACGCTTATGCACTTTATCGTATAGTATGGAAACCCATTGATATTTTGGATCAGCGAGTTGTATATTGGAGAAACTAAGAAGCATTTTTAAATATTCAGGAGGATACGCATATTCAGCTAGATGTATTTTCTTAGACTCCGAGTCATTTAACTCTTCATATTCTTTTTGCGGATGAACTTTTTGTTGATCAACATTTTCTTGTTGTGGAAGTTCTTTGTCTTTGGTTTTATCTTCAACATGCCTACCTCCATCACCAAAGAAGCTTTTCCAAAAGGAAGGACGTTCAGGAGGGTCAGCAATTAACATTTCAGGACGCGGGAGCTCAGGCAGCGAGCTTAGATCCTCAGGTTGAATTTCTTCTTGCTCAGGTTCTTCTTCAATAGTGGGAAGATTACTCACTTTTTCAGGAGTCCATGCCACTTCCTTATTAATTATTGCTGGAGATTCCTGTGGCTTTCCTAAGCCTTCTTTTTCAGGGGACCATGGTTCTACAGCGTCTTCTTCACTTATTGTTTGTAATTCATGCGACTCATTATCTTCGAGAGTGTCCATTGAATGTGGTACAGGCTCTTCTAATGGGGGAGTCCAAGGCTCTTCATCTTCATCATTAACTCTTGGAAATTCCTGAATCTTTTCTTTAGAAGATTCTACATGCTCCTCAGTGACTTCTTGTCCAATTTCCTCACGAGGTTCAATATTTTTTTCATCTTCGTGTGTCGTAGACTCTTGAACATTTTCCAATATTTCTTCAGAAGTTTCTTCAGTGACTTCTTGATCATGTTCTTCAAGATGTGCTATATTTTCTACTTCTACGATTGTCAAAGGATCTTCATCCTTTTCTTGCGTATTTTCAGATGGCTCTTCAGCGACAACATCAGTTGATTCAGCTTCTTCCTCAATATTTTCATCTTCATGTATAGAAGGCTCTTTAGCATTTTCTTGAGTATCTGCAGATGTTCCTCGAGGTTCTTCAACGTCTTCTTGATTATGTTCGTCGTCAACATTTTCTTCATCAGCAAGTGCAGGAGGTTCCTCATCCTTTTCATATTTATCCTCAGATGGCTCTTCAGCGACTTCATCTATCGACTCAGCTTTTTTCTCAATATTTTCCTCAGAAGGCTCTTTAGCATTTTCTTGTGTATCTTCAGAAGGTTCTTTAGACTCTTCTTTATTTATTGATTCATGTTCGACTTGACTTTCATTATTTTCCTCTTCATGTGTCGAAGTCTCTTCATCAGCAGGAGTTGTTAGTTTTGCTGATGAAGTTTCATCATGTTGTTTCGAAAGTTCAACTTCAATTTTAACTATAATTTCTTCCGATAAAAGTTTCTGACCCGCAACAGCTTCTTCAACTTGATCGGCTAATTCCTTAACCTTTTGTTCTGCGCCCTTAGCACGATCTGCAGCTTTTCGTGCCTCAGTAACATCCCCTCGTGATTCTGCGGCTATAGTTTCTATTTGTGCATCTGAAACCCTATCTTTTGCCTCTAAACATTCTTGTATCCATTTATCTATTTCATTTCTTCGACTAAACAATAGTTTTAATTGTGATACAACCAATCTTAGAATAGTTGGAGGTACTTTTCTCTTAGTTACCCCCGTCTCATTTAATGTTATCTCCTCATCTATTAGTGCATACTTATAACGAGCATTTTCCCAATATTTCCGATTAAGTTCTTTATTTAGTTGTGATTGTTGCTTTGCCAATTCTACACTGTTAGTCAATGACCTTGTAGCTGCACGGACAGCCATATCTATTAAAGTTTTTTGTTCATCTGTTAGAGTTGGCGAAGTATCAGATAAAGGTGTTATCTTTCCGGCTAAGGGAGTTTTATCCTGTTGTACATCATCCGATTTTTCTTCAGAAGATACTGGAGCTTCAGTAGGAGCATCTAATACAGGAGACTTTGGAATAGGAGGATCATCAGTTATAGAACCATCAGATGAGGTGAACTTTCTGATTTTTCATTATTTTGATTTTTAACTTGAACTTGAGAGGGAGCAGGCGTATCTGTTTCAGGATTTTCATCAACATTTTCCACTAAACTTGCTTCTTTTAAAGGATTTTCAGGTTTAGGCGCGGAAGGTGATGCAAAACTTTTAATTGCATTTATTATTATATCTTTTTGCTCAGTTTGCGGCTTTAATCGAACAGTTTCAACAGAGCTGTCCGGAACCGAAGATAGAACTGGAAGTTTTGCCCCCTTAATTTCTTTATTTAGATACTGTATAAATTTATAAGCACGATCCTTTGGCATGTCGAAGTAACCTTCCGTTTCCAATTGTTTAATGAAACTTTCATGCTCAGCAGCAGGCAATATTTCTTTTTGCTTAAGCTCAGGCTGTGTTTGAGGAGTAGATTCACGGGTTTCTTCCATAGGAGTAACATTTGAGTGTTCTTCTTCAGCTTGGTTGGCTGAGGGAGGATTAGTAAATTCATCAACTGCCTGTCTGATCCGCTCTATTTGATCTTGATTTGGTGTGAAACGAACCATTTCTATACCATCTATTGCAAGAGGTTTTATAGGAGGTAAACGAATTCCTTGTTTCCCTAAAAATTTCATGAAATTAAATGCAATTTCCTTTGATAAATCAAAATAACCATTTTTAACTAATTGTTCGCTTATAGTATCAACAGCTCGTCTTCTTCGAAAATTCCCATAAATTCTTTTTTTATTCTCTTCAAGTCTCATTTCCTCTCGCTCGCGATCCAATTCCTTTTTCCAAGCATCAAGCAAAACTGCATTTATGGCCTCTTCCAATGCCTCTTCTGAGGCAAAAGACAAATCTGGAAGTTCGATACGAACTGACAAAAGCTTTTTACCGTATCGACGAAAAATCGTAATAGATTCTTGCTCATCAGAATCTCCATGTAAGGAGAATGAAAACGGGTAAATAATATTTGAAAGTGCAACAGTCCAACTTGAATCTAACTCAAGTGTGTCAGGCATCCTTACGGTAAACTTCGAGGTAGTATTTCCTTCAACATCTCCAGAATTTGAAGGTAAAACAACATAAAATGAATCCATGGTTAACGTCGAACTATGTCGCTGTCGTTTACCCAACTGTTATGAATATCTTTATAACCAACCCAACGCACAAAGTGTTGTTTTATCCCTGCACGTGTAGTACGAGTCTTTAAAATTTCGGCAATACGATGAGTAGTATCCTCTTGTGTGGGAACCAACTCTTCTCTATAGAATATTCCTTCAATTAGGTTGTCTTCAAAATCTTTTAACTTATATGTTATAGGCGAACGTGTGTCGTTTGTTGTATGTACAAGAAAAAGTTCGTCAGTATAGTTAGGTAAATATCCTTTTTCAAATTTACCCTTTTCTTTAGAAATGCGGACAACTTGTCCAGGCTCGAGTTTAGAAGTTGTTTTAATAGGTGTACCAGTGCCCTTATATAGCCTCTCAAATAATTTTCGAGAATTTTTAAAAGTAACTGAATTAGGTGTAACACCTGTAACACGGTTTACGCTAGAATTTATTCCCGAAACAATTTTCTGAATAGCCTCAACCCACCGAACTGTGTTTTTTTCACTGAAATATCGATATAATCTTTCTTTTATCGTACGATTCGCCCTTTCTGCCATTGAAGCATGCACATCAGGACTATAAACTACACGCTTATCAATATCCTTTGATCTAAAATAATCCCTCATTTTTTTAGCCTCAAATTCTAACCCGCGATCCGTGTATAGTTTATGAGGCAAGATACCATTAGAAAGTCTGAAAATTTTTTCAAATGCCTCAATCATATCTTCTGATCTCTTTGTCTTGACAGGCGATGCAAAAATCATTCGACTTAGAACATCAATACATACTAATAGATACCTGTTACTATCATTATGTTTAGCTATCTGATCAAATATTGCTAAATCTGCCTGCCAATCAGTGTGAAAACCACTTGGACGTGTAACTAGCCTTGGGAAATTTTTCCTGGAGAGTCTATGCATGGTATACACTCTTTGCTTATGCAAAAAATTATAAACATACTGAAATTTTATCTTTGGATATTTGCGCTTCGCTTCTTCATAAACACGATTTATTCCTGCATAGGAAGCAGGAGAATTTAACGAATAATATATTTTTGATAAAAAATTATCTAAAGTTTTTCCCATATTTGTGGAATAAATTTATTTTTCTTTTGCAAATTTATAGGCAGGACTTTTACCAAAACTCTTTTCTTTCTTTTTCCACTACCTGATTGACTACCAGAACTTTCCTCAGTTCTACTTTCTCCTTGCGTCTCTTTGATCATTTCTTTTACTAATGGGTCTTTGGATAATCGATTAAATAGAAAACTAAAACCTTTAGGGGGTGACGATATATCACCTTGCACATATTCGAGTACTTGAGTGAAATTACTATTCTTTACAAGCCTTCCTTTGACATTAGATTCAAAGCTTCCATTCTTACGTATTCTAAATTTTTCAGCATTATCTTTGACATAATTTTCTAAATCCTTCGAATATCTCTTTGAAATAATTCCCTTAAAAGGTGTTGTTTTTCTTCTTTTCATTAGTTTTGACGATGTAAATTCTGAATCTGTTTGATATTCTGAACTTGATTGTACAGGTTGTAACTGTGTTTTAGGGGCTGCAGTTTCCTTTAGGTAAGGAGCAACTTCTGGAACTCTCGCTGTTTCATCGATAATAACCTTTTGAGGTCTATTTTCTAATTCATGTTTGAGTTGTCTTCTTTTTTTATATAACCAGTTATATTTTTGGGCCTTTACATCTTCACTTAAATTTGGATCAGTAAGAGTCTGTTTAATTTTTGAGTCGGTTTGTACCTTTTCATTTTGAAGAAAATCTCCGCCTTTAATCATGTTTAGAAGTGCAAGATATTCACTTTCAGGAACCATAATCATCTTCTTTGTATGTTTCATTCTTGTGTGAATCTATGAATGATATGTTCAGCTAAAGCTCCAAGGACGGGTACGAGTATAGCTGCTAGAGCGGCACTACCTCCTTGTTGTATTCTATTTCTGGCGCTTTTTTCTGTACGTGTTCGAGCGATAGCCCTATAGAAATCAGCAAATTGAGCTAATTTCTTGCGCTGTCTTCTATTTAATATAAAATTATTTTTTAAAATATTAGCACAAATTTCAACTATTGCTAATATTTGATCCGCACTGGCTGATAGAATTAAGGCGTTCTTCTTCTTATCTGAGGAGGTCTTAGCTAAGCGCTGTAAAAATTCAAAATTTTCTTTAACGTATGGACTATAGTTATACATTTTTTAATTTAGTAGTTTTATAGTACTTATATATTATAGAGGCAAATATATAGTCTGTTTTTCACCTGGAAATATTTTAGTAGAAAGACGCAAATTCTCTTCCGTACTTGGATGCATGTTAATTAGCAAATATGAAAATTGCTCAGAAGTAGCATCGCGATAGGCCTCAAGAAAATAGTTTAACATTTTTGGAAAAAGTTGAGATCCTAGTGTGCGTACTTGGAGCAGTCCTTGGGGATTTTTGGTTAAAAGAATATAGTGTGCATTTGCTCGTGCTGTCCTGATATCTCGCCCATAAAGAGATTGCGTTACAAAGATTACACTTACACCCCAATTATGCGACCCCCTAGTAAAAAGTAAATCTAAAAATTCTACAGGAATATTTAGCATCAAATCATCCAGGACTAATAATTGGTGTTGTTTAATAAGCTCAACTTCTGGAACGCCGTTATAGGTTGTAATTCCCATCTCTTTTAGCTTAAATATATTTTCGTTCATTTCACCAAAACAATATAATATTTTATTTGGCACAGGTTCAACTAATTGTTCACAATTTGCAAGAAATTTCATAAGCCATTGGGTTTTCCCGCTGCCTGTAGCACCGGAAATAACCATAGTGAAAGGAGCTTTGAACATTTTTATATTAGAAATATATTTAGATTTTCGTTTATATATTACAGATGTTTCCCAAAGCAATTATTCAAAATGTTGTTTCGACAGCACAATTACTTGATAAAAATAATAAATTCGATCTATATACAATTTCAACTATTATTAAAAATTCAAAATATTGTCCAGAACGTTTCTCAGCACTTATAATTAAAGTTGAACAACCCATTAGGTCTACAGCTCTATTATTCTCTAACGGAAAGATTGTATGTGTTGGAACAAAATCTGTTCAGGACTCGCAGATTGCGATACGAAATTTTGTTCAAATCATGACATCTGCTAACTGTTTACCAATAGAAATACGAGCATTTAAAATACAAAATGTTGTGTCATCATTTTCATTTCCAGGACATCTTAACTTACCAGGTAACTTTTTTATAGTATACTGAATTTGTTTAAGCCTTGTATGATACCTTGAGGATTGCCCCACCAAGTTGGCTTTGTCGACACATCTCTTACAACCCAGAATTTTTCCCTGGAATGTGCTTGAGGATTAAGGGGTTACGTTCTGTTGTTATAGTCTTTACAAGTGGAAAATGTATAATCACAGGTGCACGGACGGAAGATGAAATTTATAATGTTCAAAATAAAGTGTACAATTCAATTTTAATGTTTTTGAAAAACTAATAAATACTTGTATTAATTTCGCTTCTTAATTCCATTAAAAGCTTGCCAAGTATATTATCACCTTCCCATTGGCTTGGGTCTTTAAGTCGAGCACTTTTTGGACTTATGCCGCTGCTCCAATGTAGTTCAGATGCTGAAGCCTGAGTAATTAAACCATCCCCGGTGGCACGTAACTGATTGAATAATTGCGTGTTCTGAGTAAATTTCGCCCAGAGGCCAGTATACATAACCTGATTACATAGCGAAATTAGAAAAAATAAAATTTTACTTTATTGCGAACAGAATTCCATTCCTCACGGTTATATCCACGAATACGTTTCCCAATACGTCGAATTGTTATAGGATTATCTGACATTAAAACTTGGGTAGAAATTTCCAGATCGCCAAAAAAACGCGCCTTCTGCCAAATAAAGTATTGTTCAATCGAGCTAAATGTTCTTCCAAGCAGTGTAAAATTGGCTTTAAATCTGTTATCGAAGCCAAAACGTTGAGAATAGAATACAAATATATTTTGTTGTTGATCGCCAAGAATTTCTTCTGGAGGATACGATTTTGCCTCGTGCTTTAAATGTAATCGCTCAAGAATGCATGTTGCCTTTTCTAAAAAATTTGAAATTAATTTATAGTTTACCGATTACCTATTTTATTATCACTGATCATGCTGTCTTTGAATATTTATTAAATAAATTAATAAATTAAAACAAATTTAAAAAATATATAAGTTAATTGAGCAATTATTTACATTTTTTAAAAATTAATATATTTATTCAAAAATAATTATTTTGTAGGATCATTAATGGGGTTTCCTCTGTATCCATAAGGATAGCAGTCAAAATTTGCATCAACAATTCCTTTGTCGTAAATTGGAGCGTAGCGTCTATGGAAAATATATATTAAAAAAAGTACTTATAAAATACCTAATTTGAGTCCGACTTATAACTTGCCCTTGGCGCCAGCTAGGTTGAAAATGAGTTCTCTCTAGTATTATAGGATCTTGCTTTTCACCATAGGCTTCTACCATTTTCTTAACAATAAATATTATATCAAAACTAACAATACGATACCTTAAAGTGATTATAGTCCAGTGGAGTGTCAACCTGATCCCAACATCCACGACACTTGACAATGTATTTTATTTCCCCGCTTTTTCTATTCTTCATTTTCATTGCATACTAAGATGATACTTGTTTAAGATAATTTAAAATTTAAAACCTGTTTACATCCTCCAGTATAGAAAGACATAATAGTCCAATCTTCATATTCACGACTCATCATTCCCAGCATATCGCCAACACGAAAAGGTGGTTGCTTAATGATCTTATGTAAATAAAAACAGCTATCAGTATCAGTATATAATAATTTGCAGTCATTGTCATTAACAATCTTATCCATGTATTCATACAGCATGACTCGTGCTGTTGCGGTTGTAATAAGAGCCAGTACAATGTTGTATTTGTCATGTGGTCGCACAAATTCTCGTCGATTTCGGTACGGGACAGCATACAGATTTGGAGTTAACATTTCTATTGCTCCTATTTCTAACTTTGGATCATTTAGAACGGTATGTAGCTTGATTGGAGAGCTTGTTATGCAATCTTTGGTCAAATTACATCGAAGAGCCCAACGTCCCCACCTAAAGTATAAATAAACAAATCAAATTCTTGCTTACATAGAATTATTGCATGTTTTGGCTAGGTAACGCAATCCTTCATTTCTGGCAATTTGTGAGGGTTGAAGCGTAATACCATATTCTTTTTGATTTCTTGTGATATAATCATTTTTGAGCTTTTCTTCTAATTCATAGTTTTCGGGTTTCAGAACACCGCTCGGCCAACCGCTGGCCTTAAATAAAAATTACATGCTATCATAATTTAAACCTCAATTTTCAATCTCATCATATCCTGAACATAAGGGCGGAGCAAAGTATCAGACCATTCATTCCAATTATAGATGCTATAAACTTTTTTGACGCGATACCCCTTTTTCAATGCAAGTTCTAGTTCAACAGTACACGTAGTGCTTACAAATCCTCGCTGCATATCGTTATGTTTGCACCATTTTTTGCCAATCTCTCGGCTATATTTTTGTTCTTTGCGCTTTGGTACGCCTGGTTCCATTTCAATTGCACAACGATGACATAAATGAAAAATCTTCAAATATTTAGGACTAGAAAATTACTTACTAATTTGCCGTTTATTCTTTCAGGAATTACAGGTAGATACAGGTCATCAGGTGGCACTATGAAGACTTTAAATATTCCTCTATAAGGCCGCATGTCTTCAGGAATACTCCAATTTACATCAAGATTAATATCAAGTACATCGGGGTGTCCTAAAAATTTTACTGCTTTTAGAGTAAATAAAATTACCAATCGGATAAAAAGCATAGAAATTCACTGCCGGATATAGACTAACCACGTCAAAGCAAGAAATTTCATATTCAACGTTATCTTCCAAATTACACTTTAGAGATAAAGGCCCCGTTCTTCCGCCTAAATTACTCAGTAATTTTAATCATTGAATTTGAAAACCATGGAATGCATCTCTAGGAAATAACGGTCCAATTTCTGGTAGCTTGCCAAAGAAAAGTGACATTGATCGATCATTATCCAAAGCTTTATTTACTTCGCACTCCCAAAATGTGTATGTACAGATACCTTCCTCTTTCAACAAATTAATTCTTTCTTCTAATTTATCTTTATTGTAGAGTGATGTTTTGCCGTTTAAACAGATTTCATGTTGACGATACAGACTAAATTGATAAATAATTATATAAAACTACTTTACCATTCATGTCCGTGCCATGCGCATCCAAGGAACTCTATTGCTATATCAGTTCCCCCCTTGTTTCCTTTGATGTAGCCATCAAGACGTAACACACTTCCATTAGAAGCAAAAACTCTATACTCGCCTTCCGAGCTTCCTTGATGTTGTATTTGAAGTCCAGTCCTATGTTCTAACCATTTAATGAATTTCAATGCTATTGTGGACTGATTTGAATCTTTGTGATATCCGTTGTCTGGTATAATACCGATTTGGTTATTTTTCAAATAATTAATACCTAAATATTAATAATAGCTAATAAAATTTTCTAATTTACAAAAATGTCGGAGACAAGCACTAGCCAATGTCATAGAAGATACAAGGACATCATCTTGTTTAGAGGGCTCTGGAGCAAGTTCAAAAAATAACTTTTGAAGTTTTACAAGAGCATGTGCAAGTATACGTACGTCTTGCTCACAATATTCGACAATTTTTTCTTTAAGGCAAAACTGTTCGTTTTTGTTTAATAGGTACCATTCTTCAAATTCTTTTCTTCTTTGGTATCCCATTGAATTCGGATAGTAATATTTTTTATCTGGTAATCCATCAAGACGCAAATGCATGTTCTCGTTAAAGTTCCATCCATGAGGAAAGAAAGATTTTCCTCCTTCATCGATTTCTAAGCCAAGTGCTTTCGGAAGCTGATCTAACTTGAGCATCATCCAATTAAACGAATCACGAAATGATATATGCGGACATTTTCCTTTTTTCTTTTTTAGCAGCACCTCGTAGAGTTTATTTCCTGTTCTTGTAATATTCGGCTCAAATCCAAAATGCCTGATTAATTCGCCCAATAATAAGTGCATATCATAACGTCTAAATAATTATTGACTTAATTATTTGTAAAAACTACCACCCTCCATAATGTGAAATAGCATATGTGCGACCAGTTCTCTCTTTTCCAAGTCCTGAAATTAACCATCTAAGAAATTCACGCAGCGGATTATCATAATTTGCCCCTGTCCAGCTTTGCATCCTTGACATTCCTGAATTGCAGTTTTTACATGTTCCCAAATTTTCTTCCATCCAGTTATTATTTCTTATACAATTTGAACAAAATAACATTGCCTAATAAATTTTATCGTTACACAGTAAGATACAGATATTACCGAAACACAATTCACGTGGTGAAGTCGATAATTTTCATCTAAATTTTTAAATTCATCTGATCTTCTTCTACCAGGAGTTAAGAGTTCACATTCAAAATCAAATACAACCTATAAAGTTATTAGATTTTTAAAACTTATTTTAAAGTATATTAGATTTATAAAGCGTATTACCATTAGATAATTAAGTTTTTGTTTAGGAACAATTTGCTGTACAAAGCAATGCTCTTCTTTTCTATGCAAAGAATGACATAGCGAACAATAACGCATAAAGCAGCTGTGCCCTTCATTCTTATTTACACGGTAAATCAGACCACATTCCTTGCATCTATTTTTTAGAATATTTTAATATAATTACTAATAAGTTTTTGACAAAAACTTATAACTTTGCTCTTGCTCCTTTTCCATGCACAAGTCTCTGAAATTTAACATTTTCATTTGTTGCTTTTTCCAAATTTATATATCTCATTGTAAGTTGAACAGCTAATAGAAGGCAATGATTTTTGAAAGATTCACCAAGTACCAAGATCCTCATTTCGAACCTTAATTTTTAGTTTGATCTTTAAATTGACTAAACCTCTATAAGGTTGTGTTGCTCATTTTGTATTAAAACAAGGGCTTCATCATGTGACGGCCCCATAACAATCTGTTCAAATACATATATTTTACTTTTAATTAAATAATACTTCAATATGTATCGGTTGACTATAGAGTGATGGTCTTCCCATTCTTTTTCCACTTTGATCTACAGAATCAAATTGCTCCATGACAACCTGAGGTGTGTTTTGTGCTAGACCTCTATATGGAATTTGAATAGGCTTTTCCAACACTGCGCTCCTGATTATTATGGAACATTTTTCTGATTTTGCTCCCGATGACTTGTCCGCCTTGACAATGAAGTGGTCAATCAAATCTTCTAAAAGCTGGTCTGTTCCTTCAGGAGCATCTTCAACATTTGTAACAGTGAAAACATTTCTTAAATATTAAAAAATAATTCGATTTTTTAAAACCTGAAAACTCCTATTTTGAATCTAGTGCTGTTAATAGTCTCTGATGTCTCTTCTTTGTAAAAGTGATTAACAGAATATTCTCCAAATTTTTTAAAATGATCCATCTAAACACTAAATTAAAAATTTTTTTAAATTATTAGGTAAAAACTGAAAAAAACATATAGGAAAAAAAGAAAATAATATTAATTCTTTATTCTCCGGAAAAGCGATATTAAAATACTTTTAGCCTTTAATCTGTTTTTTAGGTAATTTCAGGTACAACTTGTTCTTCAAAACATTCTTCAGTTTGTACTTCTTTGTCTTCTTTGTTGGGTTGGCCCGTAGAATCAGTGTGCTCTCTCATAAAAATTATTGGCGAATCTAAATTTTTAAAAATTAATATATAGGGTTGTAGGCTAACCTTCTCTCGCGATTGGTCCGTGAATGCTCGCATGTTTATTGAAAATTTTGATTGCCATCTCTAAATCTATCTTCGACCAGAATTTGCTAAATGGATTATGAAGCTCAAGATATAACTCCTCTTTTACAACCTCAGTAATTGCCTAAATTTGTTTTATAAGTTTTAAAAATAAAAAATTTACAATTTTTGCTAAAGCATTTCTCTCTCTAAGTATATGTTCATGCACTTGACTCTTGGAAAGTGGATAACGTTGTTCATGAAATTGCATGAAAGCTTCATATAGTTCATTCTTCAGCATATTGTCATCTTCGCGCACGTACTCCAGAGTATTTAGTTGACGGGAGAATCGAATGACGCTTTCCTTGAGACCATCAATTGCTTGCTCGTACATTTCTTGATCCATCTTAAATTAAAAATATTCTAAACTATTAATTAGAATAGCCCCTTTAAGTCAGATAAAATATAGCTTGCTTAAATTGATCTTGATTTAAAAAATTGATTAAATATTTTAAAGATATTATAAATCGAATTAACGATTTTGCAGTAAATTCAATAAAAAGATTTTTACTCAAAAATTATTTAATATAAAAGATTAATGTTATTTTAATAGTTGTCTATTTTCTAGTTTTTGTTGACATTATTGTAAGTCTTTTGTTGGTACTCGATGTTGGCCGGCGAACAAACGGTGCAAACCTTAATTACGATAATTGGTTTACTTAAAATTAAAAATACCAAGAAACTAAGCTCGAATTTATCAGCACTTTTCTGAAGAAATAGGTCACTTGCCATTTTCTTTGTAAGTTCTGAACACTGTGAACACTAAAAAGAAAAATTTAAATATTTTAAAACAATATACCTGATGAAGAATCCAGCAATACTTCATAAGGTTTAACAATTTTTTATCTTTTCCTTTTATAATGCCAGCACCTCGACAAAATTTCAAAACTTTCTCATCTTGAAATATAATTGTTTCAATATTCATTTAAATAATTTTACCATTATCAAATTTTGACGTTTGCGAACCTGATAGCAAATATTTTGAAGAGTTGCCTGAAAATTCAATAAACATGATTAATTAATTTTTACCAAAATATCCATTGTAGTGCATTCCTAAAGAAATATTCTTATCCAAATCTTCTGCGCACAATTCTAAGGTCAAGATAGACAATCCTGCATGTCCGATTTTAAAGAGAAAATATTCCCTTTTCTTCTGGTGGTTGCGGCAAGACTCACACATATATACGAATATACCACTGCGAGGATTCTTAAGAATTTGGGCTCGGCTGAGTAGCGCTTCAGGCACAACAAATTTTTTTCGTAGTTTTCCTAAGATTTGTTTATTAAATAAAAAGGTTTAAAAATTACTATCAAGTCGCATTTTTTTATACTCATCTTCGTTTTCTCCTAAATCAACTTCTTCGTCTGAGTCGGGATCAGTTGACTCATCTTCATCCTCTTCCATATGATAATTAAGGATCGCCTGATGCAGCTCTTCTTCATCTTGTATTTCTTTTTCTGAAGGTCCATTTGCTTTTTCAACAATAGACTTTAATTTAAAAAATATTAATTAGTTATGATTTAAATACCTTAATAACAGGATCAAACATATTTTTTTGATCATCCGTTTTTTTCTCGGATGTTTTAGCTTTTTTGGGCGTCGGCGTTTTGTTTGATGACGAAGAGCTAATCTTCGTCACAGATCGTCTTCTTCTAGCTTCTGCGGCATCTTTCTTCTTTCTCTGTTCCTTTATAAAAGCTCTCACTTCTTCCATCTCTTCTGCAGTTATAGAAGCTGAAAAAATAAAATGAATTTTGTTATGACTCAAACCTTCAACAGCTGAGTTCTTTTGGTTATCGATTGATTTAGTTTCTGAAACCAAATTTTATATTTACATACTAGTCAGATAACTCACCATTATCACGTGATGAATCATCATCGAGCAAGATTGGGTCATCTAATCAAAAATTATTAATTATATAATTTAATTACCTTTTTTAGTAGCAGCCTTCGAATTTGTATTCATTTTTGGTTGTTAATAATGTTGCTTAATAAATTTGAATTGTAATCAAAGCTTTTAATTTGAAGAATTTTTTAAATTATTTAAAATAAAGGTGGATTTTTCGTTAAGACTTTAATCTAAACAATAATGGATTTTACTAAATTGCATTAAATGTAAGTAAAAAAATAACGGGACAGTAATTTAAAAAATAAATTATATGGACTTTAATTAAGGGAACATTAATTTATGCAAAAATCAATAAATTAAAAAGATTAATTTCATTAACAAATACAAAAAGAGGACTTAAATTTAAGTAACACTTGAATTAATAAAATTAAGTGGTAATTTTATTCAAAAAATAAATTAATAAAAAATTGGATTAATTTACTTAAACCATAAAACATAAATTAATAAAATTAAGGGGACTTTAATTGTGGGGACATTAATTTAATTAAACTAAATTGAAAGGTAAATTCGCGAGAGGAACAAGTAAATGAAGAAATATTTAAAGGACTGAAGTGAATGATTTTAGTTGCAGGATTGAGCTACTTTTATATTCGCCAGAAAATGGCTGTTACTAATGCAATTTGCATGTTTGTGCAATAAAAAACTCGTTTTTAGATGTAATATAGTTATTTTCAGAATTATATTTCACAATATCTATTGTCATTTTTTAAGAGTACTTAACAATTTTTCTGGAAATCTATTGTCATTTTTTAAGAGTACTTAACAATTTTTCTGGAAATCTATTGTCATTTTTTAAGAGTACTTAACAATTTTTCTGGAAATCTATTGTCATTTTTGTGTAGAAAATAAGTAAACATTTCTCTTTTTTTATATTTTTGTGTATATGAATCTTGAGATAAAACCAGTTTGGCGCAAATCTTTTGTTGCATGTTGTTACTTTGTCAAACATTTGTTTACACTTTTTAGTAAAAATTGAAAGATATTCTCAAGATTTTCTATTTGTGGCTTTAAGTACCTTACACAATTAGTATGGTAAAAATGTGTAATTACCTTACTCGATTTTTATGGTGGAATTTGTGCGTATAAAAGCACATAATTTTTAATCTCATTTTATTTTATCTTATTTTATACTTTACTAGTACGCTCACATTTTCAGCAATATCGCGAAACCCTGTATTTTTATAAAAACGGATACCGTAATATATAAAGTAGCTGGGCTATAGCTATTTTCTCCTTTGGCTAGTGCAAAAGGTTATTCGGCGGCTGGGAGTGAACCAGCATCTTCAGTGGACCGGACTGATGTGTTAGCCATTACACCACGCCTCCTACTACATAGTCTTATGAATTAAATAGCTATATGCTTTATAATATGGCATTTTTTTAATTCAATAAAAATCGGGACCCTCGTAATTACCAGTAAAATAATAGAAAATTAAGTTTTATAAATTTTCTTGTTTTTCTTAGAAGCTTAACTGATTATTAATAAACTAATTAAATTGCCAACAAAAAGGCTGCTTTAAAAATAATATTAGATTTAACAATTAATTGCATTTTATAAAATTGTTTTTAGAATTATTTAAAAAATGTTTTGAAAACGACCAGGGGGGATAAGTACTACTTGAATAAAATTAAAAAAATGTTTTGGGTTGGTGTAGATACTACTTAAAAAATGTTTTGACAACGACCTGTTGGGATAACTACTACTTGAAACATTAAAAAATGTGTTGGGTTGATGGGGGTTTATGTACAGTGGGACGAATTGGGGGTTATGTACAGTGGGACGAATTGGGAGTTTATGTACAGCGAAATGTTTATCTGTTTGAAAAGTTTAATTAGATTATTAAAATGAGATTATTAAAATTATATTAAACAACTTAATAATTTTTTAAAATTTATTTGAAGTGGAAAGAGATCGTCGACGAGAAAAAATTATAGCGGACTTGAAATTATTAATTTAATATAATTTAGATAAATTTTATAGTTATAAAATTTTTTAAATTTTTTTCTTGCCTTAATATATTTTATTTATAGAATAAACTATTACACTATAAAAAAACTAAAATATTTTGTATTAAGTGAATTTTTTTAAAAAAACAATCAAAAAAGGGAAGAAATATTATTGACTATTTAATTAAAATTAAAAAAAAGCTTCACAGAGAAAATTATTTATTTCTTTAGTATTAATATTAAATATAGTAATCTACTTCTATTAATTATTATAAGCTATTAATTTTAATAAACTAAATTATTATATTTTCTAATTATTTATTCTCAATTACTTTCCTTCGGGTACTCAATTACTTCCACAGGCCCCCAGTGGACTTTCAAATTTTTTTTACTCTTGACTTTTTTTTCTACGGGAACCTTGTCCATTTTCGCCCATTTTTTTTTCGCCCTTGTAATGTGGTAGTTCCTCACATAGTCATAAAACATTTGTTGCATTTGCTTTACTACCTTAAAATTAAAAGACAAATCATCCGATCAAGGGCTAAGTCTACACAAATCATATTCAACATTTTAAAAATCCAACCTCTATACTCGGTTTATAGCCTTCGGGCACATCCCGGGCATTCAAAGGGAAGCACCGCTTTATATTCTCCTGAATTTTTAACAAATTTTACTATAAAAATTAAAATTATTACCTTTATTTGATCCCAGAATCTACACCGCGAGTCGATTGGCGCGAGTTTTTTTCCGTGGAAAGCTATGCTATGTTTTACTATGCCTGTTATTGCAACCCTTTAAGTTAAAGTAAATTTATTTAAAAAATGACAAATCATCCGATCAAAGACTATACCACATCGCAAAGTTTGCAGCTCCAAACACAATCCTCAAGATGTTCATAGCTATGTTAGTAGTTTATAATCGTCTTTTAAGACAAAGACAAGTTTGTCTTAAAAGCCGCTTAAAATTACCATTTTTTAAATAAATAATTTTTAAAAAATATTTTTAAATATAAAACATTTAATTTTTGAAAAATAAAAGTATTGAATAAAATTGTTAATTAAAAAAATAAAGAAATTAATAAAAAAATTTTTTAAATTTATGGAAATCTAAATATGTAAATATAAATTATTACTTTTTTAGAAACCTTTTTTTTAAAAATTCATATTTATTCCTTGAAAAAATTCTTTGTAAAAATTTTCGATAAAATAAATATAAATTTTTAAACAAGTGGTTTTTGAATAAAATAAATTAATTAATTTTTGAAGAAAAATTTTTAAAATAATTTTAAGGAATTGCTAAAACAATAAATTTCTTAAATAATTAATTTTTGAAGCAACAATTTATAAAATAATTTGTTGAACTGAAGTTTATAAAAATTTTTAATTTAATGCATATAAAAATTGTAATAATTAATTTTAGAGAAATCAATTTTTATTATTTTAAATAAAAATTATTAAAGAAAATAAATATATATTTTTTTAAATAATTAAAGTTTGAAGAATAAATGTAAATTTTTATAAATTTTTTCTTCAAAAATTAATTACTAAAAAAATATATATTTTTTAAAAAATTTTGAATAAATAAATAAATTTAAAACTATTAATATTGGAAGGAAAATAAAAAAAGGAGGGAAGAAATATATGTATATAAAATTTTACACTTTTAAATAAATAAACAAAACAAAAAGGAAAAACAAGGAAAAATTAAATAGTAAAAAAACTGGATAAATTATAAACAAATATTTTCAATTAAACATTAAAAATGCGTTTTTTGCACATTAAAATTTTGGGTTTTGCACATTTATGATATCTATTAGAATTGTTTACTGCATTTTTAGTGACTTTTAATCTTTATTTAAACATTTTTGTTTATAATTTATCCAGTTTTTTACCATTTAATTTTTCCTTGTCTTTCCTTTTTGTTTTGTTTATTTATTTAAAAGTGTAAAATTTTATATACATATATTTCTTCCCTCCTTTTTTTATTTTCCTTCCAATATTAATAGTTTTAAATTTATTTATTTATTCAAAATTTTTTAAAAAATATATATTTTTTTAGTAATTAATTTTTGAAGAAAAAATTTATAAAAATTTACATTTGTTCTTCAAACTTTAATTATTTTAAAAAATATATATTTATTTTCTTTAATAATTTTTATTTAAAATAATAGAAATCGATTTCTCTAAAATTAATTATTGCAATTTTTATATTAAAATTTTTTATTTAATAAAATAATTAATAGTTTAAAAAATAGTTTTTATTTAAAGATTAAGTAATTTTTCTTGGAAATTTTAAAAACTTTTTCTTCATCAAAAAATTTAACTATTTAAAAATAATTTTTCATCAAAAAGTTGAAAATTCTTTTTGGAAAATTTAAAAAATAGTTTCTGCATTAAAAAATTAATTTACAAATTTTTCTTCAAAAAAATTAAATTTTTCTTCAAAAAATGAAATTTTTAAATTATTTTTTTAAAAATTTAAAAAATTTTTAAAAATTTTTAAAAATTATTTTTTAAACTAAAAATTTTTCTTGGAAAATTATTTTTAAAATTTTTCTTCAAAATTTTTCTTCAAAATTATTTTTAAAATTTTTCTTCAAAATTTTAAAAATATTTTTTAAATCAAAAATATAGGAATGTAAAAAATTTTTTAAATTATTTTTTCTTCAAAAATTAATTACTAAAAAATTTATATTGAAAAATAAATTATTTAAAAATTTTTCTTCAAAATTTTAAAAATATTTTTTAATCGAAAATTTTTTATCTTTCTTCAATAAATTAATTTTTTAAAATTATTTTTTTCAAAAAATTAATTATTTATAATTATTTTTTCATCAAAAATTAATTAGTCAAAAATAATATTTGATTCAAAATCAATTATTTAAAAATAATTTTTTGACAAAATTTACTACTAAAAATCTGTATTAAATAATTAGTATTTATTTGTTTAAAAATTTCAGTAAATTTGAAAGTAATTCTTAAAATTCTGAAAAGATATTTCAATTCGAAAATTTAAAAATTTTATTACATATTAGAAATAAAATTTAATTTTTAACATTTTGTTTTATTTGTATATAAAATTTAGTTTTTATTAAAATATTTAAAAATTAAATATTTTAAAATTTATTTAATTTTATTAAAAAATAAAAAATTATTTTAAATCCTAAAAATTTATATAAAATTAAAAATTATGAAAAAATTCAGTTAAAAATTTTATAAAATAAATATATAAAAGATATTTAAAAATTTTAACAAACATTAAAAATTTCATTAATTTTTAAAAGTAAATATTTGGAAAAACTTAATTAAACATTTAAAAAACAAAATCAAAAATTTTTAATAATATGTTTTATTTAATTAAAAAAGGTGGATATGAAATATAGGATAAATTAATGGGATAGAATATGGGAAGGATAGGTTAATGAATAATAAATATTAAAATTTTCTGGCTGCTTTTATATGGCTCATTCAGACAGAAAATCCAAAGTACACTCCAATAAATCAAAGATTGTTTAAACCAAATGTGTTTATTGAAGGATTGAATTTAAACATTTTGGAGAGATATTAGGATATAAACACTTTGATTAGTAATTCTATACTATATTTATTTGTTTTTACGGAAGAACTTTGCTTTTTTAGCGAGCAAAGGCTAATCACCATTGTTTATACAAAGTTACAGATATAAAAAATATGAATAATTGTTTTTAAAATAAACAGAGCGATAGACTGCACTGTTTTCGCAAAAAAAGAGCAAAGTTTTTCCGTAAAAACTAATAAAAATAGTATAGGATTACTAATCAAAATGTTTATATCCTAATCTCTCTCCAAAATGTTTAAATTCAATCCTTCAATAAACACATTTGGTTTAAACAATCGTTGATTTATTGGAGTGTACTTTGGATTTTCTGCCTGAATGAGCCATATAAAAGCAGCCAGAAAATTGTAATATTTATCATTCATTAATTTCTACTTTCCCCTTTTATAATATATTTAATAATTACTCTTTTATATAATTTTAAATTACTTAACCAATACATTAAAATAGCTCCAACCTTAATTTATTTTTTTAATTTTTTAAAATTTGACTTAATATAATTTTAGTTTTTTAAAATGTAATTACCCACACATAACTATTAAATATTTTAAAATCCGTTTTAACATTTGGCTTTTCATAATTTAAAAATTTTCTTTTAGAAGTTAACCTCACACTTTTTAAGTTTTTATTAAGTAACCAACCCTTCATAGCTTTTAAAACATGTAAATTTATTTCAATAAGCCCATCCCCTTATATTTTTAAAAATTTTCAAAAAGTAGTAACCCCTACCCTCATTTTTTAAAAATTTTTAGCCCCGCCACTTATAATTTTTCTATCCGTGAATAACCCACACTTCTATAATTTAAAAATTTCAATAAATAGTAACCCTACCCATCTCATATTTTTTAAAAATATTTCAATAAGTAGTTACCCCCTACCCACCTCATATTTTTTAAAAAATATTTCAATATGTAGTTACCCCCTTCATTCTTTTTAAAAATCAGTAGTTAGTCCCCCCGCTTCATATGCTTTTCAAAAAAACCCTAACCCCTCATATTTTTTAAAAATTTTCAATAAGTAGTAACCCTCCCCTTATATTTTCAAAAATTTTTCAAAAAGTAGTAACCCCCCTTCATTCTTTTTAAAATTTTTAAAGCAGTAGTTAGTCTCCCGCTTCATATACTTTTTAAACAGAACCCTAACCCTTCATATTTTTTAGAAATATCCCTCTTCATTCTTTTTAAAATTTTTAAAGCAGTAGTTAGTCCACCGCCGCATATACTTTTTAGAAAGTTTTAATTAGTAACCCTAAACCCCCATATTTTTAAAAAAATATTCAATTTAAAAATATTCAACCCTACTACCGCATATTTTTTATAAAGTTTCAAGAAGTAGTAACTCCTCCTTCATTCTTTTTAAAATTTTTAATGCTCTCTTTCAACTTTTCAAAAATTTTCATTTAGTAGATACAATTAATACTTTTAAAACACTTTTCAATTAGTATTAAATCCCAACGCGCCACACTTTTTAAAGATTTTTCAATCAGTAGTTTTGCACTTAGTTTTAAAACATTTTTTTAAATGAGTTGTAACACTAATCTAAAACATTTTCATAATAGTTAAACCCCGTCCCTTGTACTTTAACTTTGCCAACTTTTGTTATATATTCAAATTTATTAAGCATTTTTATTTAATAGCTTTTATTTTAAATAAATTTTATATAGATTTGCAGAAAATGGATCAAACCGAGGAATCCTATTCCCGCGGCAATAATAAAGGTAAATGATAAAATCGCTAAATGTTTAATTTACATATGGCATTATTATCATTTACAGAAGCAATGATTACGAATGACAGGGATGGAGATACTCGTAATATGCTCAATGATGATTGTTCTGTGAAGGCAGCAACGCCAATAGAAGGTGATTTTTACATATTTTCTTATGTTAAAAGAATTTTAGCTATAACTATTGCGGAACTTGAAGAAGTTCGTGCTTTCATAATTGAACAGCGAAAGAAGAAGGAAGCCGCTGAAGCGCGTCGGAGACGCTCAATCACAAAATCAAGTACTACACTAAGTTCAGTATCTTCTAAAAGCAAGCCACCCTCCGCAAAAAAGATGCAAATTAAAAAGGTCAAAAAAACTGGTCATAATGATGGAGTGATAAAAGTATAAAATTTGAATGTTATTTCTAAAATTCAAAAAATTAAGGCAATTGTTGAACGTAACAAAAATGAAGAAAATATTGAGCCCTTTGATGTCGCAATGATGGACATTGACGATGAAGAGGATGATTCTGAAGATCCAGACACCAATGAAATCGTTGATTTGGGCGATAATGACGATGAGTACAAGAAAATGAAATCTGACCGTTTGTAAACATTAATTTTATAAAATAGCAGAAATTTTACAGGTCAAAAACGTGCAATGTACTTAGTGCCAGAGGGTGTCCTCAATCGCGCACAAATCCTAAAGGAGCCTCGCAAAGGACTGTTCATACACCAATGCAATGATTGTCGCGATGATCAAAAGAAGAGAGAATACTTTTTGTTCAAATCTGGGAGTTCAGATAATGTTATCCTTACAATCGAATTGTGCGCTGAGGATTTGGACAAAAATATTCTGCTGGGGATGTATTATTCAGGACCTTGGGGTAATTATTATTTTAATAATAAACCAGTTTTTAAAGGACACACATCAAAAAAAGATAATGCTGTTCAACAAACATCAAGCTTTGAAAAAAGTATAGAATTTTGCAAAATTTTAAATAATTATTTTTTAAGTTGCGGGTGTCTTTTACACGCGGCGTGGAGAAAATATTGCTACTGGAAATGACAATAAACTTTTGAGCCTGTTGAAATATTGTTGGATTCTGCATCAGGTATGTTTTTATAAAAATAAATAACTATTTTTACATTTAGTGTGATTATTGTAGCCGTCTACAAAAGTCTTTGGCAAACGACTTGTTTTTGCAAAAATGTGGTGAAAAATATGAATTGAACTTTATTGTAAGTTGAAGTAAAAAAACTAATTAATAAAGATATTTAGCTGTGTCCTATATGTTTGTCTGCAAACAAAGAATTTCAACAGAAAACATATAATTTATTCAACACCTTCAACAAGAACAAATAATTACGATATATTCTTTTGCTGAATAAAATTTTCTATTATTTTTAGAATTCTATTAACGGCGTTTTTTCGCTTATATTTTCAATTATATTTCATCCTTTTTAACTTATATTTTAGCTGAAAATATCAATACGAATTTGGAAAAATGTTCGATTAATTTCCTTTATATTTTAAAGTAATATTTCAGATGGATCGAGAGGCGGCCATTGTTGAAATTGAGACCCTGAAAGAGAAACGCATGCAACTAGCTCAGCAAATGGAGACGTTTATGGGAATTGAATTCGATGAAAAACAATTGAAAGAGGATTTGTATGCAGCATTCATTAAACATCACACAAACAAATATCCACAAATTACAATTGGCCGAATACACGAATACTTTTTGAAACAAAGAAATGCATTGGGAAGACAGGTTATTTTAAAGACTTATAAATTAAATTAAATATTTTCAAGGCGATTGTCGATGTTATCAAGAATGAGTTGTACACGGCACTTGGGAATCCAAATAGTCAATTTTGGGAGCAAATAGATTTGGAAACGGCCATTGATATTTGTTGTTATGCGCGATACATAGATCCAAATAAACGCAGAGGTATCTTTTTAATTGAAAAATTTTGTAAATTAGATTTTCAGAAAATTCCCCAATTATTATTATGAATGATATAACCAAACGTGTTGAGTCGCAACTTAACATCAATCAAGAGGTTGAAGGCACATCTGGGACTATTAATATGGAGCTTGCAGAGGTTGCTAATATTTTTGCAAACAACGATGATATGCAGACAGAAGATTGGTGAAAAATATTGTGATTTGTTTAAACATAATTTTCAAGAATAAATAATCTAAAATTCATTCATTTTTAATTTAGCGTTAATTCGCAGTTATATTTTAAAAAATTAATTTTTGTTTTAATTTAAAATATAGATGAGTCGTTCAAAAATTGTTGGTGAATTTCCAATCAATCATTTTTACAGTGAAGATGTATCTGAGAACATCAAGAGCACAAAATTCAAAATAGGAGTGTTTAGGTCTAATAAAAATTCTTATTAATTAAATTATAAATTTCAGAACTGTATTTACTGTGAAGAATGTCGATGATGCACCAGAGGGCAGTGATAAACTATTAGAGGATTTGGTAGATCACTTCCTTGCAAGGGCCGACAACGCTTCAGGTGCAAAATCTGAGAAGTGTTCAATTATAATAAGAAGTTCTGTTCTTGAAAAACCCATTCAAATTCCATATCGAGGCCTTGCTCAGAATACTCCTCAGGTTGTTATGGAACAATTTGATGCTGTAGACCAGAGCGGGAAGCGTATGGGTAGACCTTCATTATACAGTCAGCCAATTCATATTGAGGTAAATATTATTCTTTAATAAATTGATTATTTTATTTAGATTGTCATGGGTCCTTCACATGATGATGCTCTTGAATTATTAAAACAAGGCCAGGGAGGAATGGGCAGGAAGTCTAGAGAAATTCACCACGGAGTTGACATCAACAATCTGATTCCTGTAATTATTTTTTATATTCATTAAAAATTTAAATATTTAGGTCCATAACGAAACTCTTAACCCGCCAGCCAACGTTCATTGTTTACTTCTCGCTGTTCAACTTAAAATACTACATGTCAACCTAGAGAAAACAATTTTGGCTAATAAAAAATTCCAAAGGCTTGTAAATGGACAAAATAAAAATGCTAGATTCAAGCGTGAATTTTTGATTAAAGAAATGCTGCAGCATCTATTAAGATATGGAATCCGATATCCCACTTCCGCGCCACAGTATACTGTTGAAGAGCATATTCCAATGTTACAACGTTATCTGAATTTGCGTTTTCCCGGCAAGTACAGAATATCTGTGTTTGGAGAACATGGAAAATTGCGCCCAGTATGGAAGGGAACGGAAAGGGCAGAACATGAAATTGCTTTATACCTAAAGGATGAACATTATTATGGAATCAGAAATGTTAATGCCCTTTTTGGATCGTATTATTGTATTGACTGTGAGACTCCTTATTCTAAGAAAGTTGATCATCGCCAAAAATGCGTAGCTAAATGCCCTCGATGTTGTGGAATGGGATTTGGATTTCCATGCAAAGTGCTTGAAGACTTTTCAAAAAAATGTTTACAATGTTTAAATATATTTAAAAATCCTGACTGCTATAAAAGGCACACAGAGAAAGGAATTTGCAAGATTTTTAAACGGTATTATTAAATAGTATAAATTTATAACAAACATTTTAGATGCGAGGAATGCGGACATATCTATCGTGTCAAAAAAGTTAGAACACAAAAATCTGAAAGCGAATCTACAGATGAGGATGTTGAAAAGGACAACGGCCACAAATGTTTTATTCATTTTTGTTCCCTTTGTCTTTCATATCACAAGCGCGAAGAACGATGTTATGTGCAACCAATTGTACCAAAACATAATCGAGAATATTTATTGGTATTTATTTTTTATTTTAACAAAAAATAGTTTCAGATTGTCTTTGACTTTGAATGTGAGCTAATTTCTCCGACTAAGAATCAAGAATATTGGGATCAGCTGCAAAAGAATAATCCTATAGAATCGTTACCTAATGATGAAAATTATCAATTACACCATGTCAACTGTGTTTCGGTATTTATTTAATATGTATAAAAATATTCATCAAATTAGGCCTTATTAATGTGCTATCAATGCATAGTCAATGATAATTGGAAAAATGAGAGAACGGGTTTCTGCAAAATTTGCGGGATTGATAAGCCAAGGATGAGAACCTGGACAGCAGCAAATTTTTCAAACCCCTTGCGTGAATTTTTGGAATGGTTGATTAATGGATTGGGAAATAAGCGAACAGGGAAAACATATGCCATTTCTCATTATGGAGGGTTTGATAATTATATTCCATTTTCTCATTATTAATTTAAGTCGATATGATATGCATCTGCTATTAGGAGAATTAATCAAACACTTTGGAATTGAGCCAAAAATAACAAGAACTGGAAATAAGCTTTACGAAGTTCTAATTAAGAAACAACGAATGCGTTTTCCTCATATTTCGTTTCGTGACTCCTTTAATTGGACAATGCTTAAATTGGAACAATTACCAAAGGCTCTTGCACTTGAAATCGATGAAGGGGGAAAGTCCTTTTTCCCTCATGGTTGGAATTTTAATAAGAATATGGATGTTCGTCTCAAAGGATTACCAGATAAACAATATTATTACCCTGAATCAATGGGGAAAGAAAGGAGAAGCAAATTTGAGGCATGGTATAACAACAATAAAAATGAGTCATTTTGCCTTCGTGAACAAATCGTTGAATATTGTGAACAAGATGTGCGTATTCTTGCTCATGCTCTTGTAAAGCTTCAACGACTTTTCTTTGAATTAGCTACAGAGCCTGCAAAGCGCGATGACGTGCTTGTAAATTCAATGACAATTGCTAGCGCATGTATTCGCCATTTCTGTAAACTTTCAAACCTAATTAAATATATTAAAATTTTAAGGTATAAACTATTTGAAAAAGGACCAAATGGGTATTATTCCCGATAATGGATATCATAAAGATACAAACCAATCAGCAATTGCTTTAAAATATCTTCGATGGCTTTCTCACAAAACAGAGCTTCAAATTCAACATCAAGAAAGCCCGGAAGGAGAAAAAAGAATACGGGTTTCTGATGGTAGTCTTTTACACCTTGATGGTTATATTAAAAGCACTCACGGCGGATGGGACCAAGCAATTGAATTTCTTGGATGTGCATGGCATGGACATGAATGGTAATTAAGATTCTATTTCAAATAAATCCTTTTTTAGTTTATATCGCCCACATGAGGTTTGTCTAAATGGAAAGACCGCACTGTATAATAAAGATAAACTTGATGAACGTATTCGTTTGTTGAAGGAAGCCGGAATCTGGACTATTCCTGTTTGGGAATGTGATGTAATGAAAGACCTTGAAGAGTGTCCTGAAATGTCTCGTTTCTTTGATAAATTACCAGCCATTGGCCCTCTTTATCCTCGGGATGCTTTCCATGTATGATTTTTCAATTTATTATTAAATTTTAATTAAAGGGGGGAAGAACTGGACCGTTGGCTTTGAAATGCGATTTAGAAGGAACTTTTGAAAATGACTATGAAATTTCATGCTTTGATGTTGTAAGCCTTTATCCTGCAGTAAACTTTTACGCATTTTATCCTATCGGTAAACTTTGAATATTAAATTCATCTTTAAGTTAATTAGGACATCCAAAAGTTTTGGAATTAAATAAAGATGTGAATTGGACTAAGCCTGAGGATTTGCAAACATATAGAGGACTGTTCAAACTTTTCATAATTCCTCCAGATGATTTGTATCTCCCAGTAATTCCTGAAAATATTCATGGAAAATTGGTAAATATTTTTCTAAAAATTTTCTATCATTAATAAACAGATCTTTCATCTATGCCGTAGTTGTGCCGTGGAAGCATCGCCTGGTTTAGCGATACGTGCAAACCGTAAATATAGCAAGGAAATTGGTCATGAATGGTGTCCACACACAGATGATGAACGAGGATTTGTTAGTACAACTTGTTCAGTAGAACTTGAACTTGCTTTGAGGAAAGGATACCGCGTGACTAAAGTATATAGCATTTATCATTGGGAACAGTGGTCAGACACACTATTACGGCCCTATGTTCAGGATATGATGCGTCTAAAAATTGAGGTTCTAAATATTTTCACATATTTATAAACTTTTATTAGGCAAGCGGTTGGCCGAGTAGTGTACTAGTCCCTGGAAATTCTGAACTTGAGGATCAGCGGAAAAGAGAATTTATTGAAAGAAACCAGAGAGAATATGGAATTCATTTAGACCCAACACGGATAGAAAGAAACGAAGGGATGCGTTACCTTGCAAAAACATGCAACAATTCAATGTGAGAAAATTTCAAATTTGTTTTAATATTTTAAATTAGGTGGGGGCGATGGGCACTGCGCTGTAATTTATCTCAGGTATTTTTAATAGCAATTTGTCGTTGAAATTTTTTAGGATTGTATAACTAGTTCATCTGTTGAATTACATACCGTTCTCAATGATCCAAAACTTGAGCTCGGGGCAGTAGAGATGTTGGCGCCAAATCTTTTTTCCGTTCCATATAAGCAACGTAGAGAATTTGTACGCCCACATGACAAATATAATATTGTAATTGCGTTGATTACAACCGCAACAGCCAGAATAATGCTATATGACTATATGGAAAGAATTGTAAAAGAAAAGGATTGCAAGTTACTTTACACAGACACGGATAGCTGCTTTTATTTGCATCGACGTGGACAAACGCCTCCCTTTCGTGTGGGTGAGATGCTTGGTATGATGGATCGCGAGTATGGAGATTGGAATATCATTGCATTCTATACTGGTGGATGCAAGCAGGTATAAAAATAATTTTTAACAATAGTAAATTTTCAGTACGCAATGAAAATGAAGCACAGAAACAGTGGAGAAATTAAATTTATTGTAAAATGCCGCGGTTGCTGGGATAAAGTTGATTCCCCTCTAGACTTTAAACAATTCAAGGTTACCTATTAATCGTTTTCTAAATTTAAATAATATTTAGAAAATGGTTGAAGCGTATGGTGAGGAACAGGAACCAGTCATTCTGGAAAGAACACATTTTCAGCCAAGTTGGAAGAGAGGGGAAGTTACAAGCAGATCTCAAAAAAGGTATTAAATATATTTGTAATTATTATAAATTCCTAAATTCAGACGATATGCGCCAATCTACGACAAGGGGATAGTTGATGATAATTTTGATTGTTATCCTTATGGATACAGAGGCGAACCACTTATTGATCCGATATTTCCTGAATAAATTTTAATTAAAAATTTTTCTTAAATTAAATGTTCTAATACAAATATACTTTTATTAATCAATTAACAGATAATTTCAGATTTGATTCTTTAATAAATATTTGATAAAAATGACCGACAATTTAGGTAAATTTAATTATTAACTAAATTCATATTAAAAATTAAGAAATCACTACAGGAATGTTAGAGAATTTAACAATAGCTTCAAAGAATATTTGCATCAAGACTACACCGATAATCAAACTACTCTGCCAATTCAATGGAGGATGTGTACCTGAATTACTTAATTGTAGAATAAGAGATAATTACACCGAAAATCTAAAATTCTTACAATCTCTTGCAAACGAAAATATCTCAGAAATTGGACAAAATGAATTTAACAAAAACAGCATATTTCCTGGAAAGAGATTTTTAGTTACAAACCATCTTAAAAAGCGTTTCATCGATGTGTATCCTAAAAATTTCACGAATATGGGATCTGATCGAACTCTAGCTCTTCGAGGATTTTTATCAATAACAATAAGGTTTTTTATTTCTTTAATCATATTATATTTCAAGACAATTCTATTTTGTTCGACACTACGTTAATCTTCTTTATCCTCATTTGCCTCTTGTGTGTGTTAAAGGAGGAGGAACACATGAATACTATTACCCTATTGAGTGTTTGGACTTCGTTGAAATAGAGGAACAAACCTGAAATTTATTTTAGCTTATTATCATGAATAAATATTTTTTCAGAAAAATTTTTACATAACTGTTTTATGCATTCTATCTATATTGATTATTAATACTTAATTTAAGCTTGCAGAATCAATATGATCAGCGACGTCAATATTGGTAAACTTTTATATAGAAAATTATTTTATAAATAATTTAAGAATCCGCTTCACTTATGATGGAACGACTTCAATTAAAACATGAACAAAATTCTCTACCCCCTGAAGAAATTATTGGGCCACAAAAACAAAATATATTTATATTCAACTCTCCCAGATGTGGATTTGACAACCGCTTTAAAACAACATTTACATTGCTCGGCCGGTCATTCAATTCAATTGAACAGTATTTCGTCTGGCAAAAGGCTAGATTCTTTGGGGATTTGGAACTTGCTGCAGATGTGCTTATGCTCGATAATCCATTTGCAATAAAACGAATTGGAACACGTGTGAAAAATTACAATAAGAACGAGTGGAACTCAGTTAAAGACAAGGCAACTATTTATTTTTAAAAAATATTAAATAATATTTTATAGATAATGTATACAGGGCTATGGGCAAAATTTACACAAAATCTACAGCTTTTCAATCAATTACGTGCAACGGGGGATGGTCTTATTACACATGCATCAGCTTCAAATCTATATTGGAGTAATGGCTTGAGTCATAAAAGTCATTGTCTGAATGATCCAAGCATTTGGGAGGGAGAGAACAAACTTGGTGAACTATTGATGGAATTACGAACTGAAATAAACACAAGTATTTTCTAATTCTTCAAAAACATTGAAATGGAATTGTAAATTTTATTTTGAGTTAAGTAAATTTCTTCTTCTGATCTTGCGCCTGTAATAATGCATTTTCCAGTTGTGAATAGTATAATAACGGCTCGTGATTCCATTAGTCTTAGACACATCCCTGGAAAAAATTCTGGATTGTAGGAGATGTGCTTAGCAAGCCATTTGGGCGGAGAAACCCTCAATGAATCATACAAAACTAAAAATTAATTTTTAAGCAAAAATCAAGAAACCTGGTAAATTTAGAGTTCCTGAAAATGTAAACGAAGAGACAATATTTTGAATACTAAAATCTCGCATATTTATTAATATTGTTGATGCCGCAGAAACTAGTTTGACAAAATATATGATAGCGGTTTCAGAGTCCTTTACTGATCTTGTTCCGACACAAACTATTCGTCCATTCGCAAAAAGTAGTGCTGTAGCAATTATTGGTTCTTTAATCTTAACTGTTAGAGCAGAAAAGCGCTCAGGACGATATCTAGCATTAGGAATCTTAGATGCAAGTTGCGAAAGATCTAGTTTGTTGTTATTTTCTAGCAGGCTGGCTGTAGATACCACATTTTGAATAACTGCTTTTTGATACATATTTTCGGTCGTATATAAATAATTACAAGAATTTATATTGTAATAAAAATGTTTATAGCACCCTTCACTATGATAATTTCGGGTGCCACGGGGAATGGCAAAACCCAATGGCTGCTAAAATTTCTGATGCATAATGACCAGCTCATAGATCCTCCTCCTTCAAAAATATTATATTGTTTTGGAGAAATGAATGAAACTGTCTTTAAGCTTAAGGAAATGGGAATAACTACTTATAATGGGATTCCAGAATTTGAACTAATTAAACAGCATCAGCTTTTAGTTTTAGATGACTTAATGCTTAATATTCCAAATGATTTCTTAGATTTACTATTTACTCGAGGTTCACACAATTGGGGGGTAAGTGTGATTTTTGTCACACAATCTTTATACGGGCGTAATATAAAGACGGCACGTGCAAATGCCCATTATATCCTTCTAACAAAAAACCCTCAGGGTCTTCTGCAAGTACGTACACTAGGCTCACAGCTTTTTCCTAAAATGCTTAATTATTTTCTTGAAGCATATCGAGATGCAACATCAGAACGTTTTTCTTATCTATTAATAAACATGCATCCTAACACAGATGAAAATATGCGATTATCTTCAAAAATTTTTCCCGGGGAAAAAACTTCTATATATTTGCCTCTGTAATATATAAGTACTCAAAACATTTTATAATGAAAATGCCATCATTCAATTATAGCCCATACGTTAAGGAAAACTTTGAGTTTCTCCAACAATTAGCAAAAACTACTTCCGATAAAAAGAAAAACGCGCTCATCCTTTCAGCAAGCGCGAATCAAATTTTAGCTATCGTTGAAATTTGTGCAAATATTCTAAAGAATAATTTTACACTGAGCAGGAAGCAGCGCAGAAAATTATCTCAATTTGCGGATTTCTATAGGGCAATTGCACGAACTCGTACTGAAAATAGTGCCAGAAATCGCATACAACAAGGAGGTAGTGCCGCTCTAGCCGCTATACTTGTACCCGTCTTAGGCGCTTTAGCGGAACATATAATTCATAAATTCTCACAGGAATGAAACATACAAAGAAAATGATCATGGTGCCCGAGAGCGAATATCTCACTCTTTTAGGCATGATTAAAAGTGGAGATTATCTTCAAACAGAGAAGACACAGACGGATGTCGATATTATGAAAACCCTCGATGACCCTAAAATTTCGGAAGATTTGAAAGCAAAGAAATACAGTTTATTATATAAGAAGAGGCGTCAGCTCAAACATGAGTTGGAAAATCGGCCACAAAAAGTTATTATTGATGAAGGAAAACCTGCTCCAGATGTTGCACCATACTTGCAGGAAAATATCGCTTCTACTCCAAAACCAAAATTAATTCCCAACAAGCTCAAATCAGCTTCAAACTCCGAATATCAGACGGATTCAGAAGAGACGTTGTCAAAGCAAATGAAACGAAGAAACACAACGCCGTTCATGGGAATTATTTCAAAACGATATTCAAAAGAATTGGAAAATTATGTTAAAGATAATGCAGAAAAATTTAGAATACGTAAGAACGGAAGTTTTGAATCTAATGTCCCAGGAAGACTTGTAAAGAATAGTAATTTTACTGAAGTGCTTGAGTATGTTCAAGGAGAAATTTCGTCTCCTCCTAAGGGGTTTAGTTTTCTATATAATCGCCTTTCTAAAGACCCATTAGTGAAAGAGATGATTAAAGAGACGCGGGGAGAAAGTAGTACTGAAGAAAGTTCAACGGATAATCAATCAGGTAGCGGTAAACGAAAGAAAAGAGTCCTTGTAAAAGTATTGACTATAAATTCACCGGTACGAATGAAAAATAAATTTATGCCAAAAATATGGGAAAAGATTTAGATACTTTTTTAGAAAAAATATATTATTCGCTTAATTCTCCCGCGTCATATGCAGGAATAAATCGCGTCTATGAAGAAGCGCGACGAAAATATCCTAAAATAAAATTTCAGGATGTTTATGATTTTATGCATAAGCAAAGGGTGTATACAATGCATAGACCTCTAAGAAAAAAGTTTCCCAGATTAGCCACTAGACCAAGCGGCCTGCACACAGATTGGCAAGCGGATTTGGCCATATTTGATCAATTAACTGAACATAATGATGGGTATAAGTATCTTTTGGTATGTATTGATGTACTAAGTAGAAAAATTTTTGCTGTGCCTGCCAAATCTAAAAGATCCGAAGATATGATTGACGCGTTCGAAAATATTTTTAAGCTTTCAGAAGGGATACTTCCTCATAAATTATATACGGATCGAGGGTTAGAATTTGAGGCAAAACGAATGAAAGAATATTTTAAAAAGAAGGATATTGATAAGAGGGTAGTCTATAGTCCCGATGTTCATGCTTCTATGGCTGAAAGGGCCAACCGTACAATTAAAGAGAGATTGTATAGATATTTTAGCGAACAAAATACGCTTCGTTGGAAGGAAGTTATTCAAAAAATAATTGCAGGAATAAATGCAAGTATTAATCGAACTACAGGGGTAACCCCAAATTCTGTTACATTTAAGAATGCTGGGAAATTATTTAATAGCCTATATAAGGACCCTAAAAATATACAAATTACTAAAACAGGCTCAATACTGGATCCAGGACAAATTGTTCGCATCACAAAAGAAAAAGGTAAATTCGAAAAGGGATATTTACCCAACTACACTGACGAATTGTTTCGCGTACATATTAAAAACGACAATAGATCACCCATTACATATAAATTAAAAGATTTTGAAGGAAATTTAATTGAAGGAATATTTTATAGAGAAGAATTAGTACCCACACAGGAAGATACTACTCACCGCATTGCAGAAATTTTAAAAACACGTACACGGGCAGGCCATAAACAACATTTTGTTCGTTGGATTGGATACAACGATAATTTTAATAGTTGGGTTAACGATAGTGATATTGTTAGAAGATAAATATGGACTCATTTTATGTAATATTGCCCTCAAATACAGGAGGCGTTGAAGGAAATACAACTTCCAAATTTACTGTTAGAATGCCTGACACGCTTGAGTTGGATTCAAGTTGGACTGTTGCACTGTCTAATATTATATATCCATTTTCCTTCTCATTATTTGGGGAGTCTGAAGAACAAGAATCTATAACTGTTTTTCGAAGATATGGAAATGAACTTTATCCTATTCGTATCGAGATACCTGATTTGTCCTTTGCCTCAGAAGAAGCATTAGAAGAGTCCATTAATGCAGTTTTGCTTGATGTATGGAAAAAGGAATTGGATCGAGAGCGTGAGGAAACGAGGCTTGAAGAGAATAAAAAAAGAATTTATGGGGAATATCGCAAAAGGCGTTCTGTCGGATCTATAAAAGAACAGTATGATAAACATGGTTATTTCGATCTCAACTCTAATGAATTAAATAAATTTATAAAGCTATTATCGGAAGAGGATGATGCAGTTAGTCCCAAACTTACGCATTTGAGTTCAGGTGATGGAGATAGAAATATTCGTCTTTTGCCTCCAGCAAATCAAAAAACCCTTTACTTAAAAGTTATTGATAAATTTATTCTTCCTCATCAGACTCAATTAGAACCTGAGGAACAGCTGATCAAAAATAGCTATTTTGATATGACAAAACAGATTGCATTTAATTTTATGAAATTTTTAGGTAAAGAAGGAATTCGATTACCTCCTATAAGCCCTCTAGCAGTAGATGGTATAGAAATGGTTAGATTCAATCCCAATTCCGATCAAAGAGAGCGAATCAAACAAGCCCTTTTAAAGTTTAAGAATCCTACTTCAGTTGATCAAACTGAAGAGACGGCTGAATTGGAATCTACTCCAGATAATGAAAAATTTATGCAACCGCCTGAAGAGAAGGTTGTTACATTTATTGAAGAAGCACCTACTCCAGATATAAAAGAGGAGGAAGAAAAATTGCCTTCTGCTCAGATTATTTTCTCTTTAGAGGGTGCAACTCAACAATTGGAAAAGGATGGTTACCTCGATATGCCAAAGGACCTTGCTTACAAATTTATACAATATTTAAATAAAGAAATTAAGGACGCAAAACTTCCAGGTATATCTCCGGTATCAGGAGGCCTTGTTGTTCGATTAAAGCCGCAAACAGATCAGAAAAGTATAATAATAAATGCAATTAAAAGTTTTAATTCCTCAATAGAACCCTCTACTATTCAACAACCTGATCCTTTACCGACAAGGGAAAATGACCAAGAAAATATTGGAGAAGATACGCCTGCTGGAAACAAAGAAAAAACACAGAGTTCTACTTCTATTTCATCTACTGATGACATTCCAAAAGGGGAAACTCCTGTAGCTATACCTGAAGCTCCTCTTAGTCCTGAGACTTCAAACGAATTGGAGAAAACAAATGATTCGCAACAAGAATCTAATGATGACAAAACTCCTTTAGATGGAAAAATAACACCCCTTTCACATGTAGAAGAGACTGTTGAAAAGCCCTCCCTAAATAATGACCAAAAAACTTTATTGGACATGGCTGTTCGTGCAGCTACAAGGGCGTGGAGGAATAGTGTAGAGTTGGCAGAGCAAGCGCAAATAAATATGGAACTTGGTAACAAGTATTGGCAAAATGCTCGTATCAAGTACGCGCTAAAAGATAGGGTGATAACATTAAAGGAGACAGGGGAAACGGTGCATATAAGGAAAACGCCAGAAAATATTCTTGGTTGGGTTAAAGCACAATTGACTTTGTTAACTAATCGTAAAATTGCAATAGAAAAATGGACAGAGGAATCTTTAGAGTACGGAAAAAGAGCCTCAGAAGCACAACTAGAAGCTAAAGCGGCGGAAACGCGCGGTAATGTTACCGATGCACGAAAATCTGCAGATCGTGCTAAGGCCGCAGAACGCAAGGTAAAGGAAGCAGCCAGTCAAGTTGAAGAAGCTGTTGCGGGGCAAAAACGTCTATCAGAAGAAATTATTGGTAGAGTTGACGCGGAACTTGCAAAACAGGACAAAGAAACAAGTCCTGAATCTCCAACTATTGAAGATAAAAATGAAGAATTACTAGAAGAGAATATCGATGAAAATATTGAGGAGTATAAAGAAAATGATGTTCCCTCCAACAAAGAGCAATGGACACCTCCATTACCCGAGGAAAATATTGAGCAGCATAAAGAATATGAATCACAAGAAGAAAAAACAGAGGTAGAAGACTTGACTCCGAAAGAATCACAAACAATAACTGACGAGGATAAATGGACATCCCCTTTACCAGATGAAGAAAATATTATTAAGGAACAGGAATTACCAACAATTATTGAAGAAGTTGATGAAGAAGACGATACTCCGAAAGAATCACAAACAATAACTGACGAGGATGAATGGACATCCCCTTTACCAGATGAAGAAAATATTATTACGGAACAGGAATTACCAACAATTACTGAAGAAGTTGATGAAAAAGACGAGACTCCGAAAGAATCACAAACAATAACCGATGACGACGAAGAGCAATGGGAAGCTCCATTACCAGATGAAGAAAATATTGAAGAACCACTGATTAACGAAACGGACACTGAGGATGATGACCAAGAAAAGACACTGCAGCAATCTCAAACAATTAACGATAAGGAAGAGGAACAATGGGCACCTCCATTGACAGAAGAAGATCCTGAAAGTATTTTGCCTTCAACGGCTAATTTATCACAAAACAATAATCATCCTGAAGAGGATCAAAAAATCCAAAGTGAATATCCAAGCTCACTGCCATCTCTTCCACGTCCTGAAATGTTAATTGGAGAACCTTCTGAAAGGCCTTCATTTTTGAAAAGCTTCTTTGGACATGGTGTTGTATCTAGCGAAGACAAAAAGAAACAAGAGCTTCCAAATCAAGAAAAGGTGGAGAAAGAAGAACTTCCCAAAGAAAAGTTAAAAATACACGTTGATGATTCGGATCCTAATGTAAAGAAAATGCATTTTGCTAAATATGCCTATCCTCCCGAATATCTAAAAATGCTTCTTAACTTTTCCAATATACAACTCGCCGATCCAAAATATCAATGGGTTTCAGTACATTTTGATAAATTGCATAAGAGGTTTCATGTCTTCTTACAAGGAAACGTACAATATATTCAATTAAGTCGACAATTAGCATATACTCTTGGTTTTGATTCTGAGAAAGTTCATAGTGGACAAGTGGCAAAATATATGCCTGATATATCCGGAGGTGTGCGTCAATTTCTGGTTTATGCACCAAGACTTGTTGAAAATAGTATAATAGGTAATGTAACAGCCCCGTTATTACGGGTTGTGAATGTTGGAGGTAAACCTGGTGAAAGTATTTCCGAAGTATATATGACCGAACATCATCATCGACTATTAGGTAAACGTCATCCAGACATTACTATTGAAATTCGAACCTTAACAGGAAAACTAGTAAAATTCCATTGGGGAACCTGTATACTTACACTACATTTTCAACGCTCTCTATTTTGAAAATGACGCATGTGCCGGTAGATTTAGATAAAATAGACTGGGGTCCGTTTTTAGCGGCTCAAGATGGCGGCTCACGAACAGATCTGCCTGAATCAAATAGCTATTTTCAGGGAACAAGATATCAAAGAGGTTTTGGGGTACTTGGTACTGTAGGACGTTTTCTTATGCCTATAGTTAAAAATTTGGCTTCTAGTGCGGGACAAGAAGCAGTTAACGTCGGGAAAAATATCCTAGAAGATGTTTCACAGGGTCGATCAGTTAGTGATTCATTGAAGCAGCATGGTAGCGAAGGTCTCCAAAAAGTTGGGAAAAAACTTCAGCAATGCGGAAAAGGTAAAAGAAAGAATAAACCAAAATTTATTAAAGAAAACTTAGGAAAAAAAGGTCGAAGATATAGGGATCAGCTAAGTTTAGAAGATTTCTGAGTATATAAGTAATTTTTAACTTTTTAAAATAAAAAATGACGACGATAAAGAAAATTGACAAAGATAGTTCTGAAGGTGTTGATAATCGTCTGACCTTCTTTTCGATTCCTTCTACTAATGTAGGTATTCAGCGTTCGGCATACAAGGAACTTCTACCCCTTAATGCTCTTAATCAGTCTGCGGGGCCGTTTATTTTTCGTTACTTTGGTGACACGCTCTATCTTGATTTGAGCAAAACATTTTTAAGCCTGGTTTTATCTATTGAAAGAAAAGATGCAACGAGCGGGGAGTGGGTTCCAATTACAGACGGTGAAGCGGTCGATTTTAAAGGAGATAAATATACAGGCGTTGCTCAATATTTAGGTCTTACATGGATTCGCCGTCTCACTCTTTCAATAAATGGTGTTCAATGTTATGACTCGGGTATACACTATGCATATAGATGTATAATTCTTCATGAACTTGGCGCAGATCGAGAAGTAAGTAAAGGCATTTACGAAGCTGCTCTTTATTATAAGGACGCTGTGGATAAAGATGATTATGATGGATCAGGATTTAAATCTCGTGCTTCTCGTTTTGCTAAAGGTAAATTATGTAGGATGTTTTCTCATTTAGATTATGATATGGCGCGTCAAAACCAGCTCTTAATTCCGCATAGTGACGTGATCTGGACAATATACAAAAATTCAGATGAGTTTCTAATCCATACTCCAAAATTTCGTAACGCTGCCGCTTTAGTAGACAACACTCATACATACCGCCTTCGTCTTCATGACATGAGAGTTTTTGTTAAACAGGTTGATTTGAGTATGTCGTTGAATAATGCTATTGCTCGACATCTTGAACAGGCGCCTGCAAAATATGCTTATAGAAAAATAGATATTCGAAGTGTTTATCTTGGAAAAGGGCGTCAGGAGATTACACATGCCACATTCACTAGTACATGCCCGAGACGTCTAATAATCTGTTTTGTAAACTCCCCAGCGTTTACTGGGAATACTACATTATCCCCATTTACTTTTGAGCATGCAAATATCCGATCCGTTTCAGCAGAATTTGGAGGATATCAATTTCCTTCTGTTTCGTATGATCTCGATTTCGCTGATAACAACTTTGTTCGCGCTTATGCAGATATGTATATGGGTATGGATCTTGATAATTGGCCAAATTCAGATCAAAGAACTCTCGATATCAGTATGAGGGAATTTTCGAAATCATCCTGTTTCTTTGTTATACCGATGACTTCAACTCTTGAAGATACGAATGGACTAGAATTAATCAGACAAGGAACAACGACTGTACGTTGTATTTTCAATCACCCCGTAAAGGATGATGGATATGAAATGATAATTATGGGTGAGTTCGATGCGATTCTTTCCATAAATGCTGATCGCGTTTTAAGTACTGATGGATCAGTTTAAAATGAATTCACTTCAAATTGAAAACATATTATACCGCTACCCTTCACTTAAAAATAAATTTTTAGGTGTTTTCTCTTCGAATAATATACCAAATATTAAAAAGAATAGACCTTTTTGTTTTGTTGCAAACACAATGCGTAAAGGGACAGTAGGTGAACACTGGATTGCTTGCTATTCAGATACTCCAGATACATTGGAATATTTTGACTCATTTGCCGAGGAACCAAATTGTGACATGCGTCAATCTATGCTTAATCGTTTTTCCAACGTAAAGCAAAATAAATTTTCATTACAATCACCTCTTTCAGATACCTGCGGACATTTTTGCATATGTTTCCTTATATTGCGGTCGAAGTTTACTTTTTCTTCGACGTTGCAAAAAATACATTCAATGCCTCCAGAGGGGCGTGATGCTATTTTAAGAAATATTGTCCAGAAACTATCGTTAAGAATTAGTATATAAGATAAGAAAATTGAGAGTTCTACATAGTAATTATGCTGCACTCGTTCTTTTTAATTTTTTGCCTTTGTGTGGTTTACGCTTACAAGCAAAACGATAGTAATATTCTTTATCCTCTTCATGGACCAATTCCTCCAAATGTAAATGCCTGCTTTATCGTTGATAGGGCTCATGCCCTTTCGATAGGTCCTTCAGAAAATCCTAATAAAGATACTTTTCTATTAATAGCTTATGTCCTCGATTTGGTACTAATTTTTGTTTTGGCTGTAGTGTTTAAGGCACATGTAAATTTAAGAAGAAATGGAAATGGCGAACTCCCTGGAATTAGGTTTGCTAAAGGACCCCTTAGTATATAAGGCATTAATAATATAAACGGAAGATGAACAAGATGCGAACAAGCGACAACTCGACAGGAAGGAGTGAATCTTCCAAAATATATAAAACTGGTTCTCTTCTTCTATTACTTTGTAAATTCAATGGAGGTTGTACACCTGAATCGTTGCACATCGAAATGAGAAAAAGATACCACGAAAATTTACAATACATACAAACACTTACAAGCATAACTAATGAAGATATTGCCGCTGCGGGAATTGGACAACGTGAATTTTCTGATGGAAAGCCTGGAAAGAAGTATTTGATTACAAATCATTTGCGTCATATTCAGTTTGAAGTATATCCAAGTAAATTAACGAAGATGGGCGCTGATCGGGTATTTGCATTACGTGGATACCTACGCGTGACCATCAGACAATATTTCTATGTTCGCCATCACATAGATCTCATCTATCCCCAACTACCCTTGGTATGCGTTTTTGGCGGAAGAAACCATCAATATTTTTACCCTCTTGAATGCTTAGATTATGTAGAAGTTGAAGAAAAGAAAAATTAATTTCATTTAATTTTTATTTAAATAAAGTTTAAAAAATTTTTCCTTCAAAAATTTATTATTTAAAAGATTTATTTTCTTTACTTATTTTTGTTTAAAATATTTTTTATTCAGAATTTGTTGTTTAAAATTTTTATTCAATACTTTTATTTTTCAAAACTTAAATGTTTTATATTTAAAAATATTTTTTAAAAATTATTTATTTAAAAAATGGTAATTTTAAGCGGCTTTTAAGACAAACTTGTCTTTGTCTTAAAAGACGATTATAAACTACTTATGTTGTACGAAGTTGTTGTGCAACACTTTTCTACACACCCTACACATAACCACTTCGTCCTTCATCACATTCAAGAGAATTCCACCCCCGATATATCGAGTGATCATAGCCCTAATCCTCATTGCTTCCCTTTTTATCAACCCCAATCTTTTCCTAAAGTAAACGATTAGTTATATTTTAAATTTAAAGGTACTTCTTGCCAAACGGCTTCCTTAAATTCCTACTTTTGTTCCCCATTTTATAGATGAATATAAAATTATATTAGCTGAAAATTCAAATGAAACGTTTAAATTTTGATAAAATAAAAATTAATTTAAAGAAAAACATATCTTCCTATCAAAGGTAGCAAAATTTTTAAACAATTTAAAACAAAGACAAATCATCCGATCAAGATTGGCAAAGTTTTTTTGAAAAAAAGGATTTAGAGCTATTCAAACAAGACAAATCATCCTATCAAGGGTAGAAAACTTTTTTTGAAAAAAGGATATTAATTTGAAGATATTTAAAGAAAGATATCAATTAAGGTTAAATACTTTTAATGATAAGTTTTAATTGAAATATTTGCTACACAATTGAGATCTTTATATATACAAAATTTTTGCACTAATTTGATTTTTTTATTTGCACACTTTTTTTAATTTTGTTTTACTAGTTATGTATTGTAAGTAGTTAATTGTTAAGTAACTGTTAAGTGATTTTCCTTTTTTAGTTTTATTTTTGATTTATTTTTTAGTGATTTTTTACAAGTGTCTTTTTTTTACTTGTTTTTTACAAAATTTTGAAGTTATTTTTTTATACATTTATTTGTTATTTAGTTTAGTTTTTTCTTTTTGATTTTTATTTTAGAAATTAATTTGTTTTTTCAAGTTTTTTCTCTCCTTATTAATCGTGTATTTATTTGTTTTGTTATTTTTTGCGATTTTTATTTTTTTACACACTTTTCAGGATTGTTTCCATTTATGTCTGTTTTTTATTTATTGTCACACTTTTCAGGAGTGCTTCCATTTATGTCGGTTTTTATTTATTGTCACACTTTTCAGGATTGTTTCCATTTATGTTGGTTTTTATTTATTTCCTTTGTTTGCCGTTTTTACGATTATTTACTTTTTATTTTAGATTTTTTCATTTTATCTGCACTAGTCTTTTATTTCACTTTAGTTCCCTTTAATTAAAAATTTTATGCTTTTTATAATTTTTCTGATAATTTTAGCAACATTTTTTTACAAGATTTTTCTGAGCTGAATTGTTTTTGGTGTGTCATTTTTGATTGAACTTGTTTGAAAAAAAGTGTATCTATCCTTTTTGTTTTATTTTCCTCTTTTTCCTTTTATTTTTGAATCAATTTTTAATTTATGCTTTAATTTTAAAAGTTTATTTCTCAGTAGATAATTTATTTATTTATTTAATGTGCTACCAGTCCGTTCTGGCAAGTTAAGCAACGTTGGAAACAATTTACTTGTTTGCACATTTTTCTACATAGTTATTCAAACGAGCAACACATATTCCTCTATATACTCAATCGAGTCTTGGGTATTATATACATTTTTATATTTTTAGTGGTGTTTTTAAAATATTTTTTTAGAAAAAATGTTTTAAAACTCCACTATATACTACTTCAGTTAATCCCCAGATATTTGTGTTTCACCGGAACCGAAATTTTGCCCTTAACCGGATACAATATGAGTTCAGTATCCCAGAACCGGACCGGAACCAAAAAACGCCGAAACTTTCCGAAACCGGAACCGGAATTCCCGGTAAACACTGCCAGATATACACTTTAAATCAATCAAAACCATTTAATCCCACCTTATTCTCATTAATTTCTGAATAAATTAACGAAATTTGACCGAAAATGGCTTATTTTTAGAGCATTTATTCTTTAAAAAATTTTTCCAGTAAACCCCCGTACCCCGACCCGAACACCGCCCCGAAACAATTTGAAAACCCCGTACCTCGACATACCCGCCCCCAAACGTTCGGGGTACAACCCTATTATATATACATATATGTACTATTATTATACTAAATAAATTTTATAATTTCTAAATTAATAAAATTATAATTAAAGAATATATGTATGTAAACAAAATATTTCTGTATAAACAATATTCCATCACATAAATTTTATTTCCGTAAGAAAGAAAAGAAACATTATTTTAATATTTTCAAAAAATTATTTTGATAACTTTAGCCACGTTTCGAAATTAAAAAGTCTAAAAAAATAAATTTACAAAGGCTAAAGTTTTCGTACATATCTTCATTTATGGTAATAAAATATATGAAATATGTTTATTTAACAATTGAATTTAATTTTTTGCATATTTTTTTGCAGCAGATTTTGGTGAAATGGAGTACATTTTATTGAATTTTTATAATAAACTAGCGAAGAGGCTCGCTAGCGAAGAGGCGAGCCTCTTCGCTAGCGAAGAGGCGAGCCTCTTCTAGCGAAGAGGCTCGCCCTTCGGGCGAGCCTCTTCGCTAGCAGAAAACATATCGGGCTGTAAACTGGTCTTTTTTTCTTTAAAAAAACCGTGTTTCCGGTTTATTTACTTGCAAAGTTCTTTGTTTTTGACGCATGCAGGACAGACGGTCGGTTCTTATAACAAACTACTTCTAAGAATTAAAGGCAAAAGTGTCTAAAGCAAAAGTTTTATAAAAACAAAAAGGCAAGTTCCAAATTGCAAAAAGTAAAAAAATAAAAAAATTGGATAAATAAACAAATTGTATTTACATTGAATACATATCTTTGTATGAGTAATGTTAAGTTTTTTTGTCTTCACCATCAATCTTGATTTTCTTAACTGGAGTTTGCATTAGCCCAGTTTGTAGTTTCTGATCAGCTTCACTAATTTCCATGTCATCTATTGAAGTGTATATTTCCATGCACTCATCTAAAACGCTTACATAAATGGAAGGAAAACAGTGCACTTATTTACTACCCTCCCCCCCAGGCCCAGCTCCCCCCCCCCCCCCCCCCCAACCAATTTTGTGTTTGAAAATATGCAAAAATGGACTGCCTGACCAAGAAAATGTGTAACGATTACTGCTGAGCTGAGTGATACCAAAATCGATAAACTGTGTTTAGATTGTTCCGAAATATAAACTCATGAAAAATGAACAACCCCAGGGGTGAGGGTTCTTTGTTTATTGTTGAGGCTGCATATTTTTTATCTTTTGACCAAACAATTGAAAGGGAGGGTGAAACTAAGTACAGAGTAAAGAAAACTGACCATTTACGTTGATAAAACATTTTTTAATATTTATTTTGTTGCCTTTCTTTGCTGAGCCCAACTTAATGACTAAATCGGTTCCAGAAACATACAAATCTGCGCGGTAATTTTCATTATCGATTACAACAGCACAAAACTTTTGAGGCTGCAACTCAACAAAATGTCCAAGAGTAGAAATAGAGAATTATTGATTACCATAAAATTTTCATTCATTTTAGAACTTATTCGGTCAAATTTATCGAATAAATTGTATAAATGTCCAAGAATAGAAATAGAGAATTATTGATTACCATAAAATTTTCATTCATTTTAGAACTTATTCGGTCAAATTTATCGAATAAATTGTATAAATGTCCAAGAATAGAAATAGAGAATTATTGATTCCCATAAAATTTTCATTCATTTTAGAACTTATTCGGTCAAATTTATCGAATAAATTGTATAAATGTCCAAGAATAGAAATAGAGAATTATTGATTACCATAGAATTTTCATTCATTTTAGAACTTATTCGGTCAAATTTATCGAATAAATTGTATAAATGTCCAAGAATAGAAATAGAGAATTATTAATTACCATAAAATTTTCATTCATTTTAGAACTTATTCGGTCAAATTTATCGAATAAATTGTATAAATGTCCAAGAATAGAAATAGAGAATTATTGATTACCATAGAATTTTCATTCATTTTAGAACTTATTCGGTCAAATTTATCGAATAAATTGTATAAATGTCCAAGAATAGAAATAGAGAATTATTGATTACCATAAAATTTTCATTCATTTTAGAACTTATTCGGTCAAATTTATCGAATAAATTGTATAAATGTCCAAGAATAGAAATAGAGAATTATTGATTACCATAAAATTTTCATTCATTTTAGAACTTATTCGGTCAAATTTATCGAATAAATTGTATAAATGTCCAAGAATAGAAATAGAGAATTATTGATTACCATAAAATTTTCATTCATTTTAGAACTTATTCGGTCAAATTTATCGAATAAATTGTATAAATGTCCAAGAATAGAAATAGAGAATTATTGATTACCATAAAATTTTCATTCATTTTAGAACTTATTCGGTCAAATTTATCGAATAAATTGTATAAATGTCCAAGAATAGAAATAGAGAATTATTGATTACCATAGAATTTTCATTCATTTTAGAACTTATTCGGTCAAATTTATCGAATAAATTGTATAAATGTCCAAGAATAGAAATAGAGAATTATTGATTACCATAAAATTTTCATTCATTTTAGAACTTATTCGGTCAAATTTATCGAATAAATTGTATAAATGTCCAAGAATAGAAATAGAGAATTATTGATTACCATAGAATTTTCATTCATTTTAGAACTTATTCGGTCAAATTTATCGAATAAATTGTATAAATGTCCAAGAATAGAAATAGAGAATTATTGATTACCATAAAATTTTCATTCATTTTAGAACTTATTCGGTCAAATTTATCGAATAAATTGTATAAATGTCCAAGAATAGAAATAGAGAATTATTGATTACCATAAAATTTTCATTCATTTTAGAACTTATTCGGTCAAATTTATCGAATAAATTGTATAAATGTCCAAGAATAGAAATAGAGAATTATTGATTACCATAGAATTTTCATTCATTTTAGAACTTATTCGGTCAAATTTATCGAATAAATTGTATAAATGTCCAAGAATAGAAATAGAGAATTATTAATTACCATAAAATTTTCATTCATTTTAGAACTTATTCGGTCAAATTTATCGAATAAATTGTATAAATGTCCAAGAATAGAAATAGAGAATTATTGATTACCATAGAATTTTCATTCATTTTAGAACTTATTCGGTCAAATTTATCGAATAAATTGTATAAATGTCCAAGAATAGAAATAGAGAATTATTGATTACCATAAAATTTTCATTCATTTTAGAACTTATTCGGTCAAATTTATCGAATAAATTGTATAAATGTCCAAGAATAGAAATAGAGAATTATTGATTACCATAAAATTTTCATTCATTTTAGAACTTATTCGGTCAAATTTATCGAATAAATTGTATAAATGTCCAAGAATAGAAATAGAGAATTATTGATTACCATAAAATTTTCATTCATTTTAGAACTTATTCGGTCAAATTTATCGAATAAATTGTATAAATGTCCAAGAATAGAAATAGAGAATTATTGATTACCATAAAATTTTCATTCATTTTAGAACTTATTCGGTCAAATTTATCGAATAAATTGTATAAATGTCCAAGAATAGAAATAGAGAATTATTGATTACCATAGAATTTTCATTCATTTTAGAACTTATTCGGTCAAATTTATCGAATAAATTGTATAAATGTCCAAGAATAGAAATAGAGAATTATTGATTACCATAAAATTTTCATTCATTTTAGAACTTATTCGGTCAAATTTATCGAATAAATTGTATAAATGTCCAAGAATAGAAATAGAGAATTATTGATTACCATATAATTTTCATTCATTTTAGAACTTATTCGGTCAAATTTATCGAATAAATTGTATAAATGTCCAAGAATAGAAATAGAGAATTATTGATTACCATAAAATTTTCATTCATTTTAGAACTTATTCGGTCAAATTTATCGAATAAATTGTATAAATGTCCAAGAATAGAAATAGAGAATTATTGATTACCATAAAATTTTCATTCATTTTAGAACTTATTCGGTCAAATTTATCGAATAAATTGTATAAATGTCCAAGAATAGAAATAGAGAATTATTGATTACCATAGAATTTTCATTCATTTTAGAACTTATTCGGTCAAATTTATCGAATAAATTGTATAAATGTCCAAGAATAGAAATAGAGAATTATTGATTACCATAAAATTTTCATTCATTTTAGAACTTATTCGGTCAAATTTATCGAATAAATTGTATAAATGTCCAAGAATAGAAATAGAGAATTATTGATTACCATAGAATTTTCATTCATTTTAGAACTTATTCGGTCAAATTTATCGAATAAATTGTATAAATGTCCAAGAATAGAAATAGAGAATTATTGATTACCATAGAATTTTCATTCATTTTAGAACTTATTCGGTCAAATTTATCGAATAAATTGTATAAATGTCCAAGAATAGAAATAGAGAATTATTGATTACCATAGAATTTTCATTCATTTTAGAACTTATTCGGTCAAATTTATCGAATAAATTGTATAAATGTCCAAGAATAGAAATAGAGAATTATTGATTACCATAGAATTTTCATTCATTTTAGAACTTATTCGGTCAAATTTATCGAATAAATTGTATAAATGTCCAAGAATAGAAATAGAGAATTATTGATTACCATAGAATTTTCATTCATTTTAGAACTTATTCGGTCAAATTTATCGAATAAATTGTATAAATGTCCAAGAATAGAAATAGAGAATTATTGATTACCATAGAATTTTCATTCATTTTAGAACTTATTCGGTCAAATTTATCGAATAAATTGTATAAATGTCCAAGAATAGAAATAGAGAATTATTGATTACCATAAAATTTTCATTCATTTTAGAACTTATTCGGTCAAATTTATCGAATAAATTGTATAAATGTCCAAGAATAGAAATAGAGAATTATTGATTACCATAAAATTTTCATTCATTTTAGAACTTATTCGGTCAAATTTATCGAATAAATTGTATAAATGTCCAAGAATAGAAATAGAGAATTATTGATTACCATAGAATTTTCATTCATTTTAGAACTTATTCGGTCAAATTTATCGAATAAATTGTATAAATGTCCAAGAATAGAAATAGAGAATTATTGATTACCATAAAATTTTCATTCATTTTAGAACTTATTCGGTCAAATTTATCGAATAAATTGTATAAATGTCCAAGAATAGAAATAGAGAATTATTGATTACCATAGAATTTTCATTCATTTTAGAACTTATTCGGTCAAATTTATCGAATAAATTGTATAAATGTCCAAGAATAGAAATAGAGAATTATTGATTACCATAGAATTTTCATTCATTTTAGAACTTATTCGGTCAAATTTATCGAATAAATTGTATAAATGTCCAAGAATAGAAATAGAGAATTATTGATTACCATAGAATTTTCATTCATTTTAGAACTTATTCGGTCAAATTTATCGAATAAATTGTATAAATGTCCAAGAATAGAAATAGAGAATTATTGATTACCATAGAATTTTCATTCATTTTAGAACTTATTCGGTCAAATTTATCGAATAAATTGTATAAATGTCCAAGAATAGAAATAGAGAATTATTGATTACCATAGAATTTTCATTCATTTTAGAACTTATTCGGTCAAATTTATCGAATAAATTGTATAAATGTCCAAGAATAGAAATAGAGAATTATTGATTACCATAGAATTTTCATTCATTTTAGAACTTATTCGGTCAAATTTATCGAATAAATTGTATAAATGTCCAAGAATAGAAATAGAGAATTATTGATTACCATAGAATTTTCATTCATTTTAGAACTTATTCGGTCAAATTTATCGAATAAATTGTATAAATGTCCAAGAATAGAAATAGAGAATTATTGATTACCATAGAATTTTCATTCATTTTAGAACTTATTCGGTCAAATTTATCGAATAAATTGTATAAATGTCCAAGAATAGAAATAGAGAATTATTGATTACCATAGAATTTTCATTCATTTTAGAACTTATTCGGTCAAATTTATCGAATAAATTGTATAAATGTCCAAGAATAGAAATAGAGATTTATTGATTACCATAAAATTTTCATTCATTTTAGAACTTATTCGGTCAAATTTATCGAATAAATTGTATAAATGTCCAAGAATAGAAATAGAGAATTATTGATTACCATAGAATTTTCATTCATTTTAGAACTTATTCGGTCAAATTTATCGAATAAATTGTATAAATGTCCAAGAATAGAAATAGAGAATTATTAATTCCCATAAAATTTTCATTCATTTTAGAACTTATTCGGTCAAATTTATCGAATAAATTGTATAAATGTCCAAGAGTAGAAATAGAGAATTATTGATTACCATAGAATTTTCATTCATTTTAGAACTTATTCGGTCAAATTTATCGAATAAATTGTATAAATGTCCAAGAGTAAAAATAGAGAATTATTGATTACCATAGAATTTTCATTCATTTTAGAACTTATTCGGTCAAATTTATCGAATAAATTGTATAAATGTCCAAGAATAGAAATAGAGAATTATTGATTACCATAGAATTTTCATTCATTTTAGAACTTATTCGGTCAAATTTATCGAATAAATTGTATAAATGTCCAAGAATAGAAATAGAGAATTATTAATTCCCATAAAATTTTCATTCATTTTAGAACTTATTCGGTCAAATTTATCGAATAAATTGTATAAATGTCCAAGAGTAGAAATAGAGAATTATTGATTACCATAGAATTTTCATTCATTTTAGAACTTATTCGGTCAAATTTATCGAATAAATTGTATAAATGTCCAAGAGTAGAAATAGAGAATTATTGATTACCATAGAATTTTCATTCATTTTAGAACTTATTCGGTCAAATTTATCGAATAAATTGTATAAATGTCCAAGAATAGAAATAGAGAATTATTGATTAACATAAAATTTTCATTCATTTTAGAACTTATTCGGTCAAATTTAACGAATAAATTGTATAAATGTCCAAGAGTAGAAATAGAGAATTATTGATTACCATAGAATTTTCATTCATTTTAGAACTTATTCGGTCAAATTTATCGAATAAATTGTATAAATGTCCAAGAATAGAAATAGAGAATTATTGATTACCATAGAATTTTCATTCATTTTAGAACTTATTCGGTCAAATTTATCGAATAAATTGTATAAATGTCCAAGAATAGAAATAGAGAATTATTGATTACCATAGAATTTTCATTCATTTTAGAACTTATTCGGTCAAATTTATCGAATAAATTGTATAAATGTCCAAGAATAGAAATAGAGAATTATTGATTACCATAGAATTCTCATTCATTTTAGAACTTATTCGGTCAAATTTATCGAATAAATTGTATAAATGTCCAAGAGTAGAAATAGAGAATTATTGATTACCATAGAATTTTCATTCATTTTAGAACTTATTCGGTCAAATTTATCGAATAAATTGTATAAATGTCCAAGAATAGAAATAGAGAATTATTGATTACCATAGAATTTTCATTCATTTTAGAACTTATTCGGTCAAATTTATCGAATAAATTGTATAAATGTCCAAGAATAGAAATAGAGAATTATTGATTACCATAGAATTTTCATTCATTTTAGAACTTATTCGGTCAAATTTATCGAATAAATTGTATAAATGTCCAAGAATAGAAATAGAGAATTATTGATTACCATAGAATTTTCATTCATTTTAGAACTTATTCGGTCAAATTTATCGAATAAATTGTATAAATGTCCAAGAATAGAAATAGAGAATTATTGATTCCCATAGAATTTTCATTCATTTTAGAACTTATTCGGTCAAATTTATCGAATAAATTGTATAAATGTCCAAGAATATAAATAGAGAATTATTGATTCCCATAGAATTTTCATTCATTTTAGAACTTATTCGGTCAAATTTATCGAATAAATTGTATAAATGTCCAAGAATAGAAATAGAGAATTATTGATTACCATAAAATTTTCATTCATTTTAGAACTTATTCGGTCAAATTTATCGAATAAATTGTATAAATGTCCAAGAATAGAAATAGAGAATTATTGATTACCATAAAATTTTCATTCATTTTAGAACTTATTCGGTCAAATTTATCGAATAAATTGTATAAATGTCCAAGAATAGAAATAGAGAATTATTGATTCCCATAAAATTTTCATTCATTTTAGAACTTATTCGGTCTAATTTATCGAATAAATTGTATAAATGTCCAAGAATAGAAATAGAGAATTATTGATTACCATAGAATTTTCATTCATTTTAGAACTTATTCGGTCAAATTTATCGAATAAATTGTATAAATGTCCAAGAATAGAAATAGAGAATTATTGATTACCATAAAATTTTCATTCATTTTAGAACTTATTCGGTCAAATTTATCGAATAAATTGTATAAATGTCCAAGAATAGAAATAGAGAATTATTGATTACCATAGAATTTTCATTCATTTTAGAACTTATTCGGTCAAATTTATCGAATAAATTGTATAAATGTCCAATAATAGAAATAGAGAATTATTGATTACCATAGAATTTTCATTCATTTTAGAACTTATTCGGTCAAATTTATCGAATAAATTGTATAAATGTCCAAGAATAGAAATAGAGAATTATTGATTACCATAAAATTTTCATTCATTTTAGAACTTATTCGGTCAAATTTATCGAATAAATTGTATAAATGTCCAAGAATAGAAATAGAGAATTATTGATTCCCATAAAATTTTCATTCATTTTAGAACTTATTCGGTCTAATTTATCGAATAAATTGTATAAATGTCCAAGAATAGAAATAGAGAATTATTGATTACCATAGAATTTTCATTCATTTTAGAACTTATTCGGTCAAATTTATCGAATAAATTGTATAAATGTCCAAGAATAGAAATAGAGAATTATTGATTACCATAAAATTTTCATTCATTTTAGAACTTATTCGGTCAAATTTATCGAATAAATTGTATAAATGTCCAAGAATAGAAATAGAGAATTATTGATTACCATAGAATTTTCATTCATTTTAGAACTTATTCGGTCAAATTTATCGAATAAATTGTATAAATGTCCAAGAATATAAATAGAGAATTATTGATTCCCATAGAATTTTCATTCATTTTAGAACTTATTCGGTCAAATTTATCGAATAAATTGTATAAATGTCCAAGAATAGAAATAGAGAATTATTGATTACCATAAAATTTTCATTCATTTTAGAACTTATTCGGTCAAATTTATCGAATAAATTGTATAAATGTCCAAGAATAGAAATAGAGAATTATTGATTACCATAAAATTTTCATTCATTTTAGAACTTATTCGGTCAAATTTATCGAATAAATTGTATAAATGTCCAAGAATAGAAATAGAGAATTATTGATTCCCATAAAATTTTCATTCATTTTAGAACTTATTCGGTCTAATTTATCGAATAAATTGTATAAATGTCCAAGAATAGAAATAGAGAATTATTGATTACCATAGAATTTTCATTCATTTTAGAACTTATTCGGTCAAATTTATCGAATAAATTGTATAAATGTCCAAGAATAGAAATAGAGAATTATTGATTACCATAAAATTTTCATTCATTTTAGAACTTATTCGGTCAAATTTATCGAATAAATTGTATAAATGTCCAAGAATAGAAATAGAGAATTATTGATTACCATAGAATTTTCATTCATTTTAGAACTTATTCGGTCAAATTTATCGAATAAATTGTATAAATGTCCAATAATAGAAATAGAGAATTATTGATTACCATAGAATTTTCATTCATTTTAGAACTTATTCGGTCAAATTTATCGAATAAATTGTATAAATGTCCAAGAATAGAAATAGAGAATTATTGATTACCATAAAATTTTCATTCATTTTAAAACTTATTCGGTCAAATTTATCGAATAAATTGTATAAATGTCCAAGAGTAGAAATAGAGAATTATTGATTACTGTTATGTATCGACTTGCGGTGTGTCCGATACTAACAGAAAGACTAACTAACAAGGTTTATCACAAAGCAACAATACAATAGAAATGACGAGACTATGTGTTGGCTTGACTAACTGGCTGACTCGGTAACTAACTAACTAACTCCCCGACTACTAAAAGGCTTCGCCTTTTATACTAAGCACGCCACCCTAACACCTCCCTTCTTTAATTAAGTCGGGATTATGTGCCGACTTTTCCAACTAGACTTGGTGGACTTAAACTACTACTAGCCAACACAAACAAAACATTGAAAATACAAAGGGCCAAAATACAAAGTGAGCAACAAAAGGGGGAGATACAAAAAACAAAATTTACAAAACAATATTATCACAAATTTATTTACTTCCTATTTACATCCCATCTATTTCCGCTCATCTCCCGTCTTCGTGCTCGCGTGCATTGGCTCATCTGTTGGCTTCCTTTGCTGTTATCTGACTGCGCTATATAATTTATGCCAATTCGAATAGGTTCTTCTCTGTAATGCTTCGACTTTGTGTTCTCCACTACTAATCTTTTTGTTGGCCTAATTATTCTTTTACCTAATTCTCTCGGACTTGACATATTTCTTTGTCGCATTTGAATATTCCTTATTGGGCTAACTACATTCCTTATTGGACTAACTTGTGGTGGATTCTGAATAATATTTTGCTCCGAATTTCTCACCCAAGTGTTTACAGACTGTTGTGCTTCGCCTTGATTTAACTTTATTGGACTTACAGTTCGTATCTGATTAATATGTCTAGTGACTATAGCCCTTAATCTTTCAGACTGAATCTTAATTACGACACCTTTTTGGGCTACTATAGTTCCGACTAACCAATCTTTGTTTTTATTTTTGCTATAATTTGCGAACTGGACTTTATCTCCTATTTTGAATTTCCTGACTCGGGCTCCGTGATGTTTATCAAACCATGTCTTCATTTTACTTCGAATGCGCTCCCTTTCAGAATCATTTGCATTTGGTCTTTCTGGGTAGACTAATGCCAATTTTGTTCTTAACTTTCTACCTAAGAATTCTTCTGCAGGTGATTTGCCCATTAATGACTCATGAGGCGAGGCTCTATAATTGAATAAGACTTCTTCAACCCAGTTGGGTTTTCCCCAATTTTTCATCATCATTCTTTTAAAATAATCAACGAATCTCTCGACTTGTCCGTTTGACTGTGGGTGATAAGGTGGACTGAATTTTTGACTTATTCCTTTACTTCTACAATAACTCTTAAATTCATATGATTGGAATGGGCTTCCGTTATCTGAGACTATGGTTTTCGGGAATCCATAACGGGTAAAAGTCCAATCTAAATGCTTTAAAGCATTCTTTGCGCTGGTTGTGGTGTTACCGAATATTTCAGGCCACTTTGAATACGCGTCAATCAGAATTAAATATGTTTTTCCGTCCTTACATGGGCCTGCAAAATCAAGGTGAATTCTCTCCCAAACTTTACTTGGTACTGGCCACGGACTTAACTCAACCTTGACTGGCATTTTTGCTGCTTCTTGGCATGCCTGGCAATTTACTGCCATTGCTTCGATATCTTGACTTATTCCTGGCCAATAAATATATTCTCTTGCCAAATTTTTCATTCTGACTATCCCTGAATGGGTTTCATGTAGTGTCCCTAGAATTTCTTTTCTCAATGACTTCGGAATGACTACTTTGTTTGCAAACATTAAGCAACCTTCAACTATTTGTAGATTTTGTCTTCTCTCTGACCAAAATTTCAATTCAGAATTATCGACTTTCTTTGGCCAGCCCTTACTAATATTCTTCATGACTTCGCTCAGTACTTGGTCTTTTCCTGTTTCGAATTTGACTCGACTACTATCTATCGGAATTTCCTCCAACATAACATGCAAGACTTCTTTAACTGTTTCCTCTACTTGACTAATTTCTTGGGGAGGTCCCGAATCTGTTTCGTTAAATTCTTCGACTATGGCAATTACTTTATCTTCTGTGTCGTTATTTTTCTTTATTAGTCTTGAAAGACTATCTGCCATCCCCATTTTATCTGTACTTACAAACTCAATATTGAAATCGTAATTCGTCAGAATTAACGCCCATCTTTGTAATCTAGAGGCAGTTTGGACTTTTATGCCTTTTTTACTCCCAAATATGGCGACTAACGGTTTATGGTCTGTTCTAAGCCTGAATTTGCGTCCAAATAACATTTTGTGGAATTTTTGGACTGCAAATACTAGTGCAAGACCTTCTTTCTCAATTTGTCCATAATTTTTCTCTGACTGAGTCAATGACTTACTTGCATACTCAATTGCTCTTTCTGGTCCGTCTGGGAATTTATGGGCAATCATTGCTCCTACTCCATAATTTGAGGCATCTGCCGTGACTATGATTTCATATTGAGGGTCAAAATGCGTTAGCATAAGCTCCGAACTTAGAATTGACTTTACTCGGTTGAATGCTTCTTCTTGTTTATCTTGCCATTTCCATTCTTTACCCTTTTGGAGTAACTCATCTAATGGTCCTCTTATTTGGTGTAATTCCTTTACAAACTTTGAATAATAATTTATCGAGCCCATAACTGACTTTAGCTCTTTAACATCTGTGGGTCTCGGTAACTTCTGAATTATTGCTTTCTTTTCTGGGTCAGGTTTTATTCCTTCCTCTGAGACTATATGACCCAGGAATTTCAATTCCGACTTGAAGAAATTACATTTCTCTAACTGAATTTTAGGTTATAATTTTGAATTCTTTCGAATAACTCTAACAATGTCCTTTTATGCTCCTTTTCATTCTTTGAGACTATTATCAAATCGTCTAAATATGCGAATACTCCTTCCAAACCACTAATTAGTTCATCCATTAACTTTTGGAATATCGCTGGCGCTGACTTTACTCCGAATGGTAATCGTTGGACTTCGAATAACCCTCGATGGGTATTAATATTCGTTAGTTTCTTAGATGCCTCATCTAATTCGACTTGAAGATAGGCATCTCGCAAATCCAATTGCGAAAAGACTTTGCTACCGTGAATTTCTGACCAGATTTCTTGCGGCGTTGGCAATGGGTATTTGTTTAACTCTAATGCTTCATTTAAGCCTGTTGAATAGTCAATACAGACTCTGATCTTTCCGTTTTGTTTCCTGACTGCCAGAATAGGAGCAGCCCAATCCGCGAATTCGATTGGTTTAATTGCACCAATATTCAACAATCTATCTATTTCTTCCTCAACTGACTTTTTGACTCCGAGGGGGACTGGTCTTGCTCTAATAAAGACTGGTTTTACTCCTTTTTTCAAATGGAGATGTGCTTTTATTTTACTGCAATTGCCTAGCCCTGGTCCGAATACTTGACTAAATTTCGCTTTCAATTCCTCCTCTATACTTTTTTTACTGTCATGGACCATAAATACTTCATTTTCTTTTCCGACTATGTCTGTAGGTTCAGCTTTGTTTAGACTTGTAACTATCGGGAATCCTAATTTATTTTCGAATGCGACTATCCATGGCAGACCAAAGAGATTCATCTTTGCCTTCGTTACATAAACTACCATCTTTTCTTCGACTTCGTTAAGTCTAACTGTGCATTCAAAATTCCCAAGAATTGTAAACTCATGACCTGTATAACTTTTTCCAGAAAATTCGACTTCTGACAAGGCTGGGCTTCCGACTAATTTCCATGTATCTTCTGTGATACAACTAATTTGTGCCCCCGAATCAAGAATAAACTCAACATTCACTCCGTTTAATACAACGACTTTTTTTAGCCAATCGAATTTCTGGACTGTTCCGACTGATAGGATTTCTACTGTTTCTTCCTTTTCGAATTTGGACTTGTACCACTCATGAATTGTCTTTACAAAACTCATTTTGACTTGGTGGTTGACTACTCGATTTTATACGAGTTTAGCTGTTCGACCGCGCCACTGTTATGTATCGACTTGCGGTGTGTCCGATACTAACAGAAAGACTAACTAACAAGGTTTATCACAAAGCAACAATACAATAGAAATGACGAGACTATGTGTTGGCTTGACTAACTGGCTGACTCGGTAACTAACTAACTAACTCCCCGACTACTAAAAGGCTTCGCCTTTTATACTAAGCACGCCACCCTAACAATTACCATAGAATTTTCATTCATTTTAGAACTTATTCGGTCAAATTTATCGAATAAATTGTATAAATGTCCAAGAGTAGAAATAGAGAATTATTGATTACCATAGAATTTTCATTCATTTTAGAACTTATTCGGTCAAATTTATCGAATAAATTGTATAAATGTCCAAGAGTAGAAATAGAGAATTATTGATTACCATAAAATTTTCATTCATTTTAGAACTTATTCGGTCAAATTTATCGAATAAATTGTATAAATGTCCAAGAATAGAAATAGAGAATTATTGATTACCATAAAATTTTCATTCATTTTAAAACTTATTCGGTCAAATTTATCGAATAAATTGTATAAATGTCCAAGAGTAGAAATAGAGAATTATTGATTACCATAAAATTTTCATTCATTTTAGAACTTATTCGGTCAAATTTATCGAATAAATTGTATAAATGTCCAAGAATAGAAATAGAGAATTATTGATTACCATAGAATTTTCATTCATTTTAGAACTTATTCGGTCAAATTTATCGAATAAATTGTATAAATGTCCAAGAATAGAAATAGAGAATTATTGATTACCATAGAATTTTCATTCATTTTAGAACTTATTCGGTCAAATTTATCGAATAAATTGTATAAATGTCCAAGAATAGAAATAGAGAATTATTGATTCCCATAGAATTTTCATTCATTTTAGAACTTATTCGGTCAAATTTATCGAATAAATTGTATAAATGTCCAAGAATAGAAATAGAGAATTATTGATTCCCATAGAATTTTCATTCATTTTAGAACTTATTCGGTCAAATTTATCGAATAAATTGTATAAATGTCCAAGAATAGAAATAGAGAATTATTGATTACCATAAAATTTTCATTCATTTTAGAACTTATTCGGTCAAATTTATCGAATAAATTGTATAAATGTCCAAGAATAGAAATAGAGAATTATTGATTACCATAAAATTTTCATTCATTTTAGAACTTATTCGGTCAAATTTATCGAATAAATTGTATAAATGTCCAAGAATAGAAATAGAGAATTATTGATTCCCATAAAATTTTCATTCATTTTAGAACTTATTCGGTCAAATTTATCGAATAAATTGTATAAATGTCCAAGAATAGAAATAGAGAATTATTGATTACCATAGAATTTTCATTCATTTTAGAACTTATTCGGTCAAATTTATCGAATAAATTGTATAAATGTCCAAGAATAGAAATAGAGAATTATTGATTCCCATAGAATTTTCATTCATTTTAGAACTTATTCGGTCAAATTTATCGAATAAATTGTATAAATGTCCAAGAATAGAAATAGAGAATTATTGATTCCCATAAAATTTTCATTCATTTTAGAACTTATTCGGTCAAATTTATCGAATAAATTGTATAAATGTCCAAGAATATAAATAGAGAATTATTGATTCCCATAGAATTTTCATTCATTTTAGAACTTATTCGGTCAAATTTATCGAATAAATTGTATAAATGTCCAAGAATAGAAATAGAGAATTATTGATTACCATAGAATTTTCATTCATTTTAGAACTTATTCGGTCAAATTTATCGAATAAATTGTATAAATGTCCAAGAATAGAAATAGAGAATTATTGATTCCCATAGAATTTTCATTCATTTTAGAACTTATTCGGTCAAATTTATCGAATAAATTGTATAAATGTCCAAGAATATAAATAGAGAATTATTGATTCCCATAGAATTTTCATTCATTTTAGAACTTATTCGGTCAAATTTATCGAATAAATTGTATAAATGTCCAAGAATAGAAATAGAGAATTATTGATTACCATAAAATTTTCATTCATTTTAGAACTTATTCGGTCAAATTTATCGAATAAATTGTATAAATGTCCAAGAGTAGAAATAGAGAATTATTGATTACCATAAAATTTTCATTCATTTTAGAACTTATTCGGTCAAATTTATCGAATAAATTGTATAAATGTCCAAGAATAGAAATAGAGAATTATTGATTACCATAGAATTTTCATTCATTTTAGAACTTATTCGGTCAAATTTATCGAATAAATTGTATAAATGTCCAAGAATAGAAATAGAGAATTATTGATTCCCATAGAATTTTCATTCATTTTAGAACTTATTCGGTCAAATTTATCGAATAAATTGTATAAATGTCCAAGAATAGAAATAGAGAATTATTGATTACCATAAAATTTTCATTCATTTTAGAACTTATTCGGTCAAATTTATCGAATAAATTGTATAAATGTCCAAGAGTAGAAATAGAGAATTATTGATTACCATAAAATTTTCATTCATTTTAGAACTTATTCGGTCAAATTTATCGAATAAATTGTATAAATGTCCAAGAATAGAAATAGAGAATTATTGATTACCATAGAATTTTCATTCATTTTAGAACTTATTCGGTCAAATTTATCGAATAAATTGTATAAATGTCCAAGAATAGAAATAGAGAATTATTGATTACCATAGAATTTTCATTCATTTTAGAACTTATTCGGTCAAATTTATCGAATAAATTGTATAAATGTCCAAGAATAGAAATAGAGAATTATTGATTCCCATAGAATTTTCATTCATTTTAGAACTTATTCGGTCAAATTTATCGAATAAATTGTATAAATGTCCAAGAATAGAAATAGAGAATTATTGATTACCATAAAATTTTCATTCATTTTAGAACTTATTCGGTCTAATTTATCGAATAAATTGTATAAATGTCCAAGAATAGAAATAGAGAATTATTGATTACCATAGAATTTTCATTCATTTTAGAACTTATTCGGTCAAATTTATCGAATAAATTGTATAAATGTCCAAGAATAGAAATAGAGAATTATTGATTCCCATAGAATTTTCATTCATTTTAGAACTTATTCGGTCAAATTTATCGAATAAATTGTATAAATGTCCAAGAATAGAAATAGAGAATTATTGATTCCCATAAAATTTTCATTCATTTTAGAACTTATTCGGTCAAATTTATCGAATAAATTGTATAAATGTCCAAGAATATAAATAGAGAATTATTGATTCCCATAGAATTTTCATTCATTTTAGAACTTATTCGGTCAAATTTATCGAATAAATTGTATAAATGTCCAAGAATAGAAATAGAGAATTATTGATTACCATAGAATTTTCATTCATTTTAGAACTTATTCGGTCAAATTTATCGAATAAATTGTATAAATGTCCAAGAATAGAAATAGAGAATTATTGATTCCCATAGAATTTTCATTCATTTTAGAACTTATTCGGTCAAATTTATCGAATAAATTGTATAAATGTCCAAGAATATAAATAGAGAATTATTGATTCCCATAGAATTTTCATTCATTTTAGAACTTATTCGGTCAAATTTATCGAATAAATTGTATAAATGTCCAAGAATAGAAATAGAGAATTATTGATTACCATAAAATTTTCATTCATTTTAGAACTTATTCGGTCAAATTTATCGAATAAATTGTATAAATGTCCAAGAATAGAAATAGAGAATTATTGATTACCATAGAATTTTCATTCATTTTAACTTATTCGGTCAAATTTATCGAATAAATTGTATAAATGTCCAAGAATAGAAATAGAGAATTATTGATTCCCATAGAATTTTCATTCATTTTAGAACTTATTCGGTCAAATTTATCGAATAAATTGTATAAATGTCCAAGAATATAAATAGAGAATTATTGATTCCCATAGAATTTTCATTCATTTTAGAACTTATTCGGTCAAATTTATCGAATAAATTGTATAAATGTCCAAGAATAGAAATAGAGAATTATTGATTACCATAAAATTTTCATTCATTTTAGAACTTATTCGGTCAAATTTATCGAATAAATTGTATAAATGTCCAAGAATAGAAATAGAGAATTATTGATTACCATAAAATTTTCATTCATTTTAGAACTTATTCGGTCAAATTTATCGAATAAATTGTATAAATGTCCAAGAGTAGAAATAGAGAATTATTGATTACCATAAAATTTTCATTCATTTTAGAACTTATTCGGTCAAATTTATCGAATAAATTGTATAAATGTCCAAGAATAGAAATAGAGAATTATTGATTACCATAGAATTTTCATTCATTTTAGAACTTATTCGGTCAAATTTATCGAATAAATTGTATAAATGTCCAAGAATAGAAATAGAGAATTATTGATTACCATAGAATTTTCATTCATTTTAGAACTTATTCGGTCAAATTTATCGAATAAATTGTATAAATGTCCAAGAATAGAAATAGAGAATTATTGATTCCCATAGAATTTTCATTCATTTTAGAACTTATTCGGTCAAATTTATCGAATAAATTGTATAAATGTCCAAGAATAGAAATAGAGAATTATTGATTACCATAAAATTTTCATTCATTTTAGAACTTATTCGGTAATTTATCGAATAAATTGTATAAATGTCCAAGAATAGAAATAGAGAATTATTGATTACCATAGAATTTTCATTCATTTTAGAACTTATTCGGTCAAATTTATCGAATAAATTGTATAAATGTCCAAGAATAGAAATAGAGAATTATTGATTCCCATAGAATTTTCATTCATTTTAGAACTTATTCGGTCAAATTTATCGAATAAATTGTATAAATGTCCAAGAATAGAAATAGAGAATTATTGATTCCCATAAAATTTTCATTCATTTTAGAACTTATTCGGTCAAATTTATCGAATAAATTGTATAAATGTCCAAGAATATAAATAGAGAATTATTGATTCCCATAGAATTTTCATTCATTTTAGAACTTATTCGGTCAAATTTATCGAATAAATTGTATAAATGTCCAAGAATAGAAATAGAGAATTATTGATTACCATAGAATTTTCATTCATTTTAGAACTTATTCGGTCAAATTTATCGAATAAATTGTATAAATGTCCAAGAATAGAAATAGAGAATTATTGATTCCCATAGAATTTTCATTCATTTTAGAACTTATTCGGTCAAATTTATCGAATAAATTGTATAAATGTCCAAGAATATAAATAGAGAATTATTGATTCCCATAGAATTTTCATTCATTTTAGAACTTATTCGGTCAAATTTATCGAATAAATTGTATAAATGTCCAAGAATAGAAATAGAGAATTATTGATTACCATAAAATTTTCATTCATTTTAGAACTTATTCGGTCAAATTTATCGAATAAATTGTATAAATGTCCAAGAATAGAAATAGAGAATTATTGATTACCATAGAATTTTCATTCATTTTAACTTATTCGGTCAAATTTATCGAATAAATTGTATAAATGTCCAAGAATAGAAATAGAGAATTATTGATTCCCATAGAATTTTCATTCATTTTAGAACTTATTCGGTCAAATTTATCGAATAAATTGTATAAATGTCCAAGAATATAAATAGAGAATTATTGATTCCCATAGAATTTTCATTCATTTTAGAACTTATTCGGTCAAATTTATCGAATAAATTGTATAAATGTCCAAGAATAGAAATAGAGAATTATTGATTACCATAAAATTTTCATTCATTTTAGAACTTATTCGGTCAAATTTATCGAATAAATTGTATAAATGTCCAAGAATAGAAATAGAGAATTATTGATTACCATAAAATTTTCATTCATTTTAGAACTTATTCGGTCAAATTTATCGAATAAATTGTATAAATGTCCAAGAATAGAAATAGAGAATTATTGATTCCCATAAAATTTTGATTCATTTTAGAACTTATTCGGTCTAATTTATCGAATAAATTGTATAAATGTCCAAGAATAGAAATAGAGAATTATTGATTACCATAGAATTTTCATTCATTTTAGAACTTATTCGGTCAAATTTATCGAATAAATTGTATAAATGTCCAAGAATAGAAATAGAGAATTATTGATTCCCATAGAATTTTCATTCATTTTAGAACTTATTCGGTCAAATTTATCGAATAAATTGTATAAATGTCCAAGAATAGAAATAGAGAATTATTGATTACCATAAAATTTTCATTCATTTTAGAACTTATTCGGTCAAATTTATCGAATAAATTGTATAAATGTCCAAGAATAGAAATAGAGAATTATTGATTACCATAGAATTTTCATTCATTTTAGAACTTATTCGGTCAAATTTATCGAATAAATTGTATAAATGTCCAAGAATAGAAATAGAGAATTATTGATTCCCATAAAATTTTCATTCATTTTAGAACTTATTCGGTCAAATTTATCGAATAAATTGTATAAATGTCCAAGAATAGAAATAGAGAATTATTGATTCCCATAAAATTTTCATTCATTTTAGAACTTATTCGGTCAAATTTATCGAATAAATTGTATAAATGTCCAAGAATAGAAATAGAGAATTATTGATTCCCATAGAATTTTCATTCATTTTAGAACTTATTCGGTCAAATTTATCGAATAAATTGTATAAATGTCCAAGAATATAATTAGAGAATTATTGATTCCCATAGAATTTTCATTCATTTTAGAACTTATTCGGTCAAATTTATCGAATAAATTGTATAAATGTCCAAGAATAGAAATAGAGAATTATTGATTCCCATAAAATTTTCATTCATTTTAGAACTTATTCGGTCAAATTTATCGAATAAATTGTATAAATGTCCAAGAATAGAAATAGAGAATTATTGATTACCATAAAATTTTCATTCATTTTAAAACTTATTCGGTCAAATTTATCGAATAAATTGTATAAATGTCCAAGAGTAGAAATAGAGAATTATTGATTACCATAAAATTTTCATTCATTTTAGAACTTATTCGGTCAAATTTATCGAATAAATTGTATAAATGTCCAAGAATAGAAATAGAGAATTATTGATTACCATAGAATTTTCATTCATTTTAGAACTTATTCGGTCAAATTTATCGAATAAATTGTATAAATGTCCAAGAATAGAAATAGAGAATTATTAATTCCCATAAAATTTTCATTCATTTTAGAACTTATTCGGTCAAATTTATCGAATAAATTGTATAAATGTCCAAGAGTAGAAATAGAGAATTATTGATTACCATAGAATTTTAATTCATTTTAGAACTTATTCGGTCAAATTTATCGAATAAATTGTATAAATGTCCAAGAGTAGAAATAGAGAATTATTGATTACCATAGAATTTTCATTCATTTTAGAACTTATTCGGTCAAATTTATCGAATAAATTGTATAAATGTCCAAGAATAGAAATAGAGAATTATTGATTACCATAGAATTTTCATTCATTTTAGAACTTATTCGGTCAAATTTATCGAATAAATTGTATAAATGTCCAAGAATAGAAATAGAGAATTATTGATTACCATAGAATTTTCATTCATTTTAGAACTTATTCGGACAAATTTATCGAATAAATTGTATAAATGTCCAAGAATAGAAATAGAGAATTATTGATTACCATAGAATTTTCATTCATTTTAGAACTTATTCGGTCAAATTTATCGAATAAATTGTATAAATGTCCAAGAATAGAAATAGAGAATTATTGATTACCATAGAATTTTCATTCATTTTAGAACTTATTCGGTCAAATTTATCGAATAAATTGTATAAATGTCCAAGAATAGAAATAGAGAATTATTGATTACCATAGAATTTTCATTCATTTTAGAACTTATTCGGTCAAATTTATCGAATAAATTGTATAAATGTCCAAGAATAGAAATAGAGAATTATTGATTACCATAGAATTCTCATTCATTTAAGAACTTATTCGGTCAAATTTATCGAATAAATTGTATAAATGTCCAAGAGTAGAAATAGAGAATTATTGATTACCATAGAATTTTCATTCATTTTAGAACTTATTCGGTCAAATTTATCGAATAAATTGTATAAATGTCCAAGAATAGAAATAGAGAATTATTGATTACCATAGAATTTTCATTCATTTTAGAACTTATTCGGTCAAATTTATCGAATAAATTGTATAAATGTCCAAGAATAGAAATAGAGAATTATTGATTACCATAGAATTTTCATTCATTTTAGAACTTATTCGGTCAAATTTATCGAATAAATTGTATAAATGTCCAAGAATAGAAATAGAGAATTATTGATTACCATAGAATTTTCATTCATTTTAGAACTTATTCGGTCAAATTTATCGAATAAATTGTATAAATGTCCAAGAATAGAAATAGAGAATTATTGATTACCATAGAATTTTCATTCATTTTAGAACTTATTCGGTCAAATTTATCGAATAAATTGTATAAATGTCCAAGAGTAGAAATAGAGAATTATTGATTACCATAGAATTTTCATTCATTTTAGAACTTATTCGGTCAAATTTATCGAATAAATTGTATAAATGTCCAAGAGTAGAAATAGAGAATTATTGATTACCATAGAATTTTCATTCATTTTAGAACTTATTCGGTCAAATTTATCGAATAAATTGTATAAATGTCCAAGAATAGAAATAGAGAATTATTGATTCCCATAAAATTTTCATTCATTTTAGAACTTATTCGGTCAAATTTATCGAATAAATTGTATAAATGTCCAAGAATAGAAATAGAGAATTATTGATTACCATAAAATTTTCATTCATTTTAAAACTTATTCGGTCAAATTTATCGAATAAATTGTATAAATGTCCAAGAGTAGAAATAGAGAATTATTGATTACCATAAAATTTTCATTCATTTTAGAACTTATTCGGTCAAATTTATCGAATAAATTGTATAAATGTCCAAGAATAGAAATAGAGAATTATTGATTACCATAGAATTTTCATTCATTTTAGAACTTATTCGGTCAAATTTATCGAATAAATTGTATAAATGTCCAAGAATAGAAATAGAGAATTATTAATTCCCATAAAATTTTCATTCATTTTAGAACTTATTCGGTCAAATTTATCGAATAAATTGTATAAATGTCCAAGAGTAGAAATAGAGAATTATTGATTACCATAGAATTTTAATTCATTTTAGAACTTATTCGGTCAAATTTATCGAATAAATTGTATAAATGTCCAAGAGTAGAAATAGAGAATTATTGATTACCATAGAATTTTCATTCATTTTAGAACTTATTCGGTCAAATTTATCGAATAAATTGTATAAATGTCCAAGAATAGAAATAGAGAATTATTGATTACCATAGAATTTTCATTCATTTTAGAACTTATTCGGTCAAATTTATCGAATAAATTGTATAAATGTCCAAGAATAGAAATAGAGAATTATTGATTACCATAGAATTTTCATTCATTTTAGAACTTATTCGGACAAATTTATCGAATAAATTGTATAAATGTCCAAGAATAGAAATAGAGAATTATTGATTACCATAGAATTTTCATTCATTTTAGAACTTATTCGGTCAAATTTATCGAATAAATTGTATAAATGTCCAAGAATAGAAATAGAGAATTATTGATTACCATAGAATTTTCATTCATTTTAGAACTTATTCGGTCAAATTTATCGAATAAATTGTATAAATGTCCAAGAATAGAAATAGAGAATTATTGATTACCATAGAATTTTCATTCATTTTAGAACTTATTCGGTCAAATTTATCGAATAAATTGTATAAATGTCCAAGAATAGAAATAGAGAATTATTGATTACCATAGAATTCTCATTCATTTTAGAACTTATTCGGTCAAATTTATCGAATAAATTGTATAAATGTCCAAGAGTAGAAATAGAGAATTATTGATTACCATAGAATTTTCATTCATTTTAGAACTTATTCGGTCAAATTTATCGAATAAATTGTATAAATGTCCAAGAATAGAAATAGAGAATTATTGATTACCATAGAATTTTCATTCATTTTAGAACTTATTCGGTCAAATTTATCGAATAAATTGTATAAATGTCCAAGAATAGAAATAGAGAATTATTGATTACCATAGAATTTTCATTCATTTTAGAACTTATTCGGTCAAATTTATCGAATAAATTGTATAAATGTCCAAGAATAGAAATAGAGAATTATTGATTACCATAGAATTTTCATTCATTTTAGAACTTATTCGGTCAAATTTATCGAATAAATTGTATAAATGTCCAAGAATAGAAATAGAGAATTATTGATTACCATAGAATTTTCATTCATTTTAGAACTTATTCGGTCAAATTTATCGAATAAATTGTATAAATGTCCAAGAGTAGAAATAGAGAATTATTGATTACCATAGAATTTTCATTCATTTTAGAACTTATTCGGTCAAATTTATCGAATAAATTGTATAAATGTCCAAGAGTAGAAATAGAGAATTATTGATTACCATAGAATTTTCATTCATTTTAGAACTTATTCGGTCAAATTTATCGAATAAATTGTATAAATGTCCAAGAGTAGAAATAGAGAATTATTGATTACCATAAAATTTTCATTCATTTTAGAACTTATTCGGTCAAATTTATCGAATAAATTGTATAAATGTCCAAGAATAGAAATAGAGAATTATTGATTACCATAGAATTTTCATTCATTTTAGAACTTATTCGGTCAAATTTATCGAATAAATTGTATAAATGTCCAAGAATAGAAATAGAGAATTATTAATTCCCATAAAATTTTCATTCATTTTAGAACTTATTCGGTCAAATTTATCGAATAAATTGTATAAATGTCCAAGAGTAGAAATAGAGAATTATTGATTACCATAAAATTTTCATTCATTTTAAAACTTATTCGGTCAAATTTATCGAATAAATTGTATAAATGTCCAAGAGTAGAAATAGAGAATTATTGATTACCATAAAATTTTCATTCATTTTAGAACTTATTCGGTCAAATTTATCGAATAAATTGTATAAATGTCCAAGAATAGAAATAGAGAATTATTGATTACCATAGAATTTTCATTCATTTTAGAACTTATTCGGTCAAATTTATCGAATAAATTGTATAAATGTCCAAGAATAGAAATAGAGAATTATTGATTACCATAAAATTTTCATTCATTTTAGAACTTATTCGGTCAAATTTATCGAATAAATTGTATAAATGTCCAAGAATAGAAATAGAGAATTATTGATTACCATAAAATTTTCATTCATTTTAGAACTTATTCGGTCAAATTTAACGAATAAATTGTATAAATGTCCAAGAGTAGAAATAGAGAATTATTGATTACCATAGAATTTTCATTCATTTTAGAACTTATTCGGTCAAATTTATCGAATAAATTGTATAAATGTCCAAGAATAGAAATAGAGAATTATTGATTACCATAGAATTTTCATTCATTTTAGAACTTATTCGGTCAAATTTATCGAATAAATTGTATAAATGTCCAAGAATAGAAATAGAGAATTATTGATTACCATAGAATTTTCATTCATTTTAGAACTTATTCGGTCAAATTTATCGAATAAATTGTATAAATGTCCAAGAATAGAAATAGAGAATTATTGATTACCATAAAATTTTCATTCATTTTAGAACTTATTCGGTCAAATTTAACGATAAATTGTATAAATGTCCAAGAGTAGAAATAGAGAATTATTGATTACCATAGAATTTTCATTCATTTTAGAACTTATTCGGTCAAATTTATCGAATAAATTGTATAAATGTCCAAGAATAGAAATAGAGAATTATTGATTCCCATAGAATTTTCATTCATTTTAGAACTTATTCGGTCAAATTTATCGAATAAATTGTATAAATGTCCAAGAATAGAAATAGAGAATTATTGATTACCATAAAATTTTCATTCATTTTAGAACTTATTCGGTCAAATTTATCGAATAAATTGTATAAATGTCCAAGAATAGAAATAGAGAATTATTGATTACCATAGAATTTTCATTCATTTTAGAACTTATTCGGTCAAATTTATCGAATAAATTGTATAAATGTCCAAGAATAGAAATAGAGAATTATTGATTCCCATAGAATTTTCATTCATTTTAGAACTTATTCGGTCAAATTTATCGAATAAATTGTATAAATGTCCAAGAATAGAAATAGAGAATTATTGATTACCATAGAATTTTCATTCATTTTAGAACTTATTCGGTCAAATTTATCGAATAAATTGTATAAATGTCCAAGAATATAAATAGAGAATTATTGATTCCCATAGAATTTTCATTCATTTTAGAACTTATTCGGTCAAATTTATCGAATAAATTGTATAAATGTCCAAGAATAGAAATAGAGAATTATTGATTACCATAGAATTTTCATTCATTTTAGAACTTATTCGGTCAAATTTATCGAATAAATTGTATAAATGTCCAAGAATAGAAATAGAGAATTATTGATTCCCATAAAATTTTCATTCATTTTAGAACTTATTCGGTCAAATTTATCGAATAAATTGTATAAATGTCCAAGAATAGAAATAGAGAATTATTGATTCCCATAAAATTTTCATTCATTTTAGAACTTATTCGGTCAAATTTATCGAATAAATTGTATAAATGTCCAAGAATAGAAATAGAGAATTATTGATTCCCATAGAATTTTCATTCATTTTAGAACTTATTCGGTCAAATTTATCGAATAAATTGTATAAATGTCCAAGAATAGAAATAGAGAATTATTGATTCCCATAGAATTTTCATTCATTTTAGAACTTATTCGGTCAAATTTATCGAATAAATTGTATAAATGTCCAAGAATAGAAATAGAGAATTATTGATTCCCATAAAATTTTCATTCATTTTAGAACTTATTCGGTCAAATTTATCGAATAAATTGTATAAATGTCCAAGAATAGAAATAGAGAATTATTGATTACCATAAAATTTTCATTCATTTTAAAACTTATTCGGTCAAATTTATCGAATAAATTGTATAAATGTCCAAGAATAGAAATAGAGAATTATTGATTCCCATAAAATTTTCATTCATTTTAGAACTTATTCGGTCAAATTTATCGAATAAATTGTATAAATGTCCAAGAATAGAAATAGAGAATTATTGATTCCCATAGAATTTTCATTCATTTTAGAACTTATTCGGTCAAATTTATCGAATAAATTGTATAAATGTCCAAGAATAGAAATAGAGAATTATTGATTCCCATAAAATTTTCATTCATTTTAGAACTTATTCGGTCAAATTTATCGAATAAATTGTATAAATGTCCAAGAATAGAAATAGAGAATTATTGATTCCCATAAAATTTTCATTCATTTTAGAACTTATTCGGTCAAATTTATCGAATAAATTGTATAAATGTCCAAGAATAGAAATAGAGAATTATTGATTCCCATAGAATTTTCATTCATTTTAGAACTTATTCGGTCAAATTTATCGAATAAATTGTATAAATGTCCAAGAATAGAAATAGAGAATTATTGATTCCCATAGAATTTTCATTCATTTTAGAACTTATTCGGTCAAATTTATCGAATAAATTGTATAAATGTCCAAGAATAGAAATAGAGAATTATTGATTCCCATAAAATTTTCATTCATTTTAGAACTTATTCGGTCAAATTTATCGAATAAATTGTATAAATGTCCAAGAATAGAAATAGAGAATTATTGATTACCATAAAATTTTCATTCATTTTAAAACTTATTCGGTCAAATTTATCGAATAAATTGTATAAATGTCCAAGAATAGAAATAGAGAATTATTGATTCCCATAAAATTTTCATTCATTTTAGAACTTATTCGGTCAAATTTATCGAATAAATTGTATAAATGTCCAAGAATAGAAATAGAGAATTATTGATTACCATAAAATTTTCATTCATTTTAGAACTTATTCGGTCAAATTTATCGAATAAATTGTATAAATGTCCAAGAATAGAAATAGAGAATTATTGATTACCATAAAATTTTCATTCATTTTAGAACTTATTCGGTCAAATTTATCGAATAAATTGTATAAATGTCCAAGAATAGAAATAGAGAATTATTGATTACCATAAAATTTTCATTCATTTTAGAACTTATTCGGTCAAATTTATCGAATAAATTGTATAAATGTCCAAGAATAGAAATAGAGAATTATTGATTACCATAGAATTTTCATTCATTTTAGAACTTATTCGGTCAAATTTATCGAATAAATTGTATAAATGTCCAAGAATAGAAATAGAGAATTATTGATTCCCATAAAATTTTCATTCATTTTAGAACTTATTCGGTCAAATTTATCGAATAAATTGTATAAATGTCCAAGAATAGAAATAGAGAATTATTGATTACCATAGAATTTTCATTCATTTTAGAACTTATTCGGTCAAATTTATCGAATAAATTGTATAAATGTCCAAGAATAGAAATAGAGAATTATTGATTACCATAGAATTTTCATTCATTTTAGAACTTATTCGGTCAAATTTATCGAATAAATTGTATAAATGTCCAAGAATAGAAATAGAGAATTATTGATTACCATAAAATTTTCATTCATTTTAGAACTTATTCGGTCAAATTTATCGAATAAATTGTATAAATGTCCAAGAATAGAAATAGAGAATTATTGATTACCATAGAATTTTCATTCATTTTAGAACTTATTCGGTCAAATTTATCGAATAAATTGTATAAATGTCCAAGAATAGAAATAGAGAATTATTGATTACCATAGAATTTTCATTCATTTTAGAACTTATTCGGTCAAATTTATCGAATAAATTGTATAAATGTCCAAGAATAGAAATAGAGAATTATTGATTACCATAGAATTTTCATTCATTTTAGAACTTATTCGGTCAAATTTATCGAATAAATTGTATAAATGTCCAAGAATAGAAATAGAGAATTATTGATTACCATAGAATTTTCATTCATTTTAGAACTTATTCGGTCAAATTTATCGAATAAATTGTATAAATGTCCAAGAATAGAAATAGAGAATTATTGATTACCATAAAATTTTCATTCATTTTAGAACTTATTCGGTCAAATTTATCGAATAAATTGTATAAATGTCCAAGAATAGAAATAGAGAATTATTGATTCCCATAGAATTTTCATTCATTTTAGAACTTATTCGGTCAAATTTATCGAATAAATTGTATAAATGTCCAAGAATAGAAATAGAGAATTATTGATTCCCATAAAATTTTCATTCATTTTAGAACTTATTCGGTCAAATTTATCGAATAAATTGTATAAATGTCCAAGAATAGAAATAGAGAATTATTGATTACCATAAAATTTTCATTCATTTTAGAACTTATTCGGTCAAATTTATCGAATAAATTGTATAAATGTCCAAGAATAGAAATAGAGAATTATTGATTCCCATAAAATTTTCATTCATTTTAGAACTTATTCGGTCAAATTTATCGAATAAATTGTATAAATGTCCAAGAATAGAAATAGAGAATTATTGATTACCATAAAATTTTCATTCATTTTAGAACTTATTCGGTCAAATTTATCGAATAAATTGTATAAATGTCCAAGAATAGAAATAGAGAATTATTGATTCCCATATAATTTTCATTCATTTTAGAACTTATTCGGTCAAATTTATCGAATAAATTGTATAAATGTCCAAGAATAGAAATAGAGAATTATTGATTACCATAAAATTTTCATTCATTTTAGAACTTATTCGGTCAAATTTATCGAATAAATTGTATAAATGTCCAAGAATAGAAATAGAGAATTATTGATTCCCATAAAATTTTCATTCATTTTAGAACTTATTCGGTCAAATTTATCGAATAAATTGTATAAATGTCCAAGAATAGAAATAGAGAATTATTGATTACCATAAAATTTTCATTCATTTTAAAACTTATTCGGTCAAATTTATCGAATAAATTGTATAAATGTCCAAGAATAGAAATAGAGAATTATTGATTACCATAAAATTTTCATTCATTTTAAAACTTATTCGGTCAAATTTATCGAATAAATTGTATAAATGTCCAAGAATAGAAATAGAGAATTATTGATTCCCATAAAATTTTCATTCATTTTAGAACTTATTCGGTCAAATTTATCGAATAAATTGTATAAATGTCCAAGAATAGAAATAGAGAATTATTGATTCCCATAGAATTTTCATTCATTTTAGAACTTATTCGGTCAAATTTATCGAATAAATTGTATAAATGTCCAAGAATAGAAATAGAGAATTATTGATTCCCATAGAATTTTCATTCATTTTAGAACTTATTCGGTCAAATTTATCGAATAAATTGTATAAATGTCCAAGAATAGAAATAGAGAATTATTGATTCCCATAAAATTTTCATTCATTTTAGAACTTATTCGGTCAAATTTATCGAATAAATTGTATAAATGTCCAAGAATAGAAATAGAGAATTATTGATTACCATAAAATTTTCATTCATTTTAAAACTTATTCGGTCAAATTTATCGAATAAATTGTATAAATGTCCAAGAGTAGAAATAGAGAATTATTGATTACCATAAAATTTTCATTCATTTTAGAACTTATTCGGTCAAATTTATCGAATAAATTGTATAAATGTCCAAGAATAGAAATAGAGAATTATTGATTACCATAGAATTTTCATTCATTTTAGAACTTATTCGGTCAAATTTATCGAATAAATTGTATAAATGTCCAAGAATAGAAATAGAGAATTATTGATTCCCATAAAATTTTCATTCATTTTAGAACTTATTCGGTCAAATTTATCGAATAAATTGTATAAATGTCCAAGAATAGAAATAGAGAATTATTGATTACCATAGAATTTTCATTCATTTTAGAACTTATTCGGTCAAATTTATCGAATAAATTGTATAAATGTCCAAGAGTAGAAATAGAGAATTATTGATTACCATAGAATTTTCATTCATTTTAGAACTTATTCGGTCAAATTTATCGAATAAATTGTATAAATGTCCAAGAATAGAAATAGAGAATTATTGATTACCATAAAATTTTCATTCATTTTAGAACTTATTCGGTCAAATTTATCGAATAAATTGTATAAATGTCCAAGAATAGAAATAGAGAATTATTGATTACCATAGAATTTTCATTCATTTTAGAACTTATTCGGTCAAATTTATCGAATAAATTGTATAAATGTCCAAGAATAGAAATAGAGAATTATTGATTACCATAGAATTTTCATTCATTTTAGAACTTATTCGGTCAAATTTATCGAATAAATTGTATAAATGTCCAAGAATAGAAATAGAGAATTATTGATTACCATAGAATTTTCATTCATTTTAGAACTTATTCGGTCAAATTTATCGAATAAATTGTATAAATGTCCAAGAATAGAAATAGAGAATTATTGATTACCATAGAATTTTCATTCATTTTAGAACTTATTCGGTCAAATTTATCGAATAAATTGTATAAATGTCCAAGAATAGAAATAGAGAATTATTGATTACCATAGAATTTTCATTCATTTTAGAACTTATTCGGTCAAATTTATCGAATAAATTGTATAAATGTCCAAGAATAGAAATAGAGAATTATTGATTACCATAGAATTTTCATTCATTTTAGAACTTATTCGGTCAAATTTATCGAATAAATTGTATAAATGTCCAAGAATAGAAATAGAGAATTATTGATTACCATAGAATTTTCATTCATTTTAGAACTTATTCGGTCAAATTTATCGAATAAATTGTATAAATGTCCAAGAATAGAAATAGAGAATTATTGATTACCATAGAATTTTCATTCATTTTAGAACTTATTCGGTCAAATTTATCGAATAAATTGTATAAATGTCCAAGAATAGAAATAGAGAATTATTGATTACCATAGAATTTTCATTCATTTTAGAACTTATTCGGTCAAATTTATCGAATAAATTGTATAAATGTCCAAGAATAGAAATAGAGAATTATTGATTACCATAGAATTTTCATTCATTTTAGAACTTATTCGGTCAAATTTATCGAATAAATTGTATAAATGTCCAAGAATAGAAATAGAGAATTATTGATTACCATAGAATTTTCATTCATTTTAGAACTTATTCGGTCAAATTTATCGAATAAATTGTATAAATGTCCAAGAATAGAAATAGAGAATTATTGATTACCATAGAATTTTCATTCATTTTAGAACTTATTCGGTCAAATTTATCGAATAAATTGTATAAATGTCCAAGAGTAGAAATAGAGAATTATTGATTACCATAGAATTTTCATTCATTTTAGAACTTATTCGGTCAAATTTATCGAATAAATTGTATAAATGTCCAAGAATAGAAATAGAGAATTATTGATTACCATAGAATTTTCATTCATTTTAGAACTTATTCGGTCAAATTTATCGAATAAATTGTATAAATGTCCAAGAATAGAAATAGAGAATTATTGATTACCATAAAATTTTCATTCATTTTAGAACTTATTCGGTCAAATTTATCGAATAAATTGTATAAATGTCCAAGAATAGAAATAGAGAATTATTGATTACCATAAAATTTTCATTCATTTTAAAACTTATTCGGTCAAATTTATCGAATAAATTGTATAAATGTCCAAGAATAGAAATAGAGAATTATTGATTACCATAAAATTTTCATTCATTTTAGAACTTATTCGGTCAAATTTATCGAATAAATTGTATAAATGTCCAAGAATAGAAATAGAGAATTATTGATTACCATAGAATTTTCATTCATTTTAGAACTTATTCGGTCAAATTTATCGAATAAATTGTATAAATGTCCAAGAATAGAAATAGAGAATTATTGATTCCCATAAAATTTTCATTCATTTTAGAACTTATTCGGTCAAATTTATCGAATAAATTGTATAAATGTCCAAGAGTAGAAATAGAGAATTATTGATTACCATAGAATTTTCATTCATTTTAGAACTTATTCGGTCAAATTTATCGAATAAATTGTATAAATGTCCAAGAGTAGAAATAGAGAATTATTGATTACCATAGAATTTTCATTCATTTTAGAACTTATTCGGTCAAATTTATCGAATAAATTGTATAAATGTCCAAGAATAGAAATAGAGAATTATTGATTACCATAAAATTTTCATTCATTTTAGAACTTATTCGGTCAAATTTATCGAATAAATTGTATAAATGTCCAAGAATAGAAATAGAGAATTATTGATTACCATAGAATTTTCATTCATTTTAGAACTTATTCGGTCAAATTTATCGAATAAATTGTATAAATGTCCAAGAATAGAAATAGAGAATTATTGATTACCATAGAATTTTCATTCATTTTAGAACTTATTCGGTCAAATTTATCGAATAAATTGTATAAATGTCCAAGAATAGAAATAGAGAATTATTGATTACCATAGAATTTTCATTCATTTTAGAACTTATTCGGTCAAATTTATCGAATAAATTGTATAAATGTCCAAGAATAGAAATAGAGAATTATTGATTACCATAGAATTTTCATTCATTTTAGAACTTATTCGGTCAAATTTATCGAATAAATTGTATAAATGTCCAAGAATAGAAATAGAGAATTATTGATTACCATAGAATTTTCATTCATTTTAGAACTTATTCGGTCAAATTTATCGAATAAATTGTATAAATGTCCAAGAATAGAAATAGAGAATTATTGATTACCATAGAATTTTCATTCATTTTAGAACTTATTCGGTCAAATTTATCGAATAAATTGTATAAATGTCCAAGAATAGAAATAGAGAATTATTGATTACCATAGAATTTTCATTCATTTTAGAACTTATTCGGTCAAATTTATCGAATAAATTGTATAAATGTCCAAGAATAGAAATAGAGAATTATTGATTACCATAGAATTTTCATTCATTTTAGAACTTATTCGGTCAAATTTATCGAATAAATTGTATAAATGTCCAAGAATAGAAATAGAGAATTATTGATTACCATAGAATTTTCATTCATTTTAGAACTTATTCGGTCAAATTTATCGAATAAATTGTATAAATGTCCAAGAATAGAAATAGAGAATTATTGATTACCATAGAATTTTCATTCATTTTAGAACTTATTCGGTCAAATTTATCGAATAAATTGTATAAATGTCCAAGAATAGAAATAGAGAATTATTGATTACCATAGAATTTTCATTCATTTTAGAACTTATTCGGTCAAATTTATCGAATAAATTGTATAAATGTCCAAGAATAGAAATAGAGAATTATTGATTACCATAGAATTTTCATTCATTTTAGAACTTATTCGGTCAAATTTATCGAATAAATTGTATAAATGTCCAAGAATAGAAATAGAGAATTATTGATTACCATAGAATTTTCATTCATTTTAGAACTTATTCGGTCAAATTTATCGAATAAATTGTATAAATGTCCAAGAATAGAAATAGAGAATTATTGATTACCATAGAATTTTCATTCATTTTAGAACTTATTCGGTCAAATTTATCGAATAAATTGTATAAATGTCCAAGAATAGAAATAGAGAATTATTGATTACCATAGAATTTTCATTCATTTTAGAACTTATTCGGTCAAATTTATCGAATAAATTGTATAAATGTCCAAGAATAGAAATAGAGAATTATTGATTACCATAGAATTTTCATTCATTTTAGAACTTATTCGGTCAAATTTATCGAATAAATTGTATAAATGTCCAAGAATAGAAATAGAGAATTATTGATTACCATAGAATTTTCATTCATTTTAGAACTTATTCGGTCAAATTTATCGAATAAATTGTATAAATGTCCAAGAATAGAAATAGAGAATTATTGATTACCATAGAATTTTCATTCATTTTAGAACTTATTCGGTCAAATTTATCGAATAAATTGTATAAATGTCCAAGAATAGAAATAGAGAATTATTGATTACCATAGAATTTTCATTCATTTTAGAACTTATTCGGTCAAATTTATCGAATAAATTGTATAAATGTCCAAGAATAGAAATAGAGAATTATTGATTACCATAGAATTTTCATTCATTTTAGAACTTATTCGGTCAAATTTATCGAATAAATTGTATAAATGTCCAAGAATAGAAATAGAGAATTATTGATTACCATAGAATTTTCATTCATTTTAGAACTTATTCGGTCAAATTTATCGAATAAATTGTATAAATGTCCAAGAATAGAAATAGAGAATTATTGATTACCATAAAATTTTCATTCATTTTAGAACTTATTCGGTCAAATTTATCGAATAAATTGTATAAATGTCCAAGAATAGAAATAGAGAATTATTGATTACCATAGAATTTTCATTCATTTTAGAACTTATTCGGTCAAATTTATCGAATAAATTGTATAAATGTCCAAGAATAGAAATAGAGAATTATTGATTCCCATAAAATTTTCATTCATTTTAGAACTTATTCGGTCAAATTTATCGAATAAATTGTATAAATGTCCAAGAATAGAAATAGAGAATTATTGATTACCATAGAATTTTCATTCATTTTAAAACTTATTCGGTCAAATTTATCGAATAAATTGTATAAATGTCCAAGAATAGAAATAGAGAATTATTGATTCCCATAAAATTTTCATTCATTTTAGAACTTATTCGGTCAAATTTATCGAATAAATTGTATAAATGTCCAAGAATAGAAATAGAGAATTATTGATTACCATAGAATTTTCATTCATTTTAGAACTTATTCGGTCAAATTTATCGAATAAATTGTATAAATGTCCAAGAGTAGAAATAGAGAATTATTGATTACCATAGAATTTTCATTCATTTTAGAACTTATTCGGTCAAATTTATCGAATAAATTGTATAAATGTCCAAGAGTAGAAATAGAGAATTATTGATTACCATAAAATTTTCATTCATTTTAGAACTTATTCGGTCAAATTTATCGAATAAATTGTATAAATGTCCAAGAGTAGAAATAGAGAATTATTGATTACCATAGAATTTTCATTCATTTTAGAACTTATTCGGTCAAATTTATCGAATAAATTGTATAAATGTCCAAGAATAGAAATAGAGAATTATTGATTCCCATAAAATTTTCATTCATTTTAGAACTTATTCGGTCAAATTTATCGAATAAATTGTATAAATGTCCAAGAATAGAAATAGAGAATTATTGATTACCATAGAATTTTCATTCATTTTAAAACTTATTCGGTCAAATTTATCGAATAAATTGTATAAATGTCCAAGAATAGAAATAGAGAATTATTGATTCCCATAAAATTTTCATTCATTTTAGAACTTATTCGGTCAAATTTATCGAATAAATTGTATAAATGTCCAAGAGTAGAAATAGAGAATTATTGATTACCATAGAATTTTCATTCATTTTAAAACTTATTCGGTCAAATTTATCGAATAAATTGTATAAATGTCCAAGAATAGAAATAGAGAATTATTGATTACCATAGAATTTTCATTCATTTTAGAACTTATTCGGTCAAATTTATCGAATAAATTGTATAAATGTCCAAGAGTAGAAATAGAGAATTATTGATTACCATAGAATTTTCATTCATTTTAAAACTTATTCGGTCAAATTTATCGAATAAATTGTATAAATGTCCAAGAATAGAAATAGAGAATTATTGATTCCCATAAAATTTTCATTCATTTTAGAACTTATTCGGTCAAATTTATCGAATAAATTGTATAAATGTCCAAGAGTAGAAATAGAGAATTATTGATTACCATAGAATTTTCATTCATTTTAGAACTTATTCGGTCAAATTTATCGAATAAATTGTATAAATGTCCAAGAGTAGAAATAGAGAATTATTGATTACCATAGAATTTTCATTCATTTTAGAACTTATTCGGTCAAATTTATCGAATAAATTGTATAAATGTCCAAGAGTAGAAATAGAGAATTATTGATTACCATAGAATTTTCATTCATTTTAGAACTTATTCGGTCAAATTTATCGAATAAATTGTATAAATGTCCAAGAGTAGAAATAGAGAATTATTGATTACCATAAAATTTTCATTCATTTTAGAACTTATTCGGTCAAATTTATCGAATAAATTGTATAAATGTCCAAGAGTAGAAATAGAGAATTATTGATTACCATAGAATTTTCATTCATTTTAGAACTTATTCGGTCAAATTTATCGAATAAATTGTATAAATGTCCAAGAATAGAAATAGAGAATTATTGATTCCCATAAAATTTTCATTCATTTTAGAACTTATTCGGTCAAATTTATCGAATAAATTGTATAAATGTCCAAGAATAGAAATAGAGAATTATTGATTACCATAGAATTTTCATTCATTTTAAAACTTATTCGGTCAAATTTATCGAATAAATTGTATAAATGTCCAAGAATAGAAATAGAGAATTATTGATTCCCATAAAATTTTCATTCATTTTAGAACTTATTCGGTCAAATTTATCGAATAAATTGTATAAATGTCCAAGAGTAGAAATAGAGAATTATTGATTACCATAGAATTTTCATTCATTTTAAAACTTATTCGGTCAAATTTATCGAATAAATTGTATAAATGTCCAAGAATAGAAATAGAGAATTATTGATTACCATAGAATTTTCATTCATTTTAGAACTTATTCGGTCAAATTTATCGAATAAATTGTATAAATGTCCAAGAGTAGAAATAGAGAATTATTGATTACCATAGAATTTTCATTCATTTTAAAACTTATTCGGTCAAATTTATCGAATAAATTGTATAAATGTCCAAGAATAGAAATAGAGAATTATTGATTCCCATAAAATTTTCATTCATTTTAGAACTTATTCGGTCAAATTTATCGAATAAATTGTATAAATGTCCAAGAGTAGAAATAGAGAATTATTGATTACCATAGAATTTTCATTCATTTTAGAACTTATTCGGTCAAATTTATCGAATAAATTGTATAAATGTCCAAGAGTAGAAATAGAGAATTATTGATTACCATAGAATTTTCATTCATTTTAGAACTTATTCGGTCAAATTTATCGAATAAATTGTATAAATGTCCAAGAGTAGAAATAGAGAATTATTGATTACCATAGAATTTTCATTCATTTTAGAACTTATTCGGTCAAATTTATCGAATAAATTGTATAAATGTCCAAGAGTAGAAATAGAGAATTATTGATTACCATAGAATTTTCATTCATTTTAAAACTTATTCGGTCAAATTTATCGAATAAATTGTATAAATGTCCAAGAATAGAAATAGAGAATTATTGATTCCCATAAAATTTTCATTCATTTTAGAACTTATTCGGTCAAATTTATCGAATAAATTGTATAAATGTCCAAGAGTAGAAATAGAGAATTATTGATTACCATAGAATTTTCATTCATTTTAAAACTTATTCGGTCAAATTTATCGAATAAATTGTATAAATGTCCAAGAATAGAAATAGAGAATTATTGATTACCATAGAATTTTCATTCATTTTAGAACTTATTCGGTCAAATTTATCGAATAAATTGTATAAATGTCCAAGAGTAGAAATAGAGAAAAAATTGTATAAATGTCCAAGAATAGAAATAGAGAATTATTGATTCCCATAAAATTTTCATTCATTTTAGAACTTATTCGGTCAAATTTATCGAATAAATTGTATAAATGTCCAAGAGTAGAAATAGAGAATTATTGATTCCCATAAAATTTTCATTCATTTTAGAACTTATTCGGTCAAATTTATCGAATAAATTGTATAAATGTCCAAGAATAGAAATAGAGAATTATTGATTACCATAAAATTTTCATTCATTTTAGAACTTATTCGGTCAAATTTATCGAATAAATTGTATAAATGTCCAAGAATAGAAATAGAGAATTATTGATTCCCATAAAATTTTCATTCATTTTAGAACTTATTCTGTCAAATTTATCGAATAAATTGTATAAATGTCCAAGAATAGAAATAGAGAATTATTGATTACCATAAAATTTTCATTCATTTTAGAACTTATTCGGTCAAATTTATCGAATAAATTGTATAAATGTCCAAGAATAGAAATAGAGAATTATTGATTACCATAAAATTTTCATTCATTTTAGAACTTATTCGGTCAAATTTATCGAATAAATTGTATAAATGTCCAAGAGTAGAAATAGAGAATTATTGATTACCATAGAATTTTCATTCATTTTAGAACTTATTCGGTCAAATTTATCGAATAAATTGTATAAATGTCCAAGAGTAGAAATAGAGAATTATTGATTACCATAGAATTTTCATTCATTTTAAAACTTATTCGGTCAAATTTATCGAATAAATTGTATAAATGTCCAAGAATAGAAATAGAGAATTATTGATTCCCATAAAATTTTCATTCATTTTAGAACTTATTCGGTCAAATTTATCGAATAAATTGTATAAATGTCCAAGAGTAGAAATAGAGAATTATTGATTACCATAGAATTTTCATTCATTTTAGAACTTATTCGGTCAAATTTATCGAATAAATTGTATAAATGTCCAAGAGTAGAAATAGAGAATTATTGATTACCATAGAATTTTCATTCATTTTAGAACTTATTCGGTCAAATTTATCGAATAAATTGTATAAATGTCCAAGAGTAGAAATAGAGAATTATTGATTACCATAGAATTTTCATTCATTTTAGAACTTATTCGGTCAAATTTATCGAATAAATTGTATAAATGTCCAAGAGTAGAAATAGAGAATTATTGATTACCATAAAATTTTCATTCATTTTAGAACTTATTCGGTCAAATTTATCGAATAAATTGTATAAATGTCCAAGAATAGAAATAGAGAATTATTGATTACCATAGAATTTTCATTCATTTTAGAACTTATTCGGTCAAATTTATCGAATAAATTGTATAAATGTCCAAGAATAGAAATAGAGAATTATTGATTCCCATAAAATTTTCATTCATTTTAGAACTTATTCGGTCAAATTTATCGAATAAATTGTATAAATGTCCAAGAATAGAAATAGAGAATTATTGATTCCCATAAAATTTTCATTCATTTTAGAACTTATTCGGTCAAATTTATCGAATAAATTGTATAAATGTCCAAGAATAGAAATAGAGAATTATTGATTACCATAGAATTTTCATTCATTTTAGAACTTATTCGGTCAAATTTATCGAATAAATTGTATAAATGTCCAAGAGTAGAAATAGAGAATTATTGATTACCATAGAATTTTCATTTATTTTAGAACTTATTCGGTCAAATTTATCGAATAAATTGTATAAATGTCCAAGAGTAGAAATAGAGAATTATTGATTACCATAAAATTTTCATTCATTTTAGAACTTATTCGGTCAAATTTATCGAATAAATTGTATAAATGTCCAAGAATAGAAATAGAGAATTATTGATTACCATAGAATTTTCATTCATTTTAGAACTTATTCGGTCAAATTTATCGAATAAATTGTATAAATGTCCAAGAATAGAAATAGAGAATTATTGATTCCCATAAAATTTTCATTCATTTTAGAACTTATTCGGTCAAATTTATCGAATAAATTGTATAAATGTCCAAGAATAGAAATAGAGAATTATTGATTCCCATAAAATTTTCATTCATTTTAGAACTTATTCGGTCAAATTTATCGAATAAATTGTATAAATGTCCAAGAATAGAAATAGAGAATTATTGATTACCATAGAATTTTCATTCATTTTAAACTTATTCGGTCAAATTTATCGAATAAATTGTATAAATGTCCAAGAATAGAAATAGAGAATTATTGATTCCCATAAAATTTTCATTCATTTTAGAACTTATTCGGTCAAATTTATCGAATAAATTGTATAAATGTCCAAGAGTAGAAATAGAGAATTATTGATTACCATAGAATTTTCATTCATTTTAGAACTTATTCGGTCAAATTTATCGAATAAATTGTATAAATGTCCAAGAATAGAAATAGAGAATTATTGATTCCCATAAAATTTTCATTCATTTTAGAACTTATTCGGTCAAATTTATCGAATAAATTGTATAAATGTCCAAGAATAGAAATAGAGAATTATTGATTACCATAGAATTTTCATTCATTTTAGAACTTATTCGGTCAAATTTATCGAATAAATTGTATAAATATCGAATAAATCGAATAAATTGTATAAATGATTACCATAGAATTTTCATTCATTTTAGAACTTATTCGGTCAAATTTATCGAATAAATTGTATAAATATCGAATAAATCGAATAAATTGTATAAATGATTACCATAGAATTTTCATTCATTTTAGAACTTATTCGGTCAAATTTATCGAATAAATTGTATAAATGTCCAAGAATAGAAATAGAGAATTATTGATTACCATAGAATTTTCATTCATTTTAGAACTTATTCGGTCAAATTTATCGAATAAATTGTATAAATGTCCAAGAATAGAAATAGAGAATTATTGATTACCATAGAATTCTCATTCATTTTAGAACTTATTCGGTCAAATTTATCGAATAAATTGTATAAATGTCCAAGAGTAGAAATAGAGAATTATTGATTACCATAGAATTTTCATTCATTTTAGAACTTATTCGGTCAAATTTATCGAATAAATTGTATAAATGTCCAAGAATAGAAATAGAGAATTATTGATTACCATAGAATTTTCATTCATTTTAGAACTTATTCGGTCAAATTTATCGAATAAATTGTATAAATGTCCAAGAATAGAAATAGAGAATTATTGATTACCATAGAATTTTCATTCATTTTAGAACTTATTCGGTCAAATTTATCGAATAAATTGTATAAATGTCCAAGAATAGAAATAGAGAATTATTGATTACCATAGAATTTTCATTCATTTTAGAACTTATTCGGTCAAATTTATCGAATAAATTGTATAAATGTCCAAGAATAGAAATAGAGAATTATTGATTACCATAAAATTTTCATTCATTTTAGAACTTATTCGGTCAAATTTATCGAATAAATTGTATAAATGTCCAAGAATAGAAATAGAGAATTATTGATTACCATAGAATTTTCATTCATTTTAGAACTTATTCGGTCAAATTTATCGAATAAATTGTATAAATGTCCAAGAATAGAAATAGAGAATTATTGATTACCATAAAATTTTCATTCATTTTAGAACTTATTCGGTCAAATTTATCGAATAAATTGTATAAATGTCCAAGAATAGAAATAGAGAATTATTGATTACCATAGAATTTTCATTCATTTTAGAACTTATTCGGTCAAATTTATCGAATAAATTGTATAAATGTCCAAGAATAGAAATAGAGAATTATTGATTACCATAGAATTTTCATTCATTTTAGAACTTATTCGGTCAAATTTATCGAATAAATTGTATAAATGTCCAAGAATAGAAATAGAGAATTATTGATTACCATAGAATTTTCATTCATTTTAGAACTTATTCGGTCAAATTTATCGAATAAATTGTATAAATGTCCAAGAATAGAAATAGAGAATTATTGATTACCATAGAATTTTCATTCATTTTAGAACTTATTCGGTCAAATTTATCGAATAAATTGTATAAATGTCCAAGAATAGAAATAGAGAATTATTGATTACCATAAAATTTTCATTCATTTTAGAACTTATTCGGTCAAATTTATCGAATAAATTGTATAAATGTCCAAGAATAGAAATAGAGAATTATTGATTACCATAGAATTTTCATTCATTTTAGAACTTATTCGGTCAAATTTATCGAATAAATTGTATAAATGTCCAAGAGTAGAAATAGAGAATTATTGATTACCATAGAATTTTCATTCATTTTAGAACTTATTCGGTCAAATTTATCGAATAAATTGTATAAATGTCCAAGAGTAGAAATAGAGAATTATTGATTACCATAGAATTTTCATTCATTTTAGAACTTATTCGGTCAAATTTATCGAATAAATTGTATAAATGTCCAAGAGTAGAAATAGAGAATTATTGATTACCATAAAATTTTCATTCATTTTAGAACTTATTCGGTCAAATTTATCGAATAAATTGTATAAATGTCCAAGAATAGAAATAGAGAATTATTGATTACCATAAAATTTTCATTCATTTTAAAACTTATTCGGTCAAATTTATCGAATAAATTGTATAAATGTCCAAGAGTAGAAATAGAGAATTATTGATTACCATAAAATTTTCATTCATTTTAGAACTTATTCGGTCAAATTTATCGAATAAATTGTATAAATGTCCAAGAATAGAAATAGAGAATTATTGATTACCATAGAATTTTCATTCATTTTAGAACTTATTCGGTCAAATTTATCGAATAAATTGTATAAATATCGAATAAATCGAATAAATTGTATAAATGATTACCATAGAATTTTCATTCATTTTAGAACTTATTCGGTCAAATTTATCGAATAAATTGTATAAATGTCCAAGAATAGAAATAGAGAATTATTGATTACCATAGAATTTTCATTCATTTTAGAACTTATTCGGTCAAATTTATCGAATAAATTGTATAAATGTCCAAGAATAGAAATAGAGAATTATTGATTACCATAGAATTCTCATTCATTTTAGAACTTATTCGGTCAAATTTATCGAATAAATTGTATAAATGTCCAAGAGTAGAAATTATTGATTACCATAGAATTTTCATTCATTTTAGAACTTATTCGGTCAAATTTATCGAATAAATTGTATAAATGTCCAAGAATAGAAATAGAGAATTATTGATTACCATAGAATTTTCATTCATTTTAGAACTTATTCGGTCAAATTTATCGAATAAATTGTATAAATGTCCAAGAATAGAAATAGAGAATTATTGATTACCATATCAAAATGATTATTTGAGTGAAAAATTGCGATTGGTACATTGAAATTTTCATTTCCATATTTAAATATTGGTTTCTCATTTACACTACCAAAAACAAAAACTTTAAATTTATATCCTTTGTCTTTATATTGATTGTTCCAGAAATCTACAACAATTGGTACGTAAACCACCGCATCATATTCAAGTAGGTCATTTGGAATTTTTGTAGCTTTTAGGAGATCAAAAACATCATCCATTTGCCTTTTTTTATTTTGAATATATCTTGTAAAATTCCAACGTGCACCTAATTCTTTAGTGAAATATTTTCTTGTAATTTCCAAGGCATAGAATAAGCATAAGTTGTTCTGATTAATTATTTTAATAAATAATTCATCTCTAAGTTGAAAATCATCTGCTGATTTATCTTTTGGTGCACGACCTCTAATCGATTGATTTGTCGAAAGTGATGAAATACCTAGTGTCTGGACTTTTATTGTGAAGGGGTGTCCATGAAGTGAACCCTTTTCTATCTTAGATTGCGAAACAAGTTGAAATCTTGTTAATATGTTGTCTATTGTATCTTTTTCTATTTTTCTAATTGGTATCCATATATCATTATCCAATAACTGTGATGAAATTAATGCTCCTAATCGGTCAGGATTGATTGATTGATTCTTTGATGCCTCCACAGTTTGATCCATGCACTCTTGAATTATTTTTCTCAATAATTCCTCTGGATTTTCCGGTAGTTTTTCAATAATAAACTTTCCCGTTGTCCCCATCATTTTAAATTTACTATTAAATTGAGTTTCATAATCAATTTGTCTGTAATAATTTTTAAGGTTTGTTCCAGCACCGCTTTGTGTGATATTGAATAAATGAGGAAGTAGATTCTTGATAAAGAATCTTGGGCGTTTATTCGGTGAAGGACCATTTTGTCCATTATTAAAAGACATTGTATAAGTTTTAATTTTAGATTATTTATAGTTTTTTTAGTAAATGATATAAAGAATGAAAAAACCTCGACTTTTATACTCACGATTTTGGAGTATATCCTAATTACGAAATACTTTTTTGAAGGAAACAGAGAGATCTTACAACAAATTTGTGCTTCCTATAAAATCTTTAATCATCATAAATCATTTGAGTAATAGAAAAATTTAAATTAAAGACTAGTTTACAATATTTCAAAACATTTTAATTCATTTACTATTACAAAAATTTTTATTAATTTTCGTTCATTTTTATCCTATCTTTTTATTTGTACTTCTAGTCATACACAATTTGAAAGTTGGTATTTCGAAATAATTTGTTACACTCCTTACATTTGTACTTCCGGTCATTTTTTGAAATCATTTTATTTTTTTTTAATTTTGGCTAATTTATTTTTCCTTATTTTTTATTTAATTGATGTATTTTTTTAATTTTAAATTTTGAATTTTTAATTAAAATATTTTTTAATTTTTGAATACGAAATTCCCGCCAATTTTGAAATTTTGAAATACCTCCAATTTATAAATTTGGCATTTTGTCAATTGACATTTTGTCAATGTGGCATTTTGTCGTTTGACATTTTGGGGTTGGCATTTTGTCAGTTGACATTTTGTCACTGTGGCATTTTGTCGATGTGGCTTTTTGTCGCTTGACATTATTAAATTTACTATTTTATCGGGTGTCCTTTTGTGAATTGGCATTTTGTCAGTTGACATTTTGTCACTGTGGCATTTTGTCGCTTGACATTTATAAAGTCACCATTTTGTCATATGACATTTTGAAATTGGTATTTTGTCACATGACGTTCTGAAAGTTGGCATTTTGTCGTCTGCAATTTGAAAGTTGGCGTTTTGTCGTTTGACATTTTGAAAGTTTGTATTTCGAAATAATTAGCTCCGCCCCTTACATTTGTACTTCCGTTCATTTTTTAAAATCATTTTAATTTTTTTCTAGAATTTTGTCAATTTTTTTTCTCCCTCATTTTTAATTTAATTATTTTTTAAATTTTATAATTTATTTTTATTATTCTTTGGCATTGAGAAATTTTTTGAAAATTATTAAATGCCACCCCCTTCCCCCAATTTTTAAATTTGGCATTTTGAAATCCCCTTAAATTTGTACTTCCACTCTTTTTTTGAAATCATTTTATTTTTTTGTCAAAATTTTTAAAAAATTTTTTCTTCCCCATTTTTAATTAATTAATTAATTAATATTTTTTTATTATAAATTTTGAATTTTTAATTAAAATCTTTTTTTAATATTTAAATTGGAAATTCCCCCAAATTTTAAATTTTGAATTTCCTCCAATTTATAAATTTGCCATTCTGTCAGTTGACATTTTGAAAGTTGGTATTTCGAAATAATTAGCTCCGCCCCCTTACATTCCCCTTACATTTGTACTTCCGCTCTTTTTTTAAAATCATTTTAATTTTTTATTAAAAATTTTATAAATTTATTTTTTATTAATTTTATTTAATTAAAAATATTTTTATTAATTTATTTTTAAATTAAAAAGTCCCTTTAAAAATATTTCAAAATGTCAAATTTAATAATTTCAAACTTTTTAATCCTTTCCACCCAAATCGCTCTTTCTTCTTAACGTATTAATTTATTTGACACCTGTCATCACCCTTTATCTTCAAAAAGTAATTAATTATTTTAAATATGATTAATTACCCTCACACTTTTATTAATCTCCCTTGAACCCCTTCAAAAGGTATAGGTCGGCGGCATAATCAAAATAAAAAAGCTTCAAAAGGTTTGGGTTTTAGAGATTTGGGGGTGAGCGATTTGGGGTGAGCGATTTGGGGGGGGGGGGGTTAACTACTGCCCTGCAACAAAAGGGTGGTTAGAAAAGAAAGATAGTGTGGTAAAAAATTGTCCCCATTGGTCAATGTTTCCTATTGGCTCTCACACCTTTAAGTTTCCATTGGCCAATCACACATTTGTTGCACGTTATGCAACAAATGGGTGGTAAAAATTCAAAACACCCCGTCCCTTTTGTTGCACGTTGTGCAACAAAAGGGGGGGGGTTACTACTCATAATCCTTTTTAATACTTGCCTCGTGAAAAATAAAGGGGGAAGGGCGGAAAAATGAAAAAATGGTCAGAAAAAAGAGGGGGGCCTGAACCGAAGAATTACCGGGATCCCGCAAAATTTACGCACATACACACTAAATCAAGCACTTCCCCTATACTCAATTGTTACCGAATTTAGTTTTTTGAAGATAACAGTAGGAAGCTATTTAATCCAATTATACGATTGGACTTGCAAAAATAAATCGAGCCTACCCCAAAAGGAAAACTTAATGGCGAGTTTAATTTTGAAATTTATTAGAATAATTAGAAATTAGGATATATCTTTCAGAAATTCCCTATGGTTTGCGTACTCTAAAGTGAAGTATATTCAATTCTCTCTATGTTACCCCCATGTTAACGAATTTAGTTTTGTCTTTATCTACAGAAGATATATTCAAAAAATAAGAGAAGGAATTATCTTTGCATTCTAGCCTCAATCCTAACACCAGTTCTGTCATCAGACGTGCGAGATTTTAGTTTAACTTAGTAAAATGTTAACGTAACACTTCTAATTTAGTCCAAAAATTTGGACTTGCAAAAATATATCTTGCTCTGACAAAAAATGACTAGACGGGCACTTCTAGTTAAATTTTTAAATATAGTAGAGTAATGAGAAATTATATATCTTTCAAACGAATGATTTTTCTTTTCTGATTCTTGTTTCAATTTTGCTAATTAATCCAAGAATAGATTGGACTTGCAAAAATAAAACGAGTCGAGCCCGAATGAAGCAATATAAATGGTGTGGTTAATTTAGAAATATATTAGGTAACGAAAAATTATATATCTTTCAGAAGAAAACTTTTTCTTTGACACTTCCCTATGGTTGGATTAATAAATCCTAATTCAACACTTTGTACATACTATTTATTTACCTGATTAGTATCTGTAGCACAGGTTTCATAAATATAAACAGTTTTGTTTAGATTGGAATTGAGAGAAGCAAATTTTTCTTCGATATATTTGACTTGGTCTTCATATGTATTTTAACCTTTAAAATTTGAAAACTGAATTTGAAACGTATTAATTAATTTAAATAAAATGTGATTAAATAAAGGCCAATTGAATAAGACTTGGATGAGATAGTTGATTTTGATTTATTTTTGTAAGCCGAGAATTTGCTCGGCTAATATAAAGATTATCCTTTTCCCTTGTTTTTCAATTGATTAACACCTTCAAATTAGTTTCATTACTACTAGAAGCCAAAATCATTGCATATGCCTGTAAAGGTATAAGCGAATCCCAACAAGAACTGTTAGAATGCCTCGTGATAGTCGCTGAGACGTGGGTAACGCAAACTTTACTAACATGAGTTTATTGAATACGATGAGTGGGTCATGATATCCAGATTCGAGATGTCCGCATAACAGGAACTTCGATTCAGATATCCATAACGTATCCGAATATCCTGTGACATTCACAGACACTACAATCCTACATGTGTATGGATATGCTATTAAATCTTGTATCATATTTCTCTGCCATTTCTCTTAACAATTTTTCCACAGCATGAACACGAGGACATGACATATAGTTGAATTCTTGATTCAACTTCCAAAAAATTACACGTCTTGAACGAACCGCTCAAACGAACTTTATATGTACATTAAATTAAGTGTAAAATAATCTAATAATTGACATTAAGTATTGAATGAGAGTTGACACAAGATACTCACGCAAAACTTCACACAATCGTAATTGACTCACTTTAAGATACTACGGAGAAGTATTGTTGCCACTTATTGAGTAGTTTTGGATGTTGAATAAATAATTCAACAAATCTAGAACTTGGCCAAGTAACTTTTAAGCATGCTCCGGTATATGTGGAATTTTTCTAATTTTGTGTCTTTAGATAGGACGATAAGGATTATTTTTAAAAATGCGGGTTTTTTTGGCTTTTGAAGATTATGAGGATTTTTATATTTTCTTGTAGTTTGGTAGTTGGTAGATACAGACCAATCTTGCTTAAAGTATTAGTTGAATTGCTGATTCAACTGCCAAAAAATAACAACACAACGAAGATTATATGTATACATTAATTTAAGTATAAAATAATCTAATAATTAATATTAAGTATTGAACGGAGTTAAACCATTTGTTACTTGCCGGTTATACGGCTCCCGGACAATCCGTCAGTGGACAATCCGGCAGTGGAAAATCCGTCAGTGGACAATCCGTCAGTGGTCGGACAATCCGTCAGTGGACAATCCGTCAGTGAATAAATTCGTAATTTATACGCATAACCAAACTACTGCACCAAAAATTTTCTTTTTATCGTGTGGGCGATTATAAAAGATATCGAAAATTTGGAGATTAATAAGGAAATCGGCAGATTTAACTGTATTAAAAGGATATTAATGGTTTAATTTGGTTGAATTAAGCGAATGTCGATGGCTTTAGAAGGATATCGGGGATTTGGATAGATTAGATTTACGTGATTAGCGTATAGGATTATTGTAGGATTTAAATAAATATCGTGGGATTATGGAACTCGATGAATATAAGAGATTATTTTTAGATGGATATCATAGAACAACCTTCAAATCCTCTTAATCTGTTTATATCCCTTGATATCCCACATACTAGCCGAAATACATCTTAATCTCCCTAATTCCTCGATAATCACCATAATACTGCAAGTCTTCCATATTCCACTTAATCCCACAATATCTTCGAAATCTCCGAAATTTCCTAAATCCATTGATATCCTTTTATACAGCTAAATCTGCCGATTTCCTTATTAATCTCCAAATTTTCGATCTTTTATAATCGCCCACACGATAAAAAAAAATTTTTTTGGTGCAGTAGTTTGGTTATGCGTATAAATTACGAATTTATTCACTGACGGATTGTCCACTGACGGATTGTCCGACCACTGACGGATTGTCCACTGACGGATTTTCCACTGCCGGATTGTCCACTGACGGATTGTCCGGTCACCGGTTATACGCCCACAGACTGAGTGCCAGCCGAATCGGCTTTAACCTTTTGGTTCCTGATCCAATTTAAATAAATCCTATATCATTCGAAAGCCCTCGATAAGTGGTAGCTTATGTTAAAGAATATATAAAGTGTGATCACTCAAAAAAGTTATAACACTTAAGTCCAGGTATTTGGTGTTTTTCACATTTATCTGGCCATAATATTTTAACTAGTGATCAGACTTGATCCATTAAGATGAAAGACTACAGCCCAAATCCCTCAACAAACCTAGTTTATATGGACATTAAATTAAGTATAAAATAATCTAATAATTAATATTAAGTATTAAACGGAGTCAAACCAAACGGAGTCAAACCATCTTCTTTACTCCAAATGCGTTCCTTTAGATTAGAGAAACAAAACTTCAAAAACAAACCGTAACAAACCTTCAAAAAATGTTCCACAGAGATACCCCCGTTCTTTTCTGCAATTTTTAGTTGTGCATCTCCAGTTTCCA